>JANHFL010002137.1:148165-166867 GCA_032468155.1 Oxyrhabdium leporinum
CTCCTCCTCCTCCTCCTCCTCCTCCTCCTCCTCCTCCTCCTCCTCCTCCTCCTCCTCCTCCTCCTCCTCCTCCCCTCACTCCCTTCTAACACTGATGATGTGACTCAGTTGGGTAATGAAACATCTGCAAGAAACCCCAGGTTCAAAGAGCGTCAAGAATGCCAGAGAGACCTATTCATTTGCTGTGTCCAGGTACTACTAACATCCACGAGTAGTATCAACGCCTTTCATTTATGTTTTTTTAGTTCCAAAGGGGGCCTGTAGTGGATGGCCCTTAGAGGAATCCCGCTTTCGTATGTAAGCTTTTTCTTTGGTAGCCATTCCAAGAGAGGACTCCCACCTGTAAAGGAAGGTCTCCCTCTTTTTTTCTCAAAGCACACAGACAGGGGACAATTAATGAGAGTAGGCCTTGCTTTGTTTATTTCAACTTTGATTTATTCCGTCTCTGATCTTTGACTCCCCTTCCCCGCTTCCACCAACCACTCATTGTATTTACTTTGCTTCAAAACAATCATTCTGCAATATCAGCATTTCGCTTTTGCTTCTGGCCTTTAAACTCTCAAATCATTTCACGAGCTGGTCCTCTCCGACTCCTTTTCATTTTGTCTTACAAGGAAAAGTCTATTACATTTGCTGCTTCTTTCTGCTTTCCTCTCTTCCTTGTTTTTCTTCAACGTCTCCCCCATGGCAGTTTTAATCTCGCCTTGTTTCGAGATCTTCCTCCGATTTTCTCCTCCCTGGAATGATTTTGCTTCTGATTTTCTCAGTTTTGGTCCACTAAGTTTCTTTACGAGGTCCCTCTTCTACTTTCTCTTTTGGATCATGCTTGCTCAGAGAATAAAGGCCGGCCCTGGGGATCGGCTCAGTGCAAGAATATTATCAATATTTGATGGCATTTCGGGTTTGTCTAAGAGAAAGCGAATCACCACAACAATAAAAACAACACATGCTTGGCAGTCGTAGATGGTGATCTATGGGGAAAGCGATGCCTTTGAGGCAAGATGGGCCATGCCCAGTTTCTTCTGACTAGCATCTGGAGAAAGAAGAGAGAAGAAAAAGCTAGAGGGTGAAACAGAGAAGACTTTGCTGGAAGAGTAACAGGTGAATTCTTGGGTCAGATAAGTCTGACTTGAAGAGAAAAGCACGGTTAGGAACAAGAGAACTGCTAGGCCAAAGGACAGCAGAGAAGTAAGACAAGCAAACAAAAACGGAGATGGAGGGATGGAGAGACAACACACAGCTGCAAGTTGTGTACAATAAAACTCATCATGCTGAAATCTATTATAAACGATTTGTGGTTTGGAAAGCACTGTAGCCAGTAATGTTTCTCTCTGCATATTGTCCCCTTTCAGTGGCTAATCTTCTACCATCTGCTCGAGCTGGAGCTGGAAAAAAAACAGGACTCTTGTCAACAAAACGATGGTGTGCAATGGAGAAGTCTACCAGTGTGGTTCTGATCGGGCCAGACTGTTTCACCAACAGAACTTCCCAGGATTCAGACAAATGGTTATCCAAGCTTTTATTAAAAATTTCCAGGTTTGGAGCATTCCGAACTTCCGGAGGCAAGCCGTTGCACTGATTAACTTGTTCTAACTGGCAGGAAATTTCTCCTTAGTTCTTGGTTGCTTCTCTCCTTGATTCGTTTCCATCCGTTGCTTCTTGTCCTGCCTTCGGGTGCTTTGGAGAATAGGTTGGCCCCCTCTTCTTTGGGGCAGCCCCACAAATATTGGGAGACTGCTCCCCAAAATGTTTCTCCATGTCTTTCTTTTCCTTAGACTAGACATACCCAGTTCCAGCAACTGTTCTTTATATGTTTTAGCCTCCAGTCCCCCAATCCTCTTGGTTGCTCTTCTCTGCACTCTTTCTAGAGTCTCAACATCTTTTTTACATTGCGGTGACCAAAACTGGATGCAGTCTTCCAGGTGTGGTCTTACCAAGGCATTATAAAGTGGTATCTGTTTTAACAGCGAGCTCCTGTGTTCCTAAAACAAAATCAGAAGTATTTCCATTTTGCCCTTTATTTATTAATGCCTGGGTCCTGTTATAGGCAGCAACTGTTAACTCATAGCAATCATTGGCACCCTCATCTATGGAAGATTCAGACTGAAGCGGAGAAAAGAGTGCCACTGTTAATTAGAATATCGCGTAATTACTTTAAATTTCCAGATTTTTCTGATAGGGTGCTTCATCCAGATTGGCTCTGTTTGAGCTCTTTAAAAGGAGTACAGGCTCTGAAGCCATTTTGTCTTTTCTTTTCTCTTTAATTAAAATAAAACTCCCCAGTGAATGAGATTAGCATCAAGAAACACAACCTGGAAAACACTTCCCAAGAGTGAATGAACAATCAGTACACACACAGGCAGAGGCAAAACTTGTCCAGTTGCTCACAACTGCTAGAAAAAAAAAAAGCCAAAATGCTGAGTACTCCTACTAACACGTCGCCTCATCGTAACTCTAAATCGTCATCTGAAAAGAAATGCATTCATCTTTTTTCCTTAAGAAAACATCAACGCCAACAGCACGTTACCCTTTGTAATACGAGCCGTCTCCCGTTCAGAGTAATCTACTTCTGTGCTCATTTAAAACAAAAACAAAAAGCTAGGCGTAGGGTGGAAATGGAATGGGAAAATAAAACAGGTGGAATGACAATGTAGAGTTGCATCAAAAGCTTTAATTGCAGCTTCAACTGCCGCTATTATTGCAAGACACCAAATGGAAATTCAGATGCTGAGCTTGGAATAAGGCTATTATTCATGACTTCTTCCACACGTTTCATTTACGGCGGCAACCCTAACTTCAAACATTTTTTTCCCAATCTTCCTGTGAAACAGACCATTAACGTTCCCATTTTACAGGTGAAGTAGCAAACTGACAGAGGCCGCCAGCGGACGGAGCTGAGAAGCAAGGCACCTGAACCAGCTGATGCAATTCACCAGTGGAAGTGTAATTTGTCTTTCCCCCCACCCACCCACACACACACACACCCCAAAAAGGAAGAAATAAATAAGCTAGCACTTGGCCCAATAACTCTCCAGGCTTTTCATGGCTTTTATTCAACAATTCTTGTTCTTATTTTATCTCATTTTTAGTTCCTTTAAAACGGTCCTATTAATCTATGCAAATACCTTGAGATTCAGAAGAACGTGGAAGAAAGTCTAACAGGAAAAAAACCCGGCAACTAATTAAAACGTATTAAAAACCAGCAACGAAGAAGACTCCAATCAAATCATCGAAGAAAGAATGCCAGCCTAAATAAAGGAAAAGTTTTAAAGTATAGTAATAAGGTTTGCAAGATACTCCCCTGTCAAGAAATACAACTGCGGACATTAACAAAGGAATATTTCAATCTCTCCCAGCTAACATTCAGCCAAAATGACATTAAAGTCTTTTTTTCCAATTTGCTATTCAGGTCTGTCTGAGAAGGACGAGGATGGGCAGGAAGAGGTAACTCTAGGCGGTCCTTAACTTACAACTACAATTGGGACCAGAATTTCCGTCGCTAAGCAACGGGCAGTGAGTCCCGCCCGGTTTTACCACCCTTTTTTGCCATGGCTGCTAAGCGAACCACTGCAGTTAAGTGAACCGTACGGTCGTTAAGTGAATCTGTCCTCTCCCTTTGACTTGGCTCCTTGGAAGCCAGCTAAGAAGACTGCCAGTGGCCATCACGTGATGCTGGAAGCATTGCAAATACCTGCGGGTTTCCAAGCGTCTAAATTTCGATTATGTGACCGTGGGGATGCTGGGATGGTCAAAAGTGTGAGGACTGGCTGTAAGGCACTGGACACAAGCGCTCCATCCAAGCAAACAGGCGTTCTTGCTCTTACCAAGCCACCCGGGACTTGTCCGTTGTTGTTTTTTTTAGATTCCCAAACTGAGCGTCAAGCGGAGCTCCTTGTGACCAGAGACCCGAGGGCAGCCCCAGCCCCTCCGGAGGACGGGGGTCTTCCAAACAGCCACTGCTTTTTCACCTCTTGCCCCCCGGCATGTTTCTATAATGGACTACACAATTAAGAGAGCGCCAGTCTGCTTGTGAATCATTCGGGCAGGATTTCACCGAGGGGACCGAATGTTAAGCGATGCTATTTGCCCGCCCGCCTGGTTGGCATTCTTCCGCTCTGCTGTTCCGTTTGGGATGCCAACTGCTTCCCTCCATCCCCGTCCTTGCTTCTCCTTCCCCGGGGTTGTGTTTCTACCTGGTGGGGCTTCCCCCCTCATTTCTGACATGTACCTCGCTGCTATGGACTTCCCTGCTGCTTGGCCAACTCCAAGGTGAATCTTTTGCTGCAAAAAAAAAAAAGGCGCCACTTGGCCTTTTCTTCTTAACACCGGCACAACTCAGAGGTTCACCTGGATAACTAGCGTTCCCTTCCTGCTCCCCACCCCAACGAGGAACAGGGAGATTACGCTTCTTAAATTATGTTTTCAAAATTACGCCATCCTTGGAAGCCAAAGGCTCTGGTGTTGTTGACCTTGGCATCCAGGATGAAAGCCCGCTTTCTTCTGGAGCAGCAAAAGAGTAGCTGGAATTATCTTGTAAAATTGAGAGAATTAATTCTGCCTTCACCACCCTTCTCTCTCCACCCTTCCCACACCTTCTCCGAGCTCTTTATCTCAAGTGATTGAAATTCTCGGGGGGAAAAATGGTCCTGTAACATCTGCCAGCTGCCAGAAACAGATACACTATCGGCCAAATGCATCAGCTCCTTGTGACAGCTAGGACAAAGGTTAATTATGTATTCTGCATATAGTTTTAATCACCTTAATCACATTATTCTGCTGCATCCCCGGCCATAACTTTTCTACAAGCAGGAGCACTTCAGGCATGGCTGTGTTTGTTTAAAAAGGTAGGGGAATAAAGAAGGGAGAAGTATGGCAGATGACCCGGGATGAAAAGATGCTGAAGGCCATCAGCAACAGAAGCTCAAAGTGATGCATCGGGAGCCAAACGCTTCCACTGTGCAAATCTGTCGGGCTCCAAAGCAAGAATGACACGTGGTGAATTTTCCAAGCTGGGTTCTTGGCTCTTTTGCACCTATAGACAGAGTCTTGCCAGACTGAAGTCTCTACTATTTTCATCTACAATATACTCTGGGAATTATTGGCTGTCTTCACCCTCTTTCTCTCACACGTAATCTCTGGATTGAGTTGCCTTACTCCTCTGGTATCCACACCCTCCATCTTGGAGATCCATCATATTCCATCACAAAATCTGCTCTATCAAATCTTTGTGTGTGGGGGGGAAGAGTAATTTTGCATTAAAATGTGCATACCCGTGGGTTCTCTAAAGGTGCATATTTTTGTCCACACATTTACCTAATACAATTGCTCATAGTTCATTTTTGGCATTTGCTTTAACGGATGTTAAATATTTGCACAGTTTTCTCCTTCATGTAGATATTTTTAATTGGCAACCTTAATTTTGTCACCGTGAAGCCCGATATTTCAAATGACAACTAAAGTCCATCCTGCATAACCCCTCCTATGAACACATCCCATATCACACATCAAAATTACTAATATATCTCCCCAAACTGCATCAACTCTCAAATGTTAAAAGATTTCAGTGGATGTTGGCTATCAATATTTTGACCTTCATCTCCCTCTTCCTCCAAATAACGCCACACACAAAGAATGAGTAACATTCTTTGTCAAAAACAACTTCATATTATTCATCTCCACACAGCATGTTTTTTTTTTCTTCCTTGTGGAAATCTAATAATGATAGACTAGATGGCCATTCTTTAGAATTCCAAATAACTCTTTGGGGTTTTATTGTGCAAAATGTCCTAAAGTGATTGCAATCTTGTGGTAATTCATACTTTTATTGATCGGTGAACATATGCAAGACCATCCCTGAATAGTATCAAAATGTCCCTATTGTACTTTAAGCTGTACTAGCTGAAGCAATATCTCTATTTATTTTTTTTCTGTATTACATGGTGAGTACAATATCCAGTCTGGAAATCTTCACAGCAACTTACATGATGAATCTGTCTGAAACAGTCAACAGAATATTGCCAACACAACTTCTTTTATAAAGATTTATATTATTAAGAACAGCTTAATCTTGAATGTGGAATGGCTAAGATAGATGGTAATCTTGCTAAAGGAATGAATAAGGACCTAATATTATATGATAAATGAGGTTATCTTCTAGGATTCCCTACGCATGCTGGGATCTATTTAAAAGAGCTTTTCGGCTCTAAATGGAGCATCATGCTAGGTTTTCAAGCTGCAAACTTGACCCAATACAGTTAGTCCTTGATTTCTAACAGTTCATATGTTGACCATTCAAAATTACAATGGCGCTGAAAAAAAGTGACGTATGACCGTTTCACACTTATGACCCTTGCAGCATCCCCATGGTCACACGATCAAAATTCACATGCTTGGCAGCTGGTTCACACTTACGATGGTTGCAGTTTCCCCGGGGCTCACGGGATCCCCTTTCATGACCTTCTGGCGAGCAAAGTCAACGGGGAAGCTGGATTCACTTAACAACCGTGTGACTCACTTGACAACTGCAGGGATTCACTCAACAACCGTGGCGAGAATGGTTGCGAAACGGGGCAAAACTCACGTGACAATGTGGGGGACAGAAATGTGGGTCTCAGTGCGGGTCCTAAGCCCGGGGCTAGGCTGCACTGATCGAGACATCTTTGTGACATCGGATCTGCTCGACTATTTTCAGAGGAATTCTTTTGTGTAGGTCGATCCTCCGGACGTTGGAAAGAAAAGAAAAGGAAAGAAAAGAAAAGAGGGAGAGAAAAAAAAACCCCAGGCTGTGCTAATCGGAAGCAAGGACACGATCTGTTATTTATTCGGCCTTCCCGGTTGAAACCGTACTTCAAATTAGTCCTGAAACCTGGATAGTGAACTCTTAATGAGGTGTCACCGGTGATGTAAAGCGAACGCGGATGAGACACCTTTCACTCTCGGCTGCCGCGGAACTTTGCTTTCCTGAGGCCGACAGTTTCAGTCTCATTACACCGAAGGTTTTGTTCAACAGTATTTAATAACCCCGGTATTATCAAGAGACACATTCCTTTGGTAGGGACGATAATGTTTATTGGAATAAATTATGCAGCGCATTTCCCCAGAATCAATGGCGAGTGACAAGTTTGTTTACTGTTCATTAGCAAACAATAAAAAGGTACCACTGCAGTTGAATAATACCGAGGTTACTTGATTATATTTCCTTCCAGTTATTGCGAGGAACCTATAATTCACCCGAGATTTGGGCATTTATTCTGAACTTTGCACAGAATTGGATCCGCCGTGACTCGTTTGGGCAGATAAATATGCTCAGCCGTCACGCCAAAAAAATTATATCAGGTTTGCAAATGGGTGTAGGGCTTGGAGGGGAGATGAGAAGGAAAGGTTTGACACAATTAGCCCTCAAAATGATATAAATCATAAGCAAATGTCCGCCGGGGATATGATGTTTGACTCTTTGTTAAGCAAACATGCTCGGCCCACATCATGAGACGAAAAGGGCATTGCATGAATTATAGTTGCTGTCGTTTTAAATCAAAAGTGATATGACGAGGGGTAAGTGCAGACCACATCAAAACTGGATTAAGTTTCCACCGATCTTGAACAGGAATATAGAGCAGGTTAACGGGTCATTAAATGCAAAATAAAGGATGCACCTCCTGAGTTAATTTTTGGTGAAGGTTGTATAAGCTAGGTGTCCTTCTGGCGAAACTGGATGACATCTCTGGAGTCCCTGGTGTCCTCTGAGCTTGGCTGTTTTCTTGTAGACGTTTCATTACCCAGCTAAGCAACGTCATCAGTGCTAACAGGAAGTGGGGTTTGCTCTCATTTTATACTCTGGTGGCTTTCCCTGTTGATGGGAGTGGTCTCAGTGGTTCCTTGGTTGGGCTGTTTACTGTTAGCTTTCTTCGGCTGGGGTATTCTCCCATTAACAGGGCAAGCCTTTCGGATATAAAATGAGAGCAAACCCTACTCCCTACTAGCACTGATGATGTTCCCTAGTTGGGTCACGAGACGTCTGCAAGAAAAGCACGGAGCTCGGAGAGCACCAAGGAGCCCTCAGTTCAAGCCCGAGCTACAAATATGCTCTTCTATCAGTCTAAAAGTATCTTTTTAATTCCCTTTTTTGGGCTTACACAATGAACTTAAAATGTTGACTGGTCGGTAGTCTGACAGATTGGCACATGAGGTTGTCTGGTTACATGTTACATGATAGTCCTTGACTTACAACAGTTCATTTAGTCACCATTCAAAGCTATGACGGCTCTGCACGATCAAAATTCAGACGCTTGGCAACTGACTCGTATTTATGACGGTTGCCAGTATCCCAGAGTCACGGGATCCCCTGTGGCGACCTTCTGATGAGCAAAGTCAGTGGGGAAGCCAGATTCACTTAACAACCATGTTGCTAATTTAATAACTGCAGGGGTTCACTTAGCAGCTGTGGCAAGAAAGCTGGTAAAACGGGTCCCAAATTTATTTAACAGAGGTTTCACTTAGCAACAGAAGTTTTGGGCTCACTTGTGGGTCGTAAGTCCAGGACTACCCACGCTCCAGTATCAGCTCAGTTAATATGGTGAGCACGGAAGCAGAGAGTCATTTTCTTCAATATTCAACATTTCTTCAATATTTCTGCTTTCCCTGTCACCAGCCATGATCCTTTTCCTCCCGCCAAATAATGAGTCCCGTATTTGGACTTTTCCCTTTTTCTTCCTCTTATATTTTTTTTTTAGAGCATTGGTGACCTTAAATTACTGCCGCAGTTAATTATAAAATAAATAATCCAAGAACCTCAAACTGAAAGGAATTTGTTTTGCTCACACATGCCCATTAAAAACCCGGTAAGTGCAACAGCAAATGTCAGACACGACTGCAACTGTCAGCGAGCAAAACTGAAGCAGACTCTTAACTTCCAACATAATACATTAAAAAAAAGAAAGGAAAAAAAGAAAAAAAGAAAGAAAGAAAGAAAGAAAAAATAGACTGCATGAGTGAGCTGATCCATTCTCGGAGCATAAACCCCATTACGAAATAAGTCCCGTCTTGACAAGCATCAACCAGCAAATGTTCCGCTGAATTTGACCCTGGGAAAGAATAAAATATGATGTGTGGATTTTCGCCTATGAATTATAAATTTACCGGACCGATTAAATGAATTCTAAATCGTGTAAATGCTGCTAGTGCATGATTGCTGCTAATAAGAAATGGATGTATAAAGTTCGAAGCTAAATGTATGTACGTATGAGTCATATTATTTGACTTTAATGTCGTGCTCTCTCTCTCTCGCGCGCTTAATGTTTCATAAAGTGAACCTAAATATTCCCACCTCCTTACACATGCACACAAATATTTCATGATTTGAGCCAGGCTCTGTCATTGGTGGCTCTGTCTCTGGATGAAGTCTTTTTTATTTATTTATTTGGCCCTTTGACGAAGCTGCCCATCTCACAAACAGGTGACTCGGGGCAGCGAGAACAAGGCTAAAAAACCCAGTACTGTACAATAAACAGGGATTGCTATGAAAAACTTTAACTTATGAAAATACAAGTCTAAGAAATGTTCATAACAATGGAGCCTATCTCCATTGTCACTGGTCTGCTGGGGTACCCGGGACCCATGGCTCCCAAGGAAAATCTCTACAGTCAATTTAAAGGCAGGTAGTCCTCGACTTACAGCCGCATTTGGGACCAGAAATTCCATTGCTAAGCAAGGCAGTTATTAAGTGATTCGCACCCGATTTTATGATCCCCTTTTGGTCACAATTTTTAAACAGATCACTGCAGTTATTAAGTAAATCATATGTTCATGAAGTGAATCCAGCTTCCCCGTTGATTTTGTCTGCTGGAAACCAGTTTGTGGAGGTATCGAAAATGTTAAGATCATGGCAACGGGACCAAAATTTGTTAATCTGAGATGTTTGTGGGAGGCGCAAATGACAACCCCCTGACCCTGGGATTCTGCAACTGTTGTGAACACGTGCGGGCTGCCAAGTGCCTGGATTTTAATCATGTGAACGTGCGAACGTGACAGTCAAAAGTGCGAGGAGCACTTGTAAGTGACTTTTTTCAGTGACGTTGTAAGTTCGAACAGTGGCTAAATAAATAAGCCGAGGTCTGTGCAGGTATGCTGTGTTTTAACTTGTGCTATACAGATGCAGCGGGAAGGCGATGCAAATCTGAACCGCTCATCCATCCCTCTGACCTTCCTAGACCTTTTTTCATCAAACCCCTATTTCGATCCTTCTGTTATGAAAGAATGCTAATGAAAGTGTGCATTCAGCCCTGGCAGACCCATTTCCATCTTAGCCGCAAATGAAATAAATACAAATTCTTCTAATTTGGTAATCAGGTAAGATAATTATACCCTCTGAACTATTTTCTCTTCGTTCGTGTCAATTAGAGACAGAAAAATTACTCCATGGGCTATCTGAAGCTTGTTCCCTGGTGATTAAAGCCCTTAATTTGTTCGGGTCATTGTACAAATCAATCCCTAAGAAATACTTTGGATCACCTCAACAAACTTCTCATCCAACCTTTCCTCATTCTGATTCCATTGTTTTTACTAGGAAACATGATCTTCTCCCTAAAAAAGAGCCTAAGCATCTTTCACCAAGGATCTTGGTGTTTTTTTGTCAGGGATGTTCTCAAAAACAGAAATCTTTTCGAACATAGAAACATTCTACCAGATGTTTCTAGTAGAAGTCCAAGTTCATACATGTAAAAATAGCTAGGATTGTTATTATTTTGTTAGAAAAATCTATTGTAGCTCTTAAAAAAACCAAACTCCTTCACCACTATCTGCACTATTACATTGTATTGTATAATTTGTCTCTTGAAAATTCTAATCAAGCCCAAATGTCAGCCTGGATTATTAATCAGGACATGTTTGGGAAAAATAAAATCTGGTTTATAAACCTCCTGGGGTAATCAAAGATAAAGAGAGGGTTCATATAATTCTGAAAGTCTACTCAAACTGACTCACTAAAACCACGAGAGTCCATTTCAGACTTCTGCATTTGCAGAGGTCAAAGTTTCTATTGGATTTTCTTAATCTGATATTCATCTCTTTTTTCTGGGGATTCACTTCTGCTCACCTCTGCATCCAGCCTGAAAATGATAAATGACCTTTTAAAGTATAGGGATCACTTAATCCATACTCTTTCCCGCACAATTTCTATTTTTCTAATGGAAATGTTCACCTGGTGATTGGCTTTTGCTTTCTCAAGAAATAAGGTGCCATGCTCATACATCTGCAACCTCAATCTGCAGTTTTGGGGTAAGCCCCAGATTACTACATTGATTGATAGACATCATCCGTCCACTCTACAAAGGTACAGCCCTACCGTTACGTAAAATGAGGCAGCCAAAGTCATCTCACCAGCTTTTCTTGGGTGGAGGACGTCGTTCTGAGTTTCAGCCTGTAGAACAAGGATGTCCAACCTTGGCAACTTTAAGATCTGTGGACGTCAACTGCCAGAATTCCCCAGCCAACATGGAGTTGAAGTCCACAGGTCTAAAAGTTCCAAAGTTGGACACCCCTGCTGGAGAAAATGTGTCTCCCAAGCAACTATGTGTCAGTCTGCCATTTTCAACTTCTTCACTTTGCTGGCATCCTGCCAGAAATTGCAGGGGGGGGGGGAGGAATTTGGGGCAGTAACATATGGGCCTGGAAATGAGAGGACAAACAGCAGGAGGGGAGACACATTGACAAGAACCAGAGGTGCCAAAAAGGAATAAACCAGCCTCCAAGGTCACTTGGCCTGGAAACCAAATGCAAAAGTGCAGTGAGAGGTTATCAAAAAAGGCATCCTTTTGAACACTGATGGACTGGTCAAGGGAGGAGGGCCAGAGAAAGAGGGAAAAGTGCAAGCTTTGCGGGGCAACATTCAAGATCTAGCTTCACTTTCGCTGCAACCACTTAATTTTAGTAAAAGAACCTATCACTTCAATCCAATGGAGTCGAGGGTCTTTCCATCCTAAATGTCTAAGTTGGGGCAGGTCTGACACTATGGAAGAACGTTGCCAGAATACATACATGCAGGCACCCGTACACAATCCTCCACCCTCCTCCTCCCCATGCCTATATGCCTTGAGTATATATATATATAAAATTGGATAAGTGCCATCTTCTTTGCCTTGGGCAGGAAAATATATTAGGCACATCCAGGAATTAGGGCATGCATATAATCATGTGTTAAGTAGCAGTGTTTTAAGTGCATCGCCAAGCTCCTAAAAATTAATTTCAAAACACATCAAATTAAATATTCTGTGGATCACAACCTAAGACGCTAAGGAGTCTTAAATGGGAGAACTCTGTTACTCTCCAGCCCACCACGTTCTTCTCCAGCCCATCTGAAGTAGTGAGTGTACGAAGGTTTAGTGCATCACTCGTAACCTGCCTATAGATCGTATAACTTTCAGTGCAGGTTAATCCACCTTCATTTGGGAGGCTGTTATTAAAAATATGACTGGCAAGCGCTCCCATCACAAAGATTACTAATCTAAATTGCAGTTCACTGGGGATTAATATTTTGAAAATATTGGCCCATTAAAGTAACTGCTTATGACAAATCTAATATCTACCACAGATTAGTTCTGAGCTTGCAGATAGATTGAGGTCTAAGGCAGGTGCAAATACTCTAGCAAGAAGCTGTAAAACACCTAAAATGCTTTCGAGGTTATTAACGAGAAAGTGAAATGAATCGCCAGCCAATAGCACAATATCAAACACTGGCTCATTATTGTGGGGTTCTTTTCCACTTTTCCAGAACAAATAACTGGGTGTTACATCATTCCTGAATTTTAAGGAAGGCTTTAAATTATGCTTTTAAAAATACAGTTATGTAACACGTGCACTCCCAATGGGGCTACACATCTACACTAATTTTCAGCATAAAGAAAACTACAACTAATAATTACTTTCTTATGTTCATTTACCACAGTGGAGTCAATTTGCACTCATGTAAAATATATTATTTGATGACACATGATTTCAAACATTTCTGAATGTATACAATCTCGTACATCCTGTAGCTCCAAGTGTGCACAGGCGTTAAAGATCCACGCACTTTGGCAAGTACACATTCTTTAAAAAAAAATACACAGATATTTTAAAATAATCATTGAAAAACCAATAGTCCTGCTTTTTGATTGTGGTGACAGCTTATCAGTCAGTATACTACCTATAATGAAAAAGCATAAATTGTCAAGGATCTTTTCAACCACAGTGAAATTTGCATTACACTCAAACAGGAATTGCCTAGGTAGGGTTAAACTCCACACAGGAGATCCTGAACACTCCTGGCATTAGTTTCTCAAGTGAAAATATTTCTGTTTCCCTCAATGATCCAATGAAACTATTATTTCCTTCCTTATTTCTTATTCTAGTTTTAGTTTTTAGATTACTCTCCGAATCAATGATTCTCATTTGCATTTTGTACTCTTCAAGGCCTTCCATTTCCAACATCACAAAAGGATGACGAATTTAAATGCATAAAAAGAGTGTTTTAATATGTCTCCTTACATTAGCAATCGGAAGCCAATGTATTTATGTAGGCTCATTGATCCTTTGCTCTCAGAGAAAGCAGAACTGCTGAGGGAGCAGTCCTTCCAGAGTTCTCATCAACTGATGGGTTATATGATCACAGAAATTACCCAAAACATCACCTGCTAAATGTTGCCATGAATCAATTGCAAGATCGCAGATTCGGTGCGATTATGCCTCAATGCTGGAGGGAGGCGAGTTTGATCTGAACACTTTTGCACAAAGTTCTGGATGAGCCTCTGGTCATCCTGCCCTGCGTGGACCCTACCAGATACTTCCTCAGAAACCACTCAGAAAGGCAGGCAAGTCATATCAGTTAAGATAAATAATCATTGATTGCCCAAGAGACAATCAATAACTATTTTCTTCCAGTATTTGAGCGAGTTGCCACAAAGAAGAAGAGGGGTCAACTTATTTTCCAAAGCAACAGAAGGCAAGACAAGAAACAAAGGATGGAAACTAATCAAGGAGAGAAGCAATTTGGAACTAAGGAGAAACTTCCTAACAGTGAGAAGAATTAACCAGTGGAACAGCTTGCCACCAGAAGTTCTGGGTGCTCCATCACTGGAGGTTTTTTAGAAGAGAGTGGACAGTCACTTGTCTAAAATGGGATAGGGTCTCCTGCTTGAGCACAGGGTTGGACTAGAAGACCTCTATGGTCCTTTCCAGCTCTATTCTGTAACTAAGAACTTGAACAGTTTTATAGCTGAAGAGAGGAAGTTGTGGCTATACACAAATTTATTACAGTCAGGCATCTCGTTAATTTTGGTAAATTGTCACATGTCTATTAAAATGCTTTCTTCATGGAAGGCATTTGATCTTTAGCTGAGATTGTTGCATTGATCAAAATACACCAGCAATTCTAACTCGATGTTGTTGGAGCCAATTAATTATCTAAAACTAATATGCAAGAATGGCCATTGTCTCATGTGGATTTTCTTTAGTGGGTTGCCCACCCCCAAACCCCCAAGCACAGTACAGTCAATGCCAACAAGCGAAAAAGACACCAGACGGATTCAAGATTTGTATTTACAAGGAACGTATCAATATCAATGTCTATACAAAGATGTATGAGTCTCGCTCACTCACTTGCTGTGAAATGAAAATTTCTATAATAAATAGACAAAAAAATATATATGCATTTGCTTTGATTCAGAGACATTACATTTTTTGCAGATTTCTCTTAAACCTGGAGATAATCCATCTCTACTTTCTGTCAGGATCTTGGCAGCCACAAGCAACCTGCACCTAAATAAGCAATTTATTTCGTATTCCATGGCCAAAAACTCAGCAAGTAGAAAAAAGCAAACCAACAAGAGAGATGGCCCTCTCCTTGGGAAATGAAGACCCAAGCTGGTATATCAAGGTTTTCAAGACAGAAAGTCAGTAAACTCCAGTAAAAAAAAATCAGTAAACTCCAGTAAAAAAAAATCAGCATCTGAATTTCTGCCCTTGATTTATAGCGTGTGTGTTTTGTCATTTTTCTAGAGCCTTTCATCTTCCTCTAAAAGATTCCATTTAACCTCTCCGATCACCTGGAAAATATTATTTGCAATTGAAATCACTCACTACTAATTATCTGTTGCAATAGCTATGAAAATGTCACTTGTTGTGATACTCAAGATAGAACTGCCAGGATCTGCGTTTGAAAATCCATCCTGCTTTTCGTTCTTTCTGCTTTTCCAGCTGTATTTGAAATCTTGAGGGCCCCACGAGAGAAACAAGATTGCGTCTGGAGAGCGGCTAAACCATCGTTACTCGCCATTTTACTGGAAGCAGAGGTTAACCTCAGTTTGAGGAACCTCATCCTGCAGAACATCTAATGAACGTTGGGGAAAGGCAAGCTGGTTGATGATGCCTTAGAACAGCGTTTCTCCACCTTGGTGACTTTAAGATGGGTGGACTTCAACTCCCAGAATTCATGCTAGCTGGGGAATTCTGGGAGTTGAAGTCCACCCGTAAAGCCACGAACATTGAGAAACACTGCCTTAGAATCAACTATCATTTTGTTTTATTCTACTATCATTAGATGTTGCTTTGTCATAACTAAACCTTGTACGGCAATTCCCTTCTTTGAGGATTTTTAAGGACCAGTCAAGGTAGACTCTCCTTGTCCGTAATATTTGGGAAAAGAAAAAAAATGGGATTCCAGGACATCTAGGTACTTAGACTAAACTGAATTGTTTAATTCATCTTTTCTCGCCATGGGTACAAAATGCTGGTGCTACCCTCCAAGCAGTTTGAAAATGCAGGAAATGGGGAACGATGAAAATTTTAGGGTTTCCCCATCTTCATTGGGCCATGAAGTAGATGTATTTTCTGTTATTCAGTGGGATGCTCAGAGACAATATTTGGTCCCAATATGCTTTTCCCTGAGAGCTCGTCACTTGAGAAGTTTTAGAAACAAACAGCATGTATGTCTCCTGTAAAATATTAATTCTGATCATCCAATAAACCCGGGGAATTTGTCCACGCGATAGAACTCTAGAGGGAAACTACAATTTTGTTTGACAATGGTAAGCATTTTCTTCTGTTGAAATTCTCATAGCTATGTTGCAACTATCACCTAGGGAACATTATTAATTATTAATTATCTGATTAATATTATACAACCCCTCCTCTTCTGTATGCTTAATGTCTTAAGAGGTTGCCAAAAGAAAAACTGTATACATATGTTTACATTTGAGGGGAAAATAAAAACAGCTGTCTTGGTGACCTGACACCCTCTTTTTCTTAATGGGAAATTTTACCTTACATCAAATGCTTCCGCCTTGTGGGATGGCAAAGACCTTCTTTAATAAGAAATAACGGACGTGTGAAGAAAAAAAAAGTGAGTGACGGTGTTTATAACGGATTTGATTTAAAACAATTTGTACGTAGATGACACAGGGGAAGTGACCTCCATTCGTCAACGGGACACACATAACTTCTGTCGCTATATGGAAGGCATTAGAGGCGCTCTGAAGGCCCCTGAAACATTTCCTGCCTGCATCCTGAAGAAATTAATGGGAGACATTTGAAGGCTGCATTGAGCAGATAAATAGGATACGGGCAACTCATTTTGTAGAAGTGGTCCTGTAGGAGGAGTAGCAGAACCTGGGGGTGGAGTGAAAACAGGGATCAGCCTAGAATCCCTACGAAGTCACAAGCTAACTAAGTCCAACTCTCTTTGAGTGCCATTGGTCCTTATCTAACTCTAAGAAGTTGTTGACCATCAACTGAGAATATTCGTGTGCATAGGCTTTTGGCAATAAACCATTTTAATGGGACCTTCAAGGTGGACCTGGTGTTTTACACGTGACAGGTCTTCCTCTAGGAACAGTGGTTATTCAATGCTTTAAAAATAACACAAGGAAAATGGAAATGATTTAAGTAAAGCCAAGTCAAACGTCTATGGAGATTCTCTATCAACCAAGGTTGCCTCAAAGGCGCTTTTCCAAAAGGCAACTGGAATTTCTTGGGGTTTTTTTTCTCGCCCTCATCACTAAAGTAGAGACAGGCAACATGTTTGTCTTTCACTAAGCCTGTCTACTCTCTGTTTCTTTGAGGAAACCCCAGTTGACATGATTTTTGACGAAAAGAAAAGGCTAACTCATAAGGAGCCCTTCAAATAATTCCAGTTTATACATGCTAAGGTAGGCTAGCACTTGGAGAAACTGGCAGCTTCTTGATTACGGGCTGTTTGTGGTTAGTCATCTAACGGCCTAAGAAAATAGTCTCGGTGGGACATTACGGTTCAGTTTTAATGAAATTTCTGGCTTGATAATAGAATAAATGCCATCTATTACTTGGGATTGTTAACCTTTAACTATGGCCTTGTAGCTAGACTAGCTACTGCAGTAATTTTATTGAGAGCCTCACAGCCGATGTTATTTTTATAATCCTGCTGTCTGCATCCACAAATGTCAGTTTTCATTAAAATCTGGGTTTTATGTCAGCAGAAAGAAGACGGCCTGTTGGATAGCCAAAATATGAGTTGATGCCTCGCTTAAGCCAGCCAGTTTCCATAGCCCTGGAAAAGCTGTCATTAGGGCTGCTGCACTCTTGGCCCGTCTCTTTCCATCCATGATAACTTTGGGCCATTCAACTCTCATGCAGCATCTAAACCACTGCCAGAGCTATGGAGACAAAATGAGGGATAACTAGGTATTCTCCATAAGGTTGCTGAAAGATATGATCAGGAAACTATGGCACTGTAGTAAGAAGAGGGCATCCTCAGACAGAGGAATGGCAATCTTCATTTTAGAATTCAACAAAATATTCCACTTTCTATCCTGAAAATGAGTTAATCCAACTCAGCCTTCCAACTCTCTGTTTGTTTGCCATTAGTGAATATTCTGCTATCAGTAGTAAATCATTTTTCTTCTTCCTTTTTCATTCACTACATTAAAAAGGTCCAGCAATAGCGAGCACACACACACACACACACACATGCATAATACAATATAAATATACCCACACATACCCATGCACCTATAGCAATTATAGCAATTTTTTAAATTCAGAATGGAATTCCCCAGACGGCCTGTCTAATTGAGATGTGTCATGTTTTATAAAATAATTAATAATTTCCAGGTAAATTCAATTTTGCGTTTTCCTTCTTTGGCTTCCAAGAAGCTCTTACCACAATATCTCAATTCCAGCACAGCAACAAGAGAGCAGAAACCAATCTTTTCAATGAATGAAATAACAAAAGCGATTAGAGATTGAGAAAGATTAATTCCATGTGCCAGATATAAATAAAGGACTTAGAAAAGAGTCCCAGTTGGCTTCTACAGTACAGGAAGAAAGCAATATATCTGGATTCAATATAAATGCTGTATCTGGTATTTACAAATCATACTTTTAAATTTCTTAAAATCAACTTTACAAAACATCCTCAAAGCATTTTTTTTGTTTAGCAATATGACATAAGAATAGTCTGGATGCAAACAATTGGGAGGGAAAAAAAACCTATTAATGGTTCTTGCAAAAGAATTTGTAGTATCTGTTAATAAATAGCAGGCATTTCATTACCCAACTGAGTTACATTATTAGTACACTGATAATGTTATCTAGTTGAGTCATGAAATGTCTGCAAGAAAACCACCAAGCTCAGAGAGCACCAGGGACACCCCCCCCAGTCCTCCTCTTCCTCCTTCTGACCCCCGCCCTCCTCCTCTC
>JANHFL010002138.1:2279-14262 GCA_032468155.1 Oxyrhabdium leporinum
CCCATTTTCATCCTTGGATGCCATAATTGCAAGGCCTCCGTGGCTGCCACATAATAGCACATGGGAACCAGGGAGGGGTGCTTTCTCATACACTTAGAGGGTTAGTAGACAAAGCAAAATTATTTTCAAATGTGTCAAGGCCATCCTGACTAGCACCTGGAAGAGGAGTGACAAGAAGAGAGAGGAAGTTAAATTCGAAAGGGGATTGGGGAATGTGACCTTTAATGATGGTTTGGAGGTGGATCTTTGATTTCTTTTGGGTGGGAAAAAACCTGGGCCTTCAAGGTTTTTCCCAGATGTGCCAACATGGTTTCTTTAATAAATTCTTACTTCGATCTAATTGTGTCTAAGTGCTGAATGAGTTATTGGAACTTGGATGGAACATTAATACCCATCCTTCTATTTATCTTTTTTTAAAAATTGTGTCCCTGCTGTATTAAACCTATTTCCTTTTCTAACCATCATCTCTTAACCGACTTAAAGTTTTAATTATTCGTTTCTTACCTTGTCTCCCATATTCCTCTCTTGGATGTTTTTTTTCTATCTGCTTCCACATCTTGATTGCCCATTTTAAGCTTTTCTCTCTTTTGCAAATTCTTTTGAGATTTCAAATAAGATAAAAAGTTCTTCTAACCCAGTTCCAAGCACTGTTCCCCTACTTCGCTCCAGCACGCTATTAGATCTTTTTCAGCTGTTCCAACTTCATAGCAGCCATCTTAGACCGCCTCTTCTCTTCATCATGGCATAGAGGGAAAATACCCTGAAGGTTCACCAGGAGATTGTGATCTCCCCTGTGACCACACCAAGTAGCCCTCCTTAGCTTTGCTGCCCCTCCAAGGCAGCTTTTGGCTCCTTACGGAGCCCACAAACAAGGAGAAGCCAGCACAGAAATGGAGCACTCAGTTTCTGTGTCTGGTGTCATTGCGACGTCAGCCGGAAGTCCCAGTAGTGATGTTGACATGCCCAAATTCCAATCAAAATATACAGTTTTAGATTGTTTCACTTTTTTAAACTACAGTAAAATTTTACTTGATCAATATAATATGTTCAATTATAACTTTTATCACCTATACCGAGTAACTTGCACATAAATCTATGATTCATACCTAATTATATCTAATATCTATTAAATAATAAAGTAGTATCTCATGCCCCAGTATGAATATTAAATGCACCCATTTTTTTTTTTAAAAGCTGTACTTAGAATTGCAACTGTTTTATCTTGATGAAGTCTCTCTTAAAGACAATAATATTTGAAATGCCTATCACAGGAGTTCACTATTAATCATGGCAATACCACAGTTCTGCTCTGTTATCCAAATTATTTGTGTATTAGTATTATTTGGAGGTATTGCCTTCTTTACTGTGCTATTGCCCCCAGTGCTAACAGCAGAAAGTTCAGCCTATGCAAGCCTATATTAATCCAGAGTAGACTCTACAACCACAGTTTCATTGAGACCCCAAACCTTGGATATGGTTCTTAGTTTCTGCAGAGGTTACCCAAAGTTGCAGTCTGATTGCTAGTTGTCACATATATTGGAAATAATCCTAATTTATTCAACTTAAATTTCAATTCAAATCAAATCAAAATTTTATAATAACTGTATCCAGGAAAACCTTGGTTCTAAAACATTTTCAGTGAGAATTCTCTATTGGGTCATGATCTTCTGATAGTCCTCCAAGGAGAAAAATAAAATTTCAGATAGACCAAATACGTTCTCTCTGTGGGGGACATAGTCTTCATGACTGCCAATAAATGAAATGAGCATGCAAAATCTTCATATGTTGATGCATTTCTTAGCACTGATGTAATACGGTAAGGCTTTTGAACTTATAAAAATGAAGCTTTGCTTCCCAAGTGGAACATTTGACTTATGTTCCAAAGGCTCCAGAAAGCTTTGAAAATCTGGGCATGGTCCCAGAACTGGGATTGAGGTTTGCTGTGTATTTAATGGTCCCTGTTTTGTTTGATGGATTTTGTTTTTAGAGCAATTTAGCCCAAGCTGCCTATTGATTTAATTTCTTTTGCTGTTTTATGTCTTTTTTAAATTTTGTGCACCAGCCAGAGTTCACTGGAGTTGGACTCTGCCAAGAAACATAAATAAATAAATAATATTTGGTATAATTTATTACAGGATTCAGATGTCTATTATTCACATTTGAAAGCAAGGAGGAGCTCATATTTGCTATGTACCATAAATGATCAAAGACAAATCTATAGGATCCATTGGGGAAATAATTAGCTGTGGTGCTTAATTGGGATGTGTGGGGCTCTGCAGGTAGAATTCCAACAAGAATTTTTCATTTGGCCATATGTTTTTAATCCCAGATATGTATTGGAAAATAGTATGCCTGTCAGAGTTAGCAACTGAAGTAGAATATAAGCTAAGCAGGAACGTAAGTAAGTAAATAAGTAATGAGTCATTGGTGAATATTCAAGGTTGTGAAAAAGGAGAACCTGTAGTTTGCGTGCCATTACTTATGGATGACTAAAGAACAACTTTGAGGATTTCAATATATTTTAGAGTTAAACAAAGAATTTTATAGGGTCATGACTCAGGAAATTATTCTCAAAATTGATCACAGCCTATGGGATGATTTTAGTTGTATTCCACAAACATACAGTATCAAGGTTATTTATATTTGTTGGTCATGTTTTCCTTTGCAAATCTCCCAGTTGCATTTGATTAAAATTGTGGGTTTTGTTGATATCATTAAATTTGCTTTGCCTGAATGTGATTGAAAATATATTTTTTGACGATATATCCCTTTCAGCAATAAAATACCGATTGGATTAATTTTTACAGAATACACTAGTTATTGACAATAAACAATGAGTTTTCAATAATAGCTCAACAGTGAAATATGTTGCTAGCTAAAATTAATAAAAAAACAAATAAATTGGGAAAGGCTGCCATCTAAATATCTGAAACCAAACTTGAAGAAAATTGTGACAGGATTTGACAATTATTAGATACTTTAAAAATCCAGGAAAATATATATTTCTACTTTAAAATTATATCCTCAGATTAATGTGGGCTTAATATGAGGTGTGATTTTTGCTCTATAGACACTCATCTTGGCACTTTCAACTAATATAAATATTTGCATGTGCAGAATTGAGAATGATTCATAAAAGTAAGCATTGTAAAAGTTATAGCCCAGATTAGCCATCCTCATTTCTCTTCATGTGATGGTTTCAACTATTTTATTCTTAAAACTGAAACATCACAATGATTACTTATAGGCTGGAAATAATTTAATTAAAAAAAATTAAAAGTAGTTTCAGCCATCTGTCTCCTATCTACAGTTCATCTTTCAATCATGAGAATCTTTCTGTAACTGAATTTCTCCTTATTAGATAAAAAACATAAGTGTTGATGTCTGCTTTAAAAAAAAGCAACATTTTGGCTTTATGAAAGCTATGTATGGTAAGTTTATTTATTGACTTCTGATATTATGGTAGCAACATCGACCTAAACCATCCAATCACATCTGAAAAAACTTTAAAAATTCTCATCAATGAAAATGATTTTTTGGACCATTGTCATTTGCCCTGACCATTTAACAAAGCTAGATTACCCCCATCTATAGTGATCAACACATTACCCCCTTAAAAATGATCAAGACAAGTTTTTGAATAATGGTAATGACAGCTACAAAGATAATCTTATCTGATAATTGAAAGGCAAATGATTTGGATTTTTTTTAGTTTTAAAGATTGTGTGCGTGCGTGTGTGTGTGTGTGTGTGTATGTGTGAACTAAACAATTCTGATGGTTCATGATTTGAGGTATTATTGTGATACTGAACCGAAGTTCTAGGAAAACATTTAGTGGAATCATACTGGAGGTCATATAATTACAAATCCGCTGATACATTCTTCATTGACATCCCTAAAAAAGATTCAAAATTATCTCCTCTTTTATCTCTGTTAGTAATGTACTGACTAGATATTTTAGATCTACAGATCCCTGAATTGTTGGCCACAACAAATTGTCATTCTCTTACAGGAAGAAACTGGAACTACATATGGTGTCATGTTATATTCAAAATCTAAAAGTGAAGCAGAATCAGACCTTTAGAGTGGACCCGCTTTGTATAGAACTTTATTGTAGTTTTATTCTGTGGAAGTGTCTCTTTTAACCATAAGACAACATTGTTATTTAGGTGCCACACAATTAAAATGATTTGGCTATCAAGCGCAACTTTTACTGCCTATTGAAGACATTAGTCTAGTCTTGAAGTTGTATTATTTGTAGGCAGTTATTAGTAGAAAATCACAGATGGTGAAGAAAGAATAAAATGTCTCTTCCGACATATTATATTCTCAGTCTGAACCAAGGATGTCCATATTTAATTTTGACTAAAATAAAACAAAAAAGAAAAATAAATTAGACATACAATACCATTTACAAAGCACAAATCTATGTTAGAAAGTGAGATTTCGATGACATGGATAGAAAGGAAAAAAAAACATTTAAGAGTATAAAATAAAATTAATGAAAATTCTTGGCCAACAACTATAGATTTTGATTAATGAAACCTATGAAATATTAACAATTTTGATATATTCATTGTAAATGGTCACTTGCATAGATGATTTTAAGATATGGGCCAAAATCAAGGAGACATATCCAAGGATGGGCATTAACAATGGTAAAAGTAGATACTAACAATAAACATGCATAGTTAGATATGGCTACCATAAATTGGCCAGGAGGAGGGGTGACCACTGGATGCAGCAAATATTTTTTAAAAAAAAACCCTGCCACCTGGTGATCTGGTTTATACAGTTCACAACTGACATAACTAAACCTCTAAATCACAGATGTCAAACTCGCCACATCATGTTGCTGTCATGTGAAGTTTCACAATATTTTTCCCTTTCGCGGAGCTGGGCTGGGTGTGGCCTATGCATGACACATCTGGCCCATGGGACGCCAGTTTGACACCCCTGCTCTAAATAATAGCTGCTAATCAGTGGTGGGCTGCAACCTGTTTAACAACTGGTTTGTTGAGAGAGCACACAGCGTTCAAAACCACCCATTTTGAGCTTAAAAACTTACCTTCTATGTCAGCGCTGGTGTGTAAAACAGCTGAGGCGGGCAATCCGCTGTGCCACATGAATCAGCTAAGCTAAAAAGCAGGGAAATATAGGACAGGAAAGTGCAGGCACAAGTGGGAGGGGCCAATTGCTCACTGGAAATACCAGTTTGTTAGAACCGGTCCAAACCGGTATCAGCCCAACACTGGTGCTAAAGTCTATAATGGACAGTTTTTATTTCCTTTATTATTTACATTGTTTCTAGAGGGATATTACTAGCAATCATTGGAAATAAATGAGCCCTATATATGATCCAGAACAACTGGATTCTGCTTTTTTCTGCTTTTTTCTGCTTTTTTCTGCTATTTTCTGCTTTTTAACAATCCACAAGGACTCATTCACTGTTCTAGGTATAAGTTTCATTGCTTGAAATGCAGTCCAGGAAAGTAATAAATAATAGATGAAAGGTGACAGATGGACTGCAGGCTAAAAACAAAGCTATAGGGACTTGCTGAAGAATTGAAGAAGAATATGATTTTAGCCATATTCAGCTTCATCCAGCTGTCCAGCTGCTGCAGTTACTTACAAGTTGGCTATTAAGTGAATCAAACACACAATTTTATGCAAATATTTTTTTTAACCACAACATCCCCCAAAACTCAGTTTTCCTTTTCTAACTGTAACTGACAACATCCTTTTCTCATATTTTGAACAAAAGACTATCTCTAAGTTTTTGCAAGGTTCCTGCTTGTAGACTAAAGTGCCGGCTGCTTCCCATCTGTCTCTCAATAGATAATCCACAGCATTCTCTCTCTTTCTTGCTGAAAGCATGCTATGCCACAAAAAAACTGAACTAAAATATATACACTGTTCATTTTTATACCACTATTTCCTGATCCAAGTTCACTTTGCTCAATCCTATACATATAAAACTCTAGTTATATATACATGCTTGGCCTGGGTGTCTTTGGGGGACAGACAAAGAGCAAGATGTGATATGCACACACCCTTTTGCATGTACATCACAGTATCCCAAGTAGGAATGTAAGGAGTGGACAGAATGATGTGTTCTATATTTATAAAATGTAAACTGTAAGTCTACCTGTCTGACAGTAATTACAATTACCAACTGAATTTACAACAAAATCTTTGCAAAGCTTTTTTTTTTTGTATGCTTTTGTTCTTCTATTTTTGAGGCCTAGTTAAGATAAAAATCTATTAGATGTTACATTACAGGGGAATGATTTTCATATAGTGTTGCATCATGAGGTGGGTGGCATATAAGTATAATAAGTATAAAAATGGGGGGAAAAACATACAAATCACAACACACACACATACATGTCCTTGCACATATATACAGAGAAAGGTACACAAATAAATGTACATGCACTAATGAGACTGCCCTCTGTGAGCTATCATCTATTAAGCCCTTACAGTTGTCTTTAATACTTGTGTGTCCATTGAACTGTAGGCAGGAACATCTGTTTAATTTTGTTTTGCTTTTTGCTACAGTGCATATTTTATGTTAATTTACTTCATGAAAAAAAAGAAAAGAAAAAAGAAATCTACTTGGCTTGGTTATGGCTGAGTAATTATCTAGTGTAACTGCTTGTTTGCATTAACTACTGATATTAGCAATGCAAACAAGCACAGAAGGGATAATATTAAAGTTTTTTTTTTAATGTGAATGGATGGAAGTAGCAATCGCAACAAACATAATGTGCTAGCTTTCAATGGCAAAATAAAATACAACAAACACCTTTATAATACCTGTAGATCTAATCATGCTTTTAAATAGGTAAGTGCCACAGTATTTGAAGAACTCATATGTAATGAAATGTAATCAATTTTTAAAATTATATACAGTTGATTCTATGAATATGGGGATATATTTGATTCCCAATAAGGATCCATAAGCTCTTATGCTTGAGTGGCAAACCTAAGGATGATATGAGTGGACCACTGCCATAACTTGACAAATTTTCTGCTGCTGCTAACTATTCTGACGTTTTTTAAAATGTCAGTTTTCTTCATGGAAAAACGGATACACTGAGCATATAATAATGTGTTTAACTTTCTCTTAAAGAAAAGTAGCACAATATACATCATTGTTCAAAGTCAGATGGGAGATAATTCTAAATTTCCCCCCTCCCCCTCTGTCCAATTAAACAGAAAGCAGAACCTGGTTGGTCTCAATATCTACATTTTCATCGCTCATTTTAAAGAAATTAGTTGTGAAATATTCTCCCCTTCAGGTTAATGCAACAAAGAAATATAACCAGCTAAATGAGGACCTCCTATTTTATCCATTGAATCTTATTTTAAACAATCTGTTCCTAGAGAAGACAATATATGTCACTTGGGGTTGAGCCACTGAGTTCTTGGTGCTGCCTGAACTTTTTGTTTGCACTGATGATATTAGCAAACTAGGTAATGAAATATCTGCCTGCAAACAATTAAGCTCAGAGAGTACCAAGAATTCCACAATCAGCTCCTTATAAAACACTACTAATTCCCTTATCGGAAGGAAGTCTGGTTGTAAGGAAAAGTTATCAATATAACAGCATCTATATGCCACTATTTAATAATGTAGAGCCCATAATGACATAATTCCCACAACTTTGATGTGAATTCTCTTATAGTTTCAACAATTTCATACTGAATTTTCCATATGGTGACTTATTTTACATTTCCAGTTCTCATCATGTCAGATATAGTAGCAAGTGTTTTCAAGATCAACTTCCCTTTAACTGCACTCAAAGTTTTTGTTTGCTTATCCACTTGCTTCTTGAATCATTTTCAATATCTACTGTTTCAAAAACCTTATTTCAGAAATGTCATCTAATATTGTTTGATTACATTGCTAAATTCAGGTTGGTGTGTCCAGTTTTGGAGGCAGGAAGAAGAGGTTTATCTTTAGGGTTCTCCCTTGTGGCCTGTCACAAGTTTTGATTCTTTTACCCTTCTTAGTCAACATCTACATGAACTCACTTGAAGAGGTCATCAACTAACACAGATTGTTATAACATGTGTTATAAGCATGCTAATAGCATTCAGTTATACATTTTAACTCTGAGCCAGACCCGAGATGAAGTTTAAATTTACAGATTTTAGTGTCTGGAGGGGAAATTTATATTTCAGTTATTATATTTCAGTTTTGAAAATGTTCAGTTATCTCCGAGTCTAAATTATAATGTATGATAAAAATTCTGAGTATCAGGGTTGTTTTTTTTTAAATCAGCTCGAAGTTTAGAGCAGCAATCCCTAACATTTTTGACATCAGGGACTGGTTTTGTGGAAGATAATTTTTCCACAAAGAGGGAGCAGGAGGAGGAGTGTGCAACCTAGATCCCTTGTATGCGCAGATTACAGTAGAGTTCATGTTTCTATGAGAATATAATGTCTGATGATCTGAGGCAGAACTGAGGTGGTGATGCTAGCACTGGGAAATCAACTGTAATAAATATGAAGTTTTGCTCACTTGCCTGCTGCTCATCTCCAGCTGTGCAGCTCGGGCCCAACTGGTACCGGTCCACTGGTCCATGGCCCAGGGAGTGGGGATCCTGGTTCAGAGAATAGGTTTGGGAGTTTGAAATGGGAGAACATCATTGACTGAGCTACACCAAGAGTGATTGCTCTTCTACGGCAAATGAAATATACTGCCCAGAGTTGCTACTTGTGAGATGGGCAACTATGTAGATATTAATAAAAAATAAATATATTAAGAATAATCTTCATGGGCTCCTGAAATACCAACTGCTTGAAATAGCAAGGAATTTAAAATATACACATTCAGATATTTTTAAAAGTCTTATAAGTAAGTATTAGAAATAATATCTACTGAGGTCTCATTAGAAATGCATATTAGAAAAGAAAATCTCAACACTGAGGTGGTTAAAATATAATGCTTGGAAGATTCTTGAATTTTATAAGAAATATATTTGTGAGCATAAACATTTAGTACATGAACAAATATAGGAAACCATAGGATACCATATTTCACTTGTGAAATAACTTTTCATCAATTGATTCAATCCCTCTGTTAATAAAGAAAATAATATCAACAATTAACTCTTAATTCAGTTCCTTCTGTGACTCTCCTAAATCTTTTAATCCAAAGATTAAAAGTAGATTTCAAAACAGGCGAAAGAAACAATGGAAGTGAATTACTTTCTATCTTCTTACATTGATATATTAATTGGAATGTTAATTTATCTCCTGAAGATATAAAACATTTTCAAAGAGTGTTCCATAGAATCCTAGCATTCCACAAAATCTTGAATGAAGTTCTGTGAAAGACTACGCTTGGGTGGAGGAGAAAAAATATCACTTGAGCTTAGTCAGTTTTCTCTCAGAAGAGCTTTGTTTCTTGATCAGAAGTTCTGGGATTTTTATTATTATGGTTGGTCACATAGTCAGCCAGATATTAGCCAGGATTTTATTTATAAATAAAAATGTTGAACAATACTGACTTCAAGACATATCCTAGTCAATCACACTGTTACTACTCTTCCTATTGAAGCAGAGTCATTAATGCTGATTCTCTGGATGTAATTAGCCAACGAGTTGTGAACCTACTTCACTGTATTGCCATACTTTAATAGCTTGTCTATAAGAATGTTGTGTGGAACTTTTTCAACAACTTTGCTAAAATCAACATCATCAGGTGGATAGCAGTGAAGTTTGACTATTTACTCTGCAGACAAAGGATGGAAAGATATATTCCAGGGTGTCAAACTCGCATCGTCACGATGTTGTTCCATGACATAAAGCGACTTTTTCCCCCTTCGCTAAAACTGGGCATCGACATGGCCAGCACGTGTTGCATCCGGCCCACAGGCCACAGATTTGGCAACCCTGTTCTATTTGTGATACTAAACTGTGTCTCAGACCACAAGATTCTTCTGTAATCATATTTTAAACTAAAATAATAGTAATCCAATGAACAAAATATATATGAACAACATTTCATGTGATTATAGATGGAAATTTATCTCAGTAATGATACAAATAATAGATTTGATATATTAGATTTGATAAAGAGAAAACCTGAATAAAAAGTCATGAGACTAGTTATAGAAACATCTGGGAACTTGTGGTAAGGTAACTGAAAGGAAATAAAATAAAAGAAGTAAGGAACTGTGGCACTGTTGGAGGATAAGAACACAGAGGATATTAATACCTAATTAATATACATTTGCAAAAAGTTATATTTTAATCTGTCATATTGGTGGATGACAGAATTCTCCAGTATTGTGCTGTATGTTAGCAACTGTTGCCAGGAGTGGGAACTTCAACTCTCCTTAAAAGCAAAATATTAATTACTTCTTTCTGAAATAAAATGAAAAAACAAAACAAAAGTTGAAGATATTACAGACAGCTAGTATGAATATTTAAAGGCTAGAAATTTAACTCGCCTTTTCCCATTACAAATTGTCAATGTTGCCAGAGATATGATTTTCTGTAGCATATCTCCCAATGTTATCCAGTATGATTAATCGAGAAAATGGAACATAAAACAATATGCAATCAATAAAAATATTCCGGAGACACTTACCAAAAAAATGCAAGATATACTTAGCTAAAGGAACTTCTGAACAGAATGGAAAATATCTCCAGATCTGAAAATAAACAGTTAAACATACAGTTAAAAACAAAGGCAAACAGATAATCCTTGATGCATTTTTATATATTAAAGGTACTAGAAATTATTAATATAGACTAATTCTCACACATAGACATACACATAGACCTGTAAAGATAAAAAGACGATCTCTGCAAGTATCTAAACGTAGCCAACACAAAAATGGGAAAATTGAAATCAGTTAATAAATTAAATCACCTAGGTACTTGAAAATAATTCAGAGAAAGGTGATTTTGGAGCGGGTGTAAAAATACTTATTGCATTTGCAGCCTTAAAGATGCATCTTTTCTTGGGCTTTTACATACCACACTGTTAGAGGAAAGAAGCTGTTAAAGAGATGGCTAGAACACAAGGCTAGAACTGCCATTAAACAACCTAAGAGAAAAGGACAGTAACCACAAGAGAGAGAGAGAGATAATGAAAGAAAGGAGGACAACAACAAGCAGTTTCTTTTTACAATGGAGCTCCAACTAAAAACACTTGTGATAATAAACAGTAATGCTAGACACATTCTCAGCAAATCTATACAGATTTGTGTTGGTATTTATGCCCTTTCCTGACCTTATCTAGCAGCTTGTTCTCTAACAACATTTTGAAGAGTGCCCTTTCCTTCTTGCTAAATCTGTATCACAGCACGTAGAATGCACAGTGGTCCTCTTTTGCTACTTTTTGTTCTAAATATATGTTCTTTGACCATTCTGAATTAAAAGAAGTTTTTCATTTTTGGCATTTGGGATTAGCTAGTGCTCTTTCTAAAAAACGTCTTTGTGTCTCTGGACAAAATACTGCAATGGATGTTTCTCCATATTTAATCTAATTAAGTAGAATGTTTCCTTGACAATATTTTATTTTATTTTATTTTATTGTTTCACACACATACAATTTCCCTTATCCCACTCTCCCTCCTCCCACTCTTCAGACATATACAGATTTACTGGTCTCAGTTGCAAAAACCCAGACAACCACTAGGGTTAGGGAATAAGATAAGAGGAAATAGAAGCAGAGATAACCCCCCCCCCCAAAAAAAAGGGGGAGATAAAAAGTGTGTCTTTGGAAGGTGGAGTAGAAAGAGGGCAATTTTTTAAAAAATCCAGAAGTTCTATCATAATTTCAGATGTCTGGCTATCCTGCACAAGGCCTGAGCTGCACTGAGTTCTGACCATGGTGAGATTTAAATAATTTAACAATCGGTTTGCCCAGGGTCAGTTTGGCTGCCATGGGAGACACGTCCATCCCCATCCTCCACACATGCAGGACGAGCCTCCCATGACAGCCAACCTGACCCTGGGC
>JANHFL010002138.1:104850-122489 GCA_032468155.1 Oxyrhabdium leporinum
TCTGGGGGTCACCAGTCGGCATTTCGCCGCCGATGGTACCCCCAGCAGGCCCTCTCTGTGTGACCGCACGGGACGTTTATATTTTTTATATTTATATTTTTGATTTTTATGAGATATATTACTATTATCTTTAAATTTATATTTCTATTTGCTGTTTTTATATCTTTGCTTTTTATCTATTGTTGTATGCTACTCAGAATGCCTTGGTAAAATGGGTGGTCAATATTGATATCAAATAAATATACTTATTTATTTGATAAATTAGTAAATAAATAAATAGGAAACAGAGTAGGCAAATATTTTATTCCACTAAAAATAGCAGTTGCCCTATGAAGTTATACAAATACTAATTAATTAGTTAGTTATTACAATAATTTGTATGCCATTTCATTTCTGGAGAGAAGCTTACACAGTATTATCGTAATGAAAATATTACCACTGAAAAATATCAAAATCTCTCTACCTCAACATTTTCTGTTGGTTGACACTCAGTCATTTTTTTCTTGAAAGGGTAGGATAAGGTAACACAATGATAATTATCTGTTGCTAATTATGCCCAAATCTAAAGTGTAAATATTTTTCATTGCATTGTTTGATGTCATAATGCACAGTATACATTTTTCCCTACTGGGAGCAATTATAACTCATAAACTTGCAAGGCTAGGAAAAACAAATTTGCAATCAAAGAAAAATAAAAATTATCTATATTTTATATTTTTAATTATCTTTTATGGTTTGGTTTGTCATAATCTAATAACTATCATAAATATGTGGGAAAGATGACTCTTCCAATTCAGGTTTCTGTTATCTAATCACACTGATATTACTAGATAAGTTTCTTGTTTATATTTTATTTATCATGGGGCACTGGTAGAACTTAAATGTGGATAGCACTTGGCACTAGCACTTAGACTTATATACTTCTTCCATACTGCTCTACATCCCTTTCTGAGCAGATTACAATGTCAGCATATTGCATCCAACAATCTGGGTCCTCATTTTAGTGATCTTGGAAGGATGGAAGACTGAATCAACCTTGAACGGGTCAGGATCAAACTCCTGGCAGCAGACCTAGTGAGCCTACAATATTGCATTCTAACCATTGCACCACCACAGCTACCAGCAATTGCTTCTTTTTAAAATCTTTCTAGAGAAAAGAAATGGCTTTCATTTTTGCTTTCAACGAAAAAAGTTTGGTGAAATTCTCATGGGTAAGAGGTGCAGTTTGGGCACATCTCTTATTCTTAACATGGCCTAGAGATTTGCATGAAATTTCTGTGCTTCTTTATACAATCCTTCAGCCTTCTCCAACCTCCTTGACTTCCTACACTTGCTTTTAATGACAGAGAAAGATATCAAAAAATAAATCCTCTTCTGATTAATGACTATGTCCAGCTGGGGGAATTTAGAATAACGGAAATAACAGATATGGCTACATTCTACTTAAACTAAAGGACAGGTTTCTGTTCAGCATTATTTTATACTAAAACCTGACTTTGAGCAATGGAGCAGAAGCTAGATGAATCAAGGGAAATGTAGACCAGAGGCAATAGACACAAATAATGTGTGATGACCAGTATGTCTCTTTCCTCAGTTGAGCATTTGGCCCTAATTGACTTAATCATTAAGAAACAGACTGTCTCCAGCAAAGTAATTATTAAGTTGCTGGCCCATATCTTTAACCTTTCAGAAATTAACAGCTTTAGTATCTCTTCCCTTCCCTCCCCATGACTTTTATTTCACTTCTGAACTGAGCAGAACAGTCAAATTAATTTCTTTCCAGAGGGTGGGGAAATCAACCTTTTAATCCTGGAGTCATAATGTCATGTTATCTCAAAGAATAATCATTTAGAGTATTAATTTATTAAAATTTCAGAAAAATTGGTTTGTGAAAGAATGGTATGGGAGTGAGGAAAAGGAAAAACGGTGGGAGTGTTGTGAAGTAACTGATGCATGACCTTTATTTGAACTTCATTACTGGCTGAAACTTGTCCATTATTTCCTGATATTTTATGCATGTACAATTCTGACTTCCTATATAAATAGAAAGATTAATTTAAGTGATCATTCAACACTTTTAAAAGCCTCCTCGGTATGCATATAAATGTAGAAAGATAACATGATCCTGCCTGTGTGTTACCACACTTTGCTTCACACTTTACATTAAGTGAGGTATAAAAGTAATAATACAATACTGTAATTATAGTATCTAGGACCAAGAGCAGTATCCTTCTGGTCTATTGACAATGCACTAGGTTGGATTGCATGAAAATCACTGTCGGTAAAACTGCTGAGTCCAGATTTCCCAAAACACTGAAGCTGTCAGATTGAATCAATACATTTACTATGCCTGTCAGATGGTGATCAGATACTGAACAGTTTATCTGTCTGCTGCACAAGACTTCAGCTTTATTTTCCAGCAACTAAAGAGAGGGGTAAATAAGTAAGAATATTTTCCATTCCATCATCTCCTTTGGAAGGATTCTGAAGCCAATTCTACTTCCATTCCTTTCCCATCTGAAATTGAAGGCAAAGATAAGGACAAAATGTAAAACTGCAACTATAGGTATTAAACATACATACAATATTGCAACATGCAGAAGTCTTTAATTCAATGTTTCACCATGGACATTTTAAACAAGAGTATGTATCTATTTTCTGAGGATTTTTTGCACCATGTAAAATTGCGTAATGCAAGCCATTTCAGAGAAAAGAAACCAAACTACATATTTTATTTTAAAAGATGTTAATGACATTCCAATTTAGAAATCTATTTTCAATATCCTGCTTTATTAAGTGAAATCATCTGTGTGGACCCAAAGTACTTTAATTGCACTGGTCAGTGTAGCTTTCCTGCTATACATGCACATTGGGTGTCTGCCAAATGAATGGAAAATAGAAATTAAAAAGAAATATAGATAGGTCTCTGTAAACAGTGACCTTCCCCAAAACTTTAATGTTATTGTTGTTCCATTTTTTCCTGCAGCAGAAAAACCAGGATCAAAGGTTTTATTTTTTATCCTCTCTGGGGCTCATCTTTAGAAAGTAGTAAATTACTAATAATGAGCTTAAATACAACCTTGAAAAAAGATTTAGGAAAGGATAATTGTCCATCTTTATGGGAAGAGCATATATTACTTGTCCATAAAAATCTTAATTGCCAATCAGCACTGAGGACTTTGGGAGAATAAAATTTCGTGCACATGTACATACACAATTCAAGTACTCCTGCTTGCAAAAATTTCTGAAAGATGAAAAGCTTCTTTTCAAAGCACAGCATGGTAGCTTAGTTCTATAGTAGCATTAAAGATGTATGTAAAATGGTCTTTCTATATATGGGAAAATCCATTTTGGCTTCTATCAAAGAAGCAGTCATACGATAAGCGCTTCCCCAGAGTGCTGGTGTCCTGGGATCACAAACACATATAGTGTATATTCTACAGCTCTGTTGAATAATACTATGTGAATGCAAACCCCAGTTGACTACATACTTATGAAAGAAACTAGAACATCCAATTCTATCCATTTCACGGTAACAGGGTTTGCCCAGCACATGAAGTGGCATACTTAACCTTGGCTTAACCTGTTCATTGAAACAAGGTAAATCATAGTTTATAGTTTGCATGATACCTTCATCCAGCTATCACATCTTATTCAACAAGCCCTGGTTAAATCATGGCTATTAATCTGATCCTATGATAGATATATTAGACAGGTACTACTCCAACACACCTTCCATCAGAGATAAGATCTCCCCTTTAAAGCAGGAATAGAATCTGCCATTTCTTTCCCCAGTGGACATCTCCTAGCATGTAAATCAGGGCTGGCAAACTTGCAGCTCATGGGCTGAATGCATCACGCTCTGGCCACGCCCATGCCTGGTTTAGCAAAGGAAAAAAAAGTCATGATACATCACTGGCTGTGATGATGCCAGTTTGACACCCTGATGTAAACTGTCTCCAGCAGCAGCCATCTCTAACTTCTCTGATGACCACAGACTAGTTAACTGACAGATGTTATTTTTAGAGCATTCTCAGGACAAAGCTGCATTGTGAGATTGAGTCAGGAAGCCATTTGGAAATGTACACATCTTTAATGCAAATTGATAACTCCAGGCAGTGGTCATATTGGACTCAGTATAACTCTGCTCCTCAAGCCAGCCACTGCATTTGCACTTTGATGTTACCTATTCTAATGTTATTACTATTACTATGGCTATGAGTCCTTGAAGTGAAAGCTATCGTTTGAAAATAGGATCATTTTGGTTCCAAATCCTAATCAAAGTATGATAGTATTCACAGTTCTTCCTCATCTTGCTGTACTTTGCTGTTAAACTGGTTTGTGGGAGTGGAATTAATGCTTGCTAAATGAAATGAATGTCCTTAAGAAGCTGACAATTTTTCAGGATGAATGCTATTTGTATACAAAAACTCTGCTAAAGCACAGAGGAGCAGCTGATGGAAAGAGATAAGACATCACAGTTTTGGGAAGTGTGCATATGTCTTTTAACATATTCACATCTTCAAAAGCAACACAGAGATGAAGATTGAATTAATTGATGAACAGTGGGAATTTAGGAAACAGTTGAATGTGATTAGTATTCCATTTAAGCTAGTACTCCACCCATAGTGAAATGTATTTCTTTTGATAGGATTACATAAGTAGTGACTGTTAATACCCCTCATCTGGGAGAAGGAACTTGAAAATATTAATTATATCAATCCAACTCTACATATTACTATTATTCCCTTTTCTGTGATTCTTGGAATTGATAACATTTGTTGGAAAATAGTGGTAAAAAGGAAAAAAAATTAAAAAATAGATCAAAAGCTTTTCCATATGGCACTGCAGCTTTTACCTGTTCCACGTGTAAATGGGTTGGCTTAAGAAAGTGGAGTGTTATATATATATATATATAAATATATAATATATTTATATATATAAATCCCTCATCTCCTTTGACTGCAGTGAGGTCCAGGTGTTCTATCCGAACTACAGCTAAAGTGGTCCCTAAAAACCAACACCAATTGCTTTCTCTTCTTTGGCATTCTACTGGGTTCAATTGTTCTACTATCCCAAACATAATCCAAGATTACTTCTCCTGCTTAGTCTGTTGTTTTATTTGGGGGATGAAGGTGCAGTTAAGAGTTGTGATGGCACAGTGATTAGAATGCAGTACTGCAGCCTACTTCTGCTGACTGCCTTTTGCCGGCAGTTCAATTCACAAGGTTTCTCAAGCTCAAGGTTTATTCAGCTTCCCATCTTTCCAGAGTTGGTAAAATGAGGACCCAGATTGTTAGGAAATATATGCTGACTCTGTAAACTGCCCTGTAAAGCACTGGAAGTGGTATATAGGACTAAATGCTATTGCTAGTGCTAAGGCACCTGACTAATCTGTCCTTGAAATCACTTTATATAATCCAATATATCCAGCACTGATGTTATTGAGTCATTAAATGAAAAAAAAAAGATATTTTCCTATTGCTTTTTTGTGTATATGGTATGCTACATGAAAACAAGTTGCCTTTTTTTACTTGTGGTTTGAAATGCAGATAGACGTTTGAAGGCAAGAAATAATCTGCTGAAAAATTTAAGTCTGTAATGATACAGCACTGCAGGATTTGTTTAATTAATCCTGTTTGAACACTAATAATCTCTCTACTCAACTTCACATTAAGCTTTCCAACAAACAACCCAAAGGCAGCAAGCTGGGTGAATATCTTTAATGAATAGCCCTTCATCTGCCTTATCCCTATGTGTGAAATGTGTGAATGGCTGAGTATACAGCCTTGCCTCATTTCTTTGCCAACCAGAAGCCAGTCTGTTTTGCTATGTTCTGTTTGGACTGTGGCTTCACTAATCAGATGGTGACTGTAGGTTTTGCTTGAGGACAATGAGATATTCTGGGATTCCCATTTTTTGAAGAAAATTCTATAGTTCTCCAAAATCGAAGGTCTTTATATAATCCATAAAATACATTTTGACTTCTTATTTATAATAGTTTTAGTTTCTCAATTATCCATCCTGCTTCAGCAATAATGTTTCATGGGTTTTTTTAGCCTTTTCTAAAACGAACTTGCCTTTTTTCTATATGACACTGATCTGTGTTGGATGATCATAAACATCATTTTGTTAGTGTAAAAAATTAAAAATATTTTATTGATAGTATGAGTAATTAAAAATATTTCATAACAGTTTGTACACTCTTTTAAATTTTGTTTCTTTGGTATCAGAATGTGGACTGACTTTTAATATATTGATTACTGATCGTGCCAGATTTGCTGGCATATTTGGTTAGAACGTTTACTGTTTTTTCTTCTCTTGGTTACCATATTTAGATAGATATTCCATAAGTACCTATGGCTTTTTATCAGTAATGACTGGAGTGCTGGTTTAATTTCATATTCTATTTTCATTGTCTACTTATTTATTTTTTCTTCTTTCTTCCCTGTATTTGAGGGGAGCAAGCAAGCAATGCAAGAACTGTAGTTTGCCCCAAAGACAATCCCAAAGACCCATCATGTTCAATTTAATTACAGATCTACTATAGAAAAAGTCTATGCAATTCTTTTATTATTATAATTTTAAAAATCCCTTCAAATTCAAGGAAATGTTTTGCTAGACTTAGATTTAGATAATGTTTAGTTATGACGGAAATTTTTATATATCATTAAATGTATATACATTTATGTTTTATACAACAGTTTTTCATTTTTACTGCCTATACATATATATGGTTAAAAAAAACCACCATGCTATTTATTGTCTGCTAGTCAGTTTACCCAATAGGTTCTTCCATTTTTATTTTGCTTTAGGGCCTCACAAATCATAGCAGCAGTCTGGCCTATCCTGAGGCTTTGAAAAATCAGCAACCATTGGGACTTCTTTAGCTGCTCACTTATCATTAGGCCTTATTATTTCAGTAATTCTTATACGTTTTATAATGTTTCTGGCCTTCTGCTTTTGAGCAGTACTCAATACTAAATGCATAATTAAAGATCTTTAGTCATTTCGTTTGAAGAGTTGGGGTGGTTGTTTCCATTAACATTTCATACTGTAGTCTATAAGCATGCAGAGATTCTCTAATCCAAATGAAGAGCCTAATGTATAATTTTGAATGCCTGGCATCTGCTCTGGTTGCTGTAAAAAGTAGTCTAATCTGTCTGATTGCTGTGATTTGTTTTTTTTTAAAGGGATTTGTTCTGCCATTCATTAGGATGGAATAAACACAATTGGCTGTAGCTTTTTGTTTTTCAGCAGAAAAGAATTAAATTTGAGAGGGCCTGATATGCCAATTTTATTCAGCTACATATTTGAAAAGAATGACTTTCAACCAGAAGGGATGTTGAGCGTCTGAAGTGGGACAAAATCTCATACATGATTAGTAGAAATAAATCAAGGAGGTAGAACTAATCCAGTTGTGGTGTTGAGACATTTGGTAGTTGAATAAGGGTCTTACAAAAAGGATATAGGACGAATGGAAAAATTGAATATATTTTGTCTGTCTCCAGATTTGTAGTTCCTCTTGGGTGAAAAAAAAGGATGAGAAAGAGAAGAATCTAGATGATCCATTCATGATCCATTTTGCTTTTCAAATAACAAATATTTTGCCACTAATATTTAAGTGCCTTAAGCCAGCAGTGTACTTTTTTAGGTAATATTAAATATTTATGTGGCCTGAAAATCTTGTAAATCAGTGGAAGTTTGTCTTTAAAAAATTGTTTGACCTTGTATGTAAGGACCTGCCTCAGCTATCTTGTCAGGAAAGCATGACTCTTGAAACAAATGGTATTTCAAAAGACCTACTGAGAGAAGTGGTTGCAGAGAAGTCAGGCAGACTCTGAATATTCCCACATGAAACATTAAGCTAATTTCCTCTGTTCAACCCCCACCCAGTGCCCCATGTCCACAAGTAGACAATACGATGCCACAAAAGTGTTATGAGAACTCCGAGGTGAAATGGTGATAATAGGTCATTCTTGAAATGCTGCTGCCTTGGGCAACAGGCACTGGGAAGGAAGCTATTCTGACGGTGCAGTGCCCCTCCCTAATTCCCATGTGGTTACAGCAAAAGCAAAAGCATTCAAAACATTCAACCTCAAGAAGCATTCCCCCTCCTTTTGGAATGGCAGCGTTCTGGCATGGACCTGACATTGTGTTTAATGCTATAGAAAATGTTATTTCAGATATACTGTATACCTCAAAACTATTTAATAAAGTTGATTGCAATCACTTTGGTATTGGAGATGTAAGTCAAGAGTTGGAACATTAATCCAGTGGTCTGATTTGGATTGCATCACATAGGATGGCTAGTATGACTTTAGCCCAATTATTTCTATTATAGATTAATGTGTTCTGCCTGATATGTTTCAATCTTTTAAGTTATTAAAAAACAAACTATTTGCACAGCATATAATATTGTATGCTATATATCAATGTTTGAATTTGGTAGTCTTCCTTCCCTTCCACAGAGGACTAAAGAAGAGATATTTCAAGCAGTTTGATCACTTTTAAATATAAAAATATTCTGTTTATAAAATATCTGACTTGACATCATATTGCTTACACTGGGGGTGTCAAACTGGCAGCCCAGAAGCCAGATGCATCACATGCAGGCCACACGCATCCCAGCTCCACAAAGGCAAAAAATGTTTTGATAAGTAACGATACGTCACATGACACGATCAAGTTTGACATCTGTGGCTTACACCATTACATGTAGGATTTTGATTGGTGAAAACATTATGACATCTTCTTTTATATTTTTTTTTGGTGCATTACATATCTTAGTTGGCACTTTCAAATCTCTTTTTTTTCCATAGTGTTGGACAGTTCTTTGAAGGGGTACTTGGTCTTGTTGAGTCTCAAGCAGAGACTTTCATGCACTGAATTGAAGCTAATCTGCCAGTTAAGAGCATAGCATTGGAGCAAAGCAGGAAAGTGAAGTGATGGTCCACTTCTAATGACACTGTCACTTTACTGAATAATAAAAACTTTTCTGAATGTGCAATGAATGTGTAAAAATATCTGGCACTGATGCTAATAATCACTCTGAAAACAATGGGAGTTATATGTTAAATGTGTTTTTCTAGAAGCTATTTTTATGAACAATATCAATTACTGATTAGTCTACATGATTTTTTGTGAAGATTTTTTCTCATTTGAAGCAACAATTTTCAGCACTTTGTAAAAGTATAAAGTATTAATATATAACACATCTGTACAAGTCCCTTGTAATACTCAACACAGTCTACAACTGAATACATATTTTATTTTTATGTATGATAAATAACAATATTTGTGGTCTGTATTCTTGATGGAATTATAATTTAACTAAGGAAATTGGATTTGGTAATGTGCATTGATCAAAAGAAAGTAGTGCTTGCCCTAGTAACAATTGCTGTGAAGCCGAGCATCAAGCAAACTGTTTGCAATGACTATAGGATAACATTTTTATATAGGTACCATGCCAATAGCAATACCCAATTTGAATTGATCAGATATGATTTCATCAAAAATCAGATCAGTAGCTGAGAATTAATTAAGAATCTTATTAGTCAAAAATATTATTCTTCCTCTTCCTCTTCTCTTTTTAAGGTTGGCAATTAAAACCTGACAGTGGAAAAACTATCGGAAAAATCCTTTGTGTTAAGTAAGATGAACAGGAAAGTGCACTATGATGAAGCTTCAAACAGTCAGCAGAGCCCTTCAGAGGAAGCTTTCCAGAGGGAATTTCAGCAAAACCCTTTAAACTGAATCATCTTAAAAACCAGATACAAAAGAAGAGCTGGTACCAGAAAAAGAGTGAACTTAAGTATTTTTTTTCAAGTAAAGAGGTTTAGCTGAAATAAAGTCAAGGAAAATTGGTATAAGAGAAAAGCTATTGAGAACTTATTATCTGAATAAGATTGAATTATCAAAACATTGTTAAAAGAAAGTTTTAAACATCCTAACATTAGAAAATTGCAAGCAGATTTCAGAACAGCTCTTCTTTTCATTCTTAAATAGGTTAACATGTATTTGTTACCAGGAATTTAGGCTTCACTTTTAGCATTTAAAAGGGTGATATTAGCATTTTTATCATAACAGACTATGCTTCTTTTTTTAGGTTTAGGAAACTGTTTTTCCTTTCAGCCAAGATATTTTCCTTTGATGTGATACAACCAGCCTTTTCAGAAACTAAACAATTCTGAAGTTCTAGAATACATTTGCAAGCATTAGAAATATATAATCCTGGGTGAAAAGGGGAGGGGGAGCGAATGTAAGCCATGAATTTGCCACTTCTAGAATGTTATCAATTATCAATATCTTCTATTGTTTCATTTGTAATCTGATAATGCATTTATCACAAATATCCAATGTTGGTAATTGTATATAAAAACTTGATTCCCCTCCCTTAATAAATGCATTTTTTTGCTTTACCTGAAGTACCTATGGTTTGTATTAGGGTGTATGTGGGTGTGTGAAAAGGCTGTTTTGCAAAAGTATCAAGTGTTTCTCAAATTCGGGGACAAGTTTCTTCTCAGCTCCATGTTTCTTAGGCAACGTATGTATCTGTAATTTAACACTGTATAAGTATAATAGGTTTGGGATTGGAGGCTAACATTTATGCTAAACTGTCCTGTTAAGAGAATAGCCTTCCACATTTTATTGACTGCATTGTGACAATAGTGAATTGGTTTTCAAGGACATAATAATTCCTTTCTCAGTTGGATATAGTCTGCAGAATATAGAGTGGGAAGTAATCTGGGGTTATCAAATTACTTAGGATAAATGAAAGGAAAACAACCTAACAGTACTGACCTTTTTACCTCTTCAGACCATACATACAAATGAATACAAAACAACATACAAAACAATACAAATGAAACATCTTCCCCCTTAGCAATACAATTCAACAGCTTTTAAAAACGGAAATGTGGGAATTAAGAGGGAGGAGTGCAATGACCAATTACTTTTAATCTATTAAATGTCTTTATGTTATGACGGTAATGCTTTTAGGAAGCTGTCATTCCTTTTTTAATAGATGACTATGTCGGTCTTTCATATATCTTTTTTTAAAACATATTATATGTTTTCAGATTCATCTTGTCCACACATATTACAACTGCAAGGCCAACTTAGAAACATATTCAAATCAAGTATTAACTATATACAAATCAGAATTAAAGTGGTAAATTTCAGCATCCTTTTATATAAAGCATCATCTTCCATTAGCTCAAATTTGTGTGAAAAATCTATAATATAAACAAATATGTTTCCCCCATCATGCATATTAACAAATATATGTGTTACTGAATTTGTGTTTGTGCCTGGAAACTTTACAGAACTAGACTTTGGCACAGAAATAGATTTATTCTCACTTGTCATCAACAGCTGCAAAATTATGTTAAAGCAGTTGTCAAACAGCAAGCCTGTAGTTTACTTATAAGCTCCATTAAACCCACTTTAGCCCAATTTCCAAATAAAAAAAATGTAAAAAAAGTTTTAGAACTGCATTGCTATAGTTATTTATGCAACATTATGAAATATCTGAAGAATAAGGAGACAAAGCTTATTGGGATTATTGGCTAGGTTTCAGTTAGTCTGAGGAAAACATTGGTTATTAAAGAATTCTTAAAATTAAGTTCCATTAATAAATCATTTTCCAAGGTTAATGAGTAAAAAAAACGTAGTTTCCTTCATATAAAGTGAAAAATTTGATAATACAACCATGAACAAATACTTCGAATGTTTTAGGATATTTTTTCCATGTGGACTGCTGCAGTATCAATTGATACTGAAATCAATTATTCTTTGATTGTATCTGAATTTAAAATAGTAGATGCATCAAATCCATTCAAAGAATTAATAGTGTTTAACAAGCATGGTATTTTTAAATATAATTTGAATTTCTGGAATTATTTAACAGCCATATTTTCCCAATTATGTGTACATCTCATTGCATTTCACATTTCCAATTCTTTCCTTTCCTCTTGAATTATTTTTAAAGCTATCCTGTTTATTTCTTGGGTTATTTGTGAATATGAGATTTTGAGTTAGTAATTTTGATGCTTTATTTCATACTATTAAATACTTAAATTGAGTCCAGGCGAACTCCATGATTTAGGTTAAGATAGAAATAAAAATCTCCTGCTCAAATGAAGGCTGCATTTCAAAGTCCCAAGTTCCATTTCAAGGTTTGTTTGCACAGATAAATCTTTTCATTTATTTATTGGCATTATTAATATGTAAGGACAAAATTAATAAGTCAAAATGCAATATTTAGCAATAAAAATGTTCTAAATACTACCAAATAAAATGTGACAAATAGAGGTTTACAGTTAAAATGTAATTCCAATTATATTGCACACTATTATCTCTGTAGTAAGTAAAATATAAGGCTGCTAAACACTTCTAAAGTATGTCATCAAAGTAGTCTTAGCAACATCTCAACACCTTCCCTAACAATTGTTTAATATACCTGCTCCAATGAAGACTCTGAGGAATAGCAGCACCCAGGCCTTCTTCAAGGCAGCAAGGCTACCCATCTCCCCCACCCCAACAGTAAATCCAAAATTAAAGCATCAACCCAACTACCTGTCACCTCCCATGCAGCCTTTACAACCAGGAGAAACAGATTAGTAGACAGATTAGTCCAGTTATTTATTCACTTATTAACCATATTTACTGTATATAATCACTTGTCTATGTAGTGACTCTTGGCAGAATATATATATAAAGCAGTTCAAATGCATACAAATAATTTTAAAAGAATAAATTGAAAAGATTAAAAAAAAGGTTAAAAACAAAATGGCAGAAAAACATAAAAGAAGTGCATTCAATTATTATCATATATCATCATATAATTATCTAGCAGGCTTCTCCAGCTGGCAAAACCTTGTTTTAGTGGCTTTCCAGAAGGCTTACAAGACTGAGGCCAGCCTCATCTTGGGGAGAATTGTGAAGTTGAAACCATGACAGAATGGAAGATCTTGTTCACCTTCTCAGGAGATTTCAATTCAATCCATTTAAGTATACAAGAGCTTCCTTTTATCACTTTCACATGATTTCCTGGTCAGAGTTCAGCTCCATGAGAATCTGGATTCCTCCATGGTTTCCTAGAAAGTGAAAGGAAAAGAGAACAATAATACTTGCAACCTTGCTGTTAATGTTGCCCTACAATAAAGATAGTGTTGGCAGTCATGTCTCTGTTTCTTATCTAACTATCATGAAAAGTTCCACCTGTAGAAAAAATTATAATCTCTCCTCCAGCAACTGTGTCTCATTGCTTTGTCAATAGGAAAAACTAAAACTTCTCTGGCAATTAAAGTTTCTCTACCCTATCCCGAGTAGAATATCAATCTCATAGAACAGAGCTATCAAACTCCCGGCCTGCATGCGGATGCATCATGTCTGGCCATGCCCATGCCTGGTTTAGCAAAAGGGAAAAAAGCCCCAATATGTGAGTTTGACACCCCTGTCATAGAATAACTTTGAAAAGCTCACTATTCTACCACTAACCACAAGCCAACGTGAGGAAATCAAAATCAGGAAGAGGTTTGGTTTTTTTTTCTTTTTTGCTACTTGCCTCTCTGTCCAGCTAGCACAAATCTCCTGCCTTCCTTGCTCCTCTCTCATTTTCTGCTTTTTACTGAGCAACCCACTTGCTATACCATGTTACCACTGTCTGCAGTGGCAACAGCAACCATCACCTTTGAAGAAGAATCTACATGTGTCCAGGAAGCTGTCAGAACCAACAATTTATCCTTAAGCAAGTTAAGAGTTAAGAAAAGGAGCAGTCAGGAAGACAAATATGGAAAGTAAAAGTTCTGTGCTGGGCAAAAAGTCCAGCATTAGAGAAAAAGAATTAATTTCCCATTTCCTGGTTCTTGTTCTTGTCACAGCCATAAAGTAATCACTTGCCCTACAAAGACAGTGTTGTTTAGCATCTGAATGGTACAATAGTGGAAGAAGGCCACATAGATGTAGCAGAAGATATTTCATTCATGTGACTCTCAAAGGTGCTTTTTCAGGAGGCAACTGGACTTCCTTGTTTTTTCTTTTGAAGATGTTTTGCTTCTCATCCAAGAAGCTTCTTCACTTCTGACAGGATAGTGGGGAACGGAAGGATTTATATTCCTTGCAGGAAACTGGTAATGTATATCCTTTTAGAGGGCTGTTGAAGCACTTGGAGGTTTATCTGTGTCCTCGGGGTCACCTGGGTAGTGCTCCTAGTTCCTGGATGAGAAGCAAAACGTCTTCAAAAGAAAAAACAAGATAGTCCAGTTGCCTACTGAAAAAGCACCTTTGGGACAACCAAGACCTGCATGACTGAGAATCTCTACAGACTTTCATCATGTGACTTTAAAAATAAATATTTTATTTAATATAATAGCATAAAGAAAAAACAAGTAAAAAAAGCAATGGTAAAAGTTATACATAAGGACTTCTTAATACATGTATGTATGGCCATGCAAAGAATTTTCCACAACAGTTTCAATAAAATATATGCCACAACATTTTACTTAAGAACTTTCTGAGGAGAGTCCTTCAGAATGGTTCTGTGATACAATTTCAAGAAATCACACAACACTGGGATATTCAGTCTCATATCTATAAAAGTAATGAGAACTGAGATTTGTTTGGATTTTATAAATATGATATTCTGAATTTGTTTCTTTCAAATCATTTAGGAATTTTTCTCCACTAATGTTAATAAAAATGTTTTCCAATGTCCAAGCACATTGTTTATTAGGTTATTAATAGATTTTAGGAAATGCTTTGTAGAAAAAGGACTCTACACTGTTTTCACTGTATATCTAATACTAGGGCTATTTTTTTCTCAATGCATCCAAGATTTTTCAATAAATTTCCTTAGCATCAGGGAAAATAATGGGGTAGCAAAGAAAATACACTAGGCAAGCCAAACCATCAAATGTTACCACTGATGAAAAGAACTAGTGCATTCTAAATCTTATTATCAAATCCATCCAGTTCAGAGACAGAGAGAGAAATATGTGTATACACACAGAGAGCTAACCCATATACAACAGCCTCAATGAGATCATCCCAGACCCACATATAAGGATAGCTCATGGATCATACATTTACAGACTCCCAAATAGTTCCTGGGGAAAAGTGTACATCCACACATATTGTGTATATATTGTTTTCCAAATGGAAAAAATAGATGTCTTCTATGAATACTGCAGTTTCCCTACCATGTTTAGTTATATAAAATTCTGCCATATGCTATTCTATGTACAATCCTAAAGTCATAAATTTCAATATGTATCATTCCTGCATTTTCCTTGGGGTTTTTCCATCATTTTTTGTAAGGAAGGAACAGATATATATTTTAAATAGCAGTGTTTAAATAAAAGAATTGTCTCAATACAAACTTTCTTTCAAGATGCCTTTTGAAAAAAGATGTGTACTATTCCTAACGTCTGAGTATGCTTAACAAATGCAATATAGAGAATAAAACAATATGATCATTTGCAAATAGACTGTACAAATTACGCTATATTTAAGGAACATTTTGCAGTGTGACTCTGATATAAAGAGATAAAAATACATAGTTATGGATATAGATAAAAAAAAAACTTTGTTGTTCAGACTGCATTTACTATTTTACTTTTGAAATACAGAGTTGTTAGCTATCTCATTTTATTACTGCTGTTGAAATAACGCATTATATTCCCTTATGCCACTAGGGAATAGAGCATACAGAGTGCTGTATATGTGTAATTTACCATAACATTTAGTGTCTTCATTCATGTCTTACCAATAATCCACTCTTTTTGAGATACTATTTTATACATGTGTATTAATAATATACCATAAGGAAAAGCAGCACCAAATGATGGAATTATATGGATGAATATTTTTGTGTCATTTGCTATCAATGAGCATGTGAACTACTGAAACATGATATAAGTATTTTTTTCAATCATCTGGCTTTATGGGGGGAAAACATTTCCTTGAAAATATAGCCAGGCTTCTGCATTGGCTTAATGCATGCTTTCTTTGCTTTCCTTTTTTTTTTTAAAAAAAAATCCCTCTCTGAAATTAACAGTGTACCATTTTTCCTCTATATAGTAACAGCATTTCATGTGGCAATGAATTGCAATCTGCACTTTGACTGATGCAGTACATTTTATATTGAGTTTTCATTTACTCTGCATGCTGGGAAATAAACACTCAATGAGCATTTTTTTTTTCTGGTACAAATTCTTTTTGTGGCTATACTTCTATATAATCAAGGGAGAAATATTTCTTTGGAAGCAGGCAGGAAGACTTCCTGCCTCCCTAATGAGTTGGCCTAAGAGCAAAGGTTGGGATAGCTGACTCATGGGCAACTGTTCAATTTCAATAAGCGTAGGTTGTGAAGTGCTTCATTAGTTCACCTGTTCTGAAACACCACAAATCTATAAACCACATTTTTAGAAAACAATTCAAATGTCTGTTTCCTGAAACTGGTATGCATCTTACAAATATGTGTAAATAGTCATACAAAGCTTCTAACAGCTAAACCATTAACAATGCCAGGTAGAATCAATGCTACATTTTGTACCAATCAGTTAATTTAACCCTGATTTAAATATACTGGTAAACCATGTCTACAATCCTCAGGATAAAGCTCAAATTTTCCTACTTAAGGCACATTATGCAAATGCTCAGCTCTCTGGAAAAGGCCCAAATACTCGGGCTTCTTTTGGGGGCAGGGCTTATTAGGTGCAGGTGTGAAAATCGGGTTAGGGCCTGTTTTCATGGTACGTCATATTTTCAGGGAAGCACGGTAGTTAATTCCAAAATTATAGTGAAAAGCTAATATTCTAAATTTATCAGGTCCCTTGGTCTGTTTATAACTTTCTTAGGTCAAAATCTCATGTAGCTTTTTGCTGTTTATTTCAAACTCTTTAAGTTTGTAATTAATTTTTATTTTGTTCAGAGTTGAAGATAACTCACCCAATGAAAAGTTTTCACATTCTAAAAATATCTAATAGTTTTAAGATGATCAACAGGCAATTTCCTGGTGCTCAAACTTGCAGAAAACCACTTTCCTGTGGTCTTTTCGTGAGGCACAACCATCTAGAGTACATGTACATGATCTCTCATCCTCTACTTACCCAGAGAAGTTCCAAGGAATGGGTCTATTCAGTGGTTCCTTGATCTTTGCTGTGGTCTTCAGTTTGCCAAACTGCCCCGGAAGTCTTTCATATGAATACTACATTTGTATAAGAATGCACAGGATCACACAATTACTTTAACTCTGAGTACAAATTTCAATTATGTACAATATGACTCAGATTTTGGAACCAAAATTAGTATGTAAAAGTACTATAATAAAGTACAATTTATATTTTTCAGAAACTATCTTTAGTTTTGACTACTTTCTTTCTAATTTAAAACAATTCTTCTCATTAAGCGTTGATCCAGCCAAAATTGAACATTTTCATTTTTCATTTGATTCAAGTAGGAAATAATGAAACATTCTCAAGAGCCATGTTTTGCTATTTTGCTTGTGTTTGTGTTCCATTCATATTTTAATTTTAACATTGGTTCAACATTATGATGGATATTATAAGCTGTAAACCGCCCCGAGTCTTCGGAATGGGGCGGTATATAAATGTAAAAATAAATAAATAAAATAA
>JANHFL010002138.1:127072-137946 GCA_032468155.1 Oxyrhabdium leporinum
ATACCCTTGGGGATTATTACAGTGGTAAAACAAAATTGTTTATGAATTATAATGAGTGAAAAAAGTAAGATTTCTAATAAAATAGGTAACATAACGGTCAGAATACATTGTTTTCAAATCTTAACATGCATGAATCGGGAGGGAGAATGCAGGAGGAAAAAAGTGAGAGAAATATTTTATTAGTGACCAGCCTTATAGACATTATATAAATGTTTTTCTCAAGGGATCTAAAAATGCAAGAAAAGTGTGTGTGCATATATATATGTATGTATGGTCTATATATGCTAGAAAGTCTGTTATAAAGTGAAAGTGTAAAGATGATTTCTGAAGCTCAGTGATTAATTGTAATACTAATGAATGTCAATAATAATGTGTTCAAACTATGAAAAATAAATGGGTGGTTAATGGCTCCTATGATTATAAAATATATTTTAAAAAGGACTCGAACAGTAAATTATAGTCATGGTCAATAAATGGACTGGATTAATACTGATTTACATATCTTGAACACAATTTATCCTTATTTTTAAAATTGGGTCGATGTCCATGCATAAGCATATCTTACTTCTGATTAAGCAGACGATCAATGATATAATTTTTATTAGATCTTTGTAGATGCAAATTAATTATTTTTCAGCATCATCTGTCTACTTGGTCAGTCTAAATTCATTTTAGTCCTTGGAGTTCTCTATTTAAATTTCTCCATGTAATTTGATTTATCATAAGCTTTCTTTCATCATTTGGATACCAAACTAAATTCATCAGTTGTAATGGGAGTTTGAGCTAAGATGGTTAATATATATATTATATATATATATATATACACACCAACATAACATAACAAAACAACATAAAATATTTTTTTTAAGAAAAATGTCTTTGTATACACTAATTGGTTCTGCTCTTTCAGAAGTTGGACTGGGAACAGATTGTATTTCTCAGCTATAGCGACAATGAAGTATAATCTTGCACACGAAGGCCAAATAACATTAAGGAAAAGAAAAGACATTTGCGAGAAACCATACAACAAATATAAAGTTTCTAAAACCTTACTCCAGATGGTTGAATCACAACAATAGTAACATTTTTGACCAGTTGCTGGAGAATATACATAGGACGTGTTCAGTCTTTTTCCCAAGGTTAGGGGAAATGGTTTTACTTTTTGTAAAAAGACAAAGTTGGAAGATCTGTGGCTTTCCAGATACTGCTGAATTATATTCCCAGTTTTTTTGCACTATTGCTCATGGTGGCTGGAACATCATTGTACCACAGCAACACGTGAAGCTTCTGCTTTATGGATGAAGACAACATTGTTCTCTCTCCAGTTGAAAATCAAATGTTTAGAAGCAATTACTTTATTAAGTCTTTGTTTTGCCCTTCTGTTATATTTGTATACTGCTTTTTTTCTATCCAGAGCTATAAACAGTCAGTGAGCTACAAGGGAAACAAAAAGAAAAGAAAGGAAAGGAAAAAGAAACCCAAAAAAGTCATTATTTCTTTGTTTGCCCAAGGTATTTGGGGAGCTGATGACATATCACAGTGCAAAACATTATTCCAGCTGATGACAGCGCAGCCAAGGCTGTAATCTAAAATGATGTAATTTGAGCTGGAAGCAAAACTAAGAAGTATAAAAAACTTTCAGACTATGAACAAAAAGTGAAAAAACAGGAACTTAGCTGCATTATTAAGGGATTGGGAAGCTATTGCATGAAAACTTCCAAATAATTTCTTATGTTCCATTTAATACTTTGAGGGATTTTTTTTCTCTTGTGAAATTGCATGTAAAGAAAATTATGCTTGATTTTTTTACAATATTTAAAGCTGAAATGATATCCTAATAAATGAAATTGCTTCCTTTTGTTTTTAATATTAAGGTTTTAACAATGCTGCTATTACAAGGACTGATACATAAGGACAAATAGCTGACATTAACATTTTTAGAAATTAAATGAAGAAAATTAAGAATAATAGTAATTAATAATGATTGTATAGCTATTGTCTTCAAGTCTGATGGGAGAGACATCGTTTTTACTATTTTTTACTACAAAAATAGTAATTTTTTGATGAAAGTCTCATACATTTATTTTAGAGTTCTAATATCTTACTAGTATATTAAATTAATTGATTATTTGCTATCAAGCCAGCAATGACTCTTGGGAATGACATAGATAGACCTTCTGCAGGATGATCCATCCCAAATGTGGCTGTTCAGGTCTTCCAAGGGTAAAGCCAAAGTAGCTATCAAAATCATTTATCTTGCTGCCAATCATTCTTTTTCTCTTTTTCTACCTTTCCCAGCATAAGAAAGTGGTGTGTGTTGCAGAATATATCCAAAATTGTAATAACTTAAGCCTGGTGATTTCTGTTTTGATTTGTTTTTTCTAATCTTTATTAAATATTTTAATTATAGTACAAAAAACAAATATAACAAAACATGAGAAAAAAGACATAGAAAGAATAAAAAGTGCAAAGAAAAAAAAAGAAGTAAGAAAAAGAATAAGTGTGAAAGAAAATGGATTTTGGGAAGATTTGTATCCTTGTAGAGGATGAAGAGTTTTTAGATTTATTTATACTAGTAGTGATGAAGATTGCATGTCACTGTAAACAACTTATTCCAATCTTCATCACAACTAGTAAAAACAAATCTGATAACTCTTCACCCCCTACAAGGATACAAATCTTCCCATAACCCATCTTCTTCTAATTCCCATCTTCTTCTCATAACCCATCTCTTATGGGTTATATGCAAATCCATAAATCATTACCAGAACTTTATAAAAATATATCTAATTGTAACAATCAAACAAACCTTCCACTTACTTCTAACAATCTTGATCTGTAATTTATTCAGAAGTTGTTGTAGGATTTGGTCTTTCTTCAATTTTTCTTGTAGCCACCTTTAAGGCTTTAGCAAACTTCTTTTCTTTGAAACCTCTCTGGACAAGGAGAGGACGGGAAATTATCTTCCACGTGCTCCAGATTGATGCTCTTCATGAGTGTGAGTGCCAAATATGAAGGGACCCTCCATTATGCTCATAAATGCAGCACAGCCTCTGAAAGGACGCTGAATTTGCTAATCTCACTTTCTAATCAGTTTCAGAAATTGTTTCTTTAGGAGTCTAAAGCTATTAGAAGTCTTTGGAATGACATACTTGAAAAACCATTTGGTGAGTTCATTCTTGAATTAAAAATAAATAAAATTATGAATTTAAGAATTTAAAGAATTGGAAATAAATGGCAAACAGCTAAATAAGATAGCAATTTATGAACATTATAAACAAATTAAGCGTCCATTGATACTTATTACAAAAATTGGAAATAATTAAATAAAATTAACCACATTTCAAAGGAACCAGAATTTTTTGTCTCTCTCAAGTCAATACAGACATTTGAAATCTTTTGATTTCAGAAATTGGACACTTGAGTTGATTAAAGATTCCAGGCAGAAAAGAAAAAGAGGAAAAAGAATTGTAAATATCTCTGGTTTTCAGGTAGTGTGAAGATTTACAAAATGACACAAAATGTTTTAACGTTAGAAATATTTCAGGAGATTTTCGATGAACAAGACCAGAAATTAGCATCTACAATATCAGAATATCTGCTTCTATTGACTGACTATGTCTAAAAAATGTTAAATCTGATGCAGAAACACTAGAATGGAAAATAATGGATATCTTTTTAAAAAATGTAGATTATAAAATAGAGACAGCAATTAATGTAGAATTGCAAATGACAAGCTAAGAGAATGATACTTTTTTTTACTGACTACACAGAAGAAATTGATTAAAATTGATTGAAAATCAAAGTGAAAATACAAAAAAAAAGCCCTATAGATTACAACATAGTTATGTGGCAGTTAAAGTGGAATTACAAATAGCAAGCATTTAAAATTACAAGTTTTTTTCTTTTACTGGATATACAAAAGAAGCTAGTTAACACTTTGAAAATCAAAGTGGAAATACAAATGACATACCAAGACAATGACTTGGATAGTGACGTTTTCCTAGATTTACAAAAGACATTTCTGCTCTAAGTGGGACCTCTGGCAATCCATGGTATTCTAAAAAAATTTTCTGACTCCACAGATCAAAAACATTACTATAATATCCATTCTACCCTGTTTCTTCAGTCCAACAAATTATGTATGAATTTGTAGGAAAAATGCATTGTAAAACAAGAGAAAGGAGCTTAATGGAAGTTGATGAAGATGTAGTCTGGGGAATGAAAATTCTGCAATCAAATCTGAAAGGTAAATCATTTAGAAACAGTGTGTTCTTATGTCAGAATTAAGATTATAATTATGAAAAATGGTTCACACAAACAAACAAACAAAAATTGGATAGAAACTGTTTTAAGAATGTTCAAGTTTTATGAATCAGTTTTAGGTACATTTGGAAATAGTTCTGAATACCTTTTCTACCACATTTGTTTTTCTTCTTTCCTAATGTTTCTAATATTTCATCTGGCAACATAACTGGTTGACTTATGTAGCTGTCTTGAAGCAATTTGTCTTCATCTAAATAATGGTAGTGGAAACAAAAGTATAATTTACAATATGCTAGTTTACCTTTTAAGACTATATATTGATACACAAACACGTACATGCTTCTTTCCTCTTACCACTCAATTGTAATCAAATTCTCAATTTAATCAAATTCTTATATCAACAGTATCTAGCAATTATTTCTTTCTTACTTGAAATATTTCATATCTTGTAAATGTGTGAAAAAACATTGACTTTGTGCAACATCTGAATGCTTATTTCTTTGCTTCCTTCTTTGCACAATATCTTATATCATTAAAGGTACCCAAAGTATATCAATAAAATGGTATTAAAATTAAATGGTTTAAATATATTAAAACTCTAATTTTAAGAACATTTTATTACATTCGACATACTATTGTATACCTAAATATAAAAATCATATATTGTTTAAGCTAATATCAAATTAAGATATTGGTGTTCATTTAAGTGATTTGAGTTAGCATTACGGACAAATCTGTTCTCACATCACAATGCTTTTAGTTTTTAGATTTTAAAAAATGAATCAGGTGGAACATGGATCCTGCAACATGGATAAGGGAGTTACATAGTTCTTTTGCCCAGCAAACAGATTTGTAAATTTTCAATGTACAAATACTGTATATGGCCTGCACAGAGGCAATTGATCTAGGGCAAAGATCCAGCCTAAAACTATGAAAATGCCCTCATCTAGAAACTCAGTGCTTGGATTAAGGTTAAAAAAATAATGTTCCATTCTCTAAAGCTTTCCTTTAACAGACATACTCACCTGCCATTATAATAGTAAAAATAACGTAATAGCACCAGCAATATACTGTGCAGTTTTACCATTCTCTGCTTTTACTTCAACATTTTTATTTGAAACTAAACTAAGAATGTGTGTCTGTAGACACTGGTAAATAGACCTAGACTCTTCTTAATTAGACTCTCAAGTCCAACATGATGACCAATAATAAAAATATACTTTGATTGATGATATCCCAAGGCATTGACGGCTATGTGTGATACTGCTCTGCAGTTTATTTGTTTCAGGGCATATCTCTCTGTGTGTAAACTGCATTGTCATGTTAATGTAAAATAAAAATGAAAAATAAGTTACACCAATGTTCTGAATCTGATAGACCCAGACTATCTAACAGGGAAGGGATTGGCCAGTGGCACTTGGTAACCAGTCCAAGAGTTGAACTTCATCTATGACAGTTGAAAGCAGGTTTGATCGGGAGAAAAAAGCAGAACTCTGACCACTGGCTTATGTTTATTCACTTGAGTTTGTATGGGAATTGTGGTGTTTTAAAAGGAAAATAATCACATTGATACATATCCACTGTGACCTGATGAAGCAATTTCCACATCTATCACAGCAACATCAAATTGCTTTACCTGAGGGCTCAAGTAAGAGAAGAAAGAATCTGTAACTTGGGGGGGGGGAGAACATGTACATAATTCTCCATACTAACTGGGGACTTTATGTCTTGGATAGTTGCTGCTAGACTGTATGGATAATATAGGGCTCAGTTTGGTTAAAGCATCAAAGAAAAAACCCACTCCAAGTTGTTAATTGGGATTGGACAGCAATCAAGTGCATCCTGTTGATAGTCAAACCTATTGCTCTTTTTATTTTCCTCAGACAACTGAGCAGAAGACAGAACCAAAAAACAAACAGCAAAGTAAATAAATAAAACAAAGAGGTTCAACCAGTGTCCTGTAAAGTACATGCAGTGTACCGACAAACACTGTTGCAATAATAAGTGCTTGCTCAAAGAGTAAAAATGGCCTACAGGAGAACATGTTGTGCTTACCTTTTTGTATGTGAGAATATACAGTGAGAAAACGGGGAACTATGTGTGTCAGGAAAAACATAAAAATTAGTTGAATGGAATAGAAATGGGGCTGTTGGTGGTATAGTTAAACAAAAAGAAACAGGATCAAGAATGATCAAGTGTTGGATGAATGTGAACTGTATACAAAAGTGAGTAGCAGCATGGAAGAAGTAAACTGTGATTGTTTGCTCATACAGAGATGATGAATAAGGTCTGAACAAACACATATGAGAAGAATGAATGACTTGAGAAAAAAATGCTGAAAAGTCATGGCTGGGTAGAATATAGATTCTCAAAAAAACAGTATCCAATTTTAAGAACAAAAGACAATGTTTGAATCAGTGTATGGACATAGAAGAAACATTCATCCCAGTCGTTCTCCAAGAATGCTCATGCAATTTTAAACAAAGCAGGATACCAACAGACTACAGAATAATAGAGCTGGAAAGCACCTTGGAGATCTTCTAGTCCAACTCGCTGTTCAAGCAGGAGACCCTATACCACTTCAGACAAGGGGCTGTCCAGTCTCTTCTTAAAAGCCTCCAGTAATGAAGCACCCACAACTTCTGAAGGCAAGCCTTTCCACTGTTTGATTGTTTGAACAATATAGCCTTGCAGATTAGCGTACTGTTTCCCTGAATCTCAATAGGAGTCACCCACAGTGAATGCCTCTACGTCCTTCTATTTGTACTTTGAGTATACCTCTTCTTATCTAGTCCATGCTTTCCCCATCTCATCTTCCTAAAAAATTAATGGAATGGTGATACAGATAGAGAACTTAATAATATAAATATGAAGCTAGAAACACAGATTAAAAGATCATGATTTTTTTAAAAAAAAATCAAAACATATTACTAATATTTATTTGACTGCAGCAAATATACTTTACTGAAATTAAAATATTGAAGAAGAGAGATTGACCATCTGTCTAGTGAGCAGTCTATCCCTATTAATATTAGATATTGTGATAATCATAAACTATGTACTGTAACACTTATACAGTCACATTCAGTATACAAAAATATCTTTACAAATGCTTCTAATATTACTTTGTGCTACATTAAATCTTCACTAAGCACAAAACAGATTTTAAACTGATTATGAAGACATGGTCATAGGTCTCCCATCAGCCACATCTAGTATTGCCAATTTTTTTAAAAAATGAAAAATATAATCCAAGAACAGATAGAAGGTTATCATTAGTATTTGCAGAATTATGAATTGGAGGCTTTAGGAACCTTAAGCCATTTGATTACTTTTCCAGCATTTGCTGTCAAAAAAGATCTTTGCTCCCCTCTAGACCACATAGTTTCACATAGTATCATACCTACATACATAATTTTATAGGGCAATTTGTCAGTGTTTGCCACTTCAGAGTTAGACTAGGAAAAGAATGTACATGCTAGCCATACAAATAAAGCATTCATTCTGGGCCAACCTTCTAGTTTTCTTTTCTCCTCCTTCAAACCACCAACATTTCTCTGGGAGAGGAATGGGTTTTTCTCTTCTTCTGATCATCCACATTTTCATGACGTGTACTAAGAAAGGGTAGTCTGTTTCCCATCATAGTTGGGATTATTCCTTGATTTCCAGTTATCATTGGTGCCACAGATGAGGATCATGTCTATGGAGATTCTCAGTCATCCAGGTCATGGTTGAAAAAGCACCTTTGGGACAGATGAGAATCACATTTGCACAATTGCTGCAAGGGTTCTAGCTACAACCTATCAGGCTCCTATTCTCCTGGCATTTAACCAATCTATATTAACATTATTGCTTTTTTTTGGGGGGGGGGGCAGGATTATAGTCATTAAACATTTTTAATGTTAAAGATAATGCACATTTTAATTTTTAATGGACACATGTTACCACTTATTTGAATAAAAAGACAGGACATAAAATAAATAAGTCAACACCTGTGACTGACTCCATCCATTTAAATTTCTTGTTACTTTTGGATTGCTTCCCCTCCCAAACATTGCATTCTACCAATGTCTGCCTCTGAGCACTTTTCCCAAACAGCATTTTTTTTCCTCAATCCTGCCATACTTATTGAATAATCATTTTATCTGCAGTCTGAATAGCCACTTTTTAATATATATACAGTGTATGAATAAGTTAGCCAATTTTAATTATTTAAAATTAAAAAGAAATTAATATATTAAAAAGAAAACAAAAGCAAACAAAACTCAAAAGGCAGACTGGATGGGCCATTAGGTCTTTTTCTGCCATCAATTTTCTAGGTTTCTATTTTTATTGGGGGGTTTTTTCCAGAACTCTCTCTCTCAAATTATTATTTTTTGTCCAGCATTACCTCTGATTTTATATAACTTTTTTTGGGGGAAAAACCACAATATTTTATGTTGTGCCTTACAGCACCCACGCCATTTTCTCTTCCAGAACATAGTGTTTTAGTAAAAAAATGCCATTTTCACAGTCATGTTTTACATAGGAATTTTTGCTATATAAAAAACCTTATTATTCTTTAAAAGACAATACCTTAACACATGGTCATAAAATGGATTATGAGGCTTAAATATTGTTAAAAGGAATCTAGGGGTCTCATTTCACGCATGAGTTTAGCTATTACAAAGATATTAGGAAATGTCCAATATAACTTAATAGTTGCAGTAAAATATTTATGCATTGCTTTAAAAAACAGTTCAAGACAGAATAGGGTATCCAAAGGCTGTAGCTAAATCAGATACCACATGAGCAGAAAAATTTCAAACCTGATCAACCGTACCATAAAGAAAAGGGGGAAAAGGAAGAAGAAATGTTAAAAGAAAAAGGTAAAGGTAAAAAGAAGATTTATAAAATGTAGATAATGGTTCTCCTCATTATTCAGCTATACTATGATCCTGTTAGTATTTGGGGGGAAAGTTTCCAAGTTTACATAGGTGTCCTGAGCCAAATTCAAACTTAATTTCTTTCTGTTAATTGACTTCCTGGGGTTTTTTTTTGCATTCGTAAAATACAAGTACACAAAAGTAAATAAAGCAATCTCCATATGAATATGTTTTTCAGTTACTATTTCCATAATTTTATCAATATGGGAAGCCTCATAGGGCCATTTGGTAATAGTGAATCACTATAAAGTTTTAAAAAAAAGAAAAAGATGAGCAGCCTGTCGTGTGAAAATGAACAAGCTGTCATGTGATAATAGAGTTTATGTGGACAATATTTGTTTGGAATTCACCTGTTGGAAGTGAGTTAAAATAGCAGATACCAAATCTTTAAAGGGGAGAGGGGCTGATTAAAGCCTGTGAAAGTGATGAGCATTGTTCCCTACAGAGGATAAATTAAAATGTCCATTTTACCTATAGTTGGAATGCTGGAAGAGTGACTTAAAGATGCTATGAGACAGAGCCAGCAGAAAGATTTGCTATGCCACTTGGGTCCAGACAACCTGCTGAAGCATACCGGATCCTGCTGCTGATGTCTGATAACAATTTCTTTTCAGTGGATGTAACTGAGCCTGATTTAATCGAAAATAAAACATTATCCTCATTTCTTCAGTTTTGATCCCTGCCTATAGCTCACCAGATATCCCGGGAGGATGGGTTGTCATGAGGAAAAGAAGAAAATTAACAAGGATAACACAGCATAGAAAACTTTGCACTCCATATGGTGATTAACAAAATATTTTTTTCAAAAACAAAAAAGTAAAAACCTCAACATTTGTCTTCCTTCTGGGCAAGAGAAAAAGCATCTATTTCGTATGAAAGACAAACTATAAAAGAAAGCCTTATGGCTTGCATAGTTTTTTTGTAGGATAAAGATATGTAACCTATAAAAAGAGACAATCTCCTTTTATTTCCTTTTCCTATGCAAGGTATTGACTAATGGAAGAATTTCACCAGGAAGGTGTCTCTCAATGGGGCAGCAAGCATAGGATGAAAACAAATTCTATTCTTTCAGTTGCTAGTCTTGATTGGATTGTGTCTGGCTACGTTTGAAGACAGTCTGGAAGTGGAGGGATTAAATGGAACTTTGGTCCTGACATGGCTACAATGGCCAGTCCGCTTTAAAGTGTTGTCATCTATCTATATGGTGATAATATCCATATTGTCATTACCATTAACCGGATGAAACAGTGCATCATAGGGTGACAATTTGTGAACCAAGGTACTTCAAATAAGCTAACATATAGAATGCACTGAAAATCTGGGACCCAAGACTTGTCATGGAATAAAATCTGGGAAAGTTGTGGCTGCTTCAGGTTGCTGCTGTGGGTCAGACTGCTGCTGCAGTCACATGATGGTCATTTTGAACATTCCATGACAATTTCCCTGACACTTTCACAATCTTGTTTCCTCTCTCAGCCATCATTGGTTTATAAAGAAGCAACTTTGTGGTGCATGAAGAAAGGTCTGGTATTTATATTACTTTACATGACCCTTCTCTGATACACAAACATGCATGCATATCTATATCTCATGTTTGTTCAGGAACTCCAGGTACATACCGTATTTCCCCAAAAATATGACCTACCTCAAAAGTAAGTCCTAACTTGATTGTTACACATGTAC
>JANHFL010002139.1:30094-41669 GCA_032468155.1 Oxyrhabdium leporinum
CCTTCCCTTCCTTTCCTTTCCTTTCCTTTCCGTCCCTTCCCTTCCCCTCCCTTCTTCCCTTCCCTTCCCTTTCCTTTCCTTTCCTTTCCTTTCTTTCCTTTCCTTCCCTTTCCTTCCCTTCCCTTCCATTTCCCTCCCCTTTCCTTTCCCTTTACTTCCCTCCCCTCTAACTTGCCTTATCTCCCCGCTCTTCCCCTCCCTGTGCTCCAATGTAGTGTCCAATGTATTCCTTTTGAGGAATCCAAAGCTTTGCCCAACACTAGGAATTACCTACACAACTCCACAAAAGTCATTCTCAAACTTGAAGGGTGGAATAAAACCTGCACTGGATGTAGCTATAGTACAAAGAGGCTAGAGCCAGAGGATTTTAAACAAACAAACAAAGAAACATATATTTCTATTTTACAAACTCTCTGCATTTTTGTGCCTTTTCTGAAAACTGCCAGTGCAAATTAAATTAATCAAGTCCACAGCCGGAGTCTCAAAACAATGCCCACTCAACGAAATTACTCTGATCAACATTGTACATCCAGATGACTGCAGCTGGTGGCACAACTTAGGAATGGTAATCAGGAATTTTTGATTTTGATTTGTGCCTCTGTCCTGGAAGAAGAGGCGAAGCGGTGGCTCAATGGTTAAGACTCTAGGCTTGTTGGCTAGAAAACCAACAGTCCGGGTTTGAGACTTGAGTGCTGTCTGACGGGGTGAACTCCCATCCTTGCCCCAGCTCCTGCCAATGTAACTTTTCAAAAGTATGCAAAAGTGAATAAATTAAATAGGTACCAAATTGGTGGTAGAGTAACAGCATCTGTTACATCATGCTGGCCACATGAGTGTGAAAATGTCTTCGGACAGAGCTGGATCAATGGCCTTGAAACAGAGATGTCAGTAATGGCTAGAGAAGTAAAATCTGCAGGACTCCTTTTACCTGTAAGTAGGCAATGAAACTGGACAGTTCCTCTCTTCTCCGTCACTTTGAAATGCTGTAGCTAAAGCCAGGGAACTCCAGGACTATAGGTTAGACTGCGAAGTTCCCAAAAATAAAAATCATAGAAGAAGACCATTTATATTTAGTCGCCAATAAAACTACATGTGTCCTTATAATCACCAAGCGTTGAGCTAGACTAGAAGGAAACTTCGCTTTTACCGTCCATGACAGATGTCACCTTAAGGGCCTCCTACTCATCTGAACCAAAGCAATGTTTCCCCAGAAATAATCCACACACGATATTTAATACCTGAGAACCAGGAAGGTGAGGTGGGCGCTCTTAATTGTTTTTTACTTTGGTTCTTCCAATTCTGTCAAAAGTCAACATTGACCCAGAAGAATTTCATTAGACCAAACCGTTGGATAAACACTGAATAGAGACTTCAGTTTCCACTTCCATCTCACATAACATCTGGGTCAAACGAGATGTGGTTTTTGAATTAATTTCTTGTGCCAATAACCATTTCCAAGGTAATTTTCAGCAACAAATTAATTAAACCTTGCACAGACTTCTGAACCGGTTTAAGTGGAAATAGGGGCAGGAAGGAAGAGTCCTAAGCATTAACTTTAAAAATGACCTTTGATCCTAATGTATCTTACATCCAGAAATATCTATATTTGTATTCCATAATTCGTTTGTCATGATTTGTTTCTATGAAAGAGAATACTGGGATTCAGGAAATTTCTTTAGGTTTCCTTCAGTTTCTGCAGAATTCTCTGCCTCATAGAGTGGTTTATGAATGAGCCCTTGCAGTTTTGGGAGGAAAGTTTGCCGAAATTGTTTTCCAACACCTCTTCTGAGATATTATTTTACTTCTTGGTCTACATCTGAGGAAATCATCCAGCTGGCTTTGGGTCAGTTCTCCTAGACAGCAGTTTGAACCATTACACCAAACTGTCTTTCTGCCTTATACTTTATTGCAAAAAGCGTTGACATCTTCCTCTAGTTTGGAAAGTTATTTCCTGAATTTTTTATGGAATATTTCAGAAGAAACAAAGATTCAAAATGTTCATAGGTTATATGAGTAAGCGTTAGAATGCTTTGGACCTAGACTAAATATGTCAACCTCAAGTTCAAAGATGATCATGAAGTCTTTTGGTTTGGCCCCCAAAATGGCCTTTCCATTTTTAATCTAAATGACAACGACAATAATTTATCAAACTTATAGGCTGCCTGACTCCCAACAACTCCCAACATAATCATCCAAACAAAGAAATTGCAATAAAACCAACAAAAGAAAAGGGCAAGAGCAACAGAAGGCAAAATGAGTTGTGTTAAATAAGCATATTAATTCTGTGAACATTACTTTTGCTCCCTTTTACATTCAGTTTTGGTTACCACATTATAAAAAAGAAGTTGAGACTCTAGAAAGAGTGCAGAGAAGAGCAACCAGGTTGATTAGGGGACTGGAGGCTGAAACATATGATGAACAGTTGCATGGCTAGTCTAGTGAAAAGAAGGACCAGGGGAGACATGAGAGTAGTCTTCCAATATTTGAGGGGCTGCCACAGAGAGGAGGAAGGGGTCAAGCTATTTTCTAAGGCCAGACAAGGAATAATGGATGGAAACTGAAGAAGGAGAGACTCAACCTAGAAATAAGGAGACATTTTCTGACAGTGAGAACAATCAACCCATGGAACAGAAGTTGCCTTTGGAAGTTGTGGGAGCTTCATCCCTGGAAGCTTTCAAGAGATTGGACTGCCATTTGTCAGAAATAGTGTAGGGTCTCCTGCTTGGGTGGGGGGTTGGACTAGATGACCCACAAGGTATCCTCTGTATCTGTATATTACAGAATAATATAGGTGGAAAGGACTTATATCTGAAAGAAAAGGGCAATGGGGCTAAAATCTTTGCCTTGATATTGCATTTTTTCTATTTGGGCATTCCAGCCACACACTTGGGTTTGAAGCAATGGAGATTTTGATGTTATATTTCGTCTCTTGATCCCTTTCAGAAGGGGTGTCCAATCAGCACCTGAGCTTTCCAAGCTTCCTATCCTCCTTTTATGAAGTGTCATATGTGCAAATCAAGGACTGCTTGCCGAACCTCACAACTTACGGTGTTCATCACAATGCTGCAAGTGTTATCATCCACTACAAGGAGTGCTGGAGCAGAAAGAAATGGCCCCTCGGCTTGACTGACGTCTGATAACAGTTTGCTGTTTAATTTCCCAGCGTAAGACCTACATAAAATATTTTGAAAGGTTGTCTTGCGCTCGTCAAGGAATGGATGCCATCAATCAATAGCAGCTACTTCATTCTCATTAATCAGAGACATTGGACTGTCTGTCAGGAAATGCTACGGCAGACTTAACCGGGGGAGGGCTTACACGATGAGACTGAGAGAAGATTGACAAAGTCTACTTGGGAATCTCTTTCAGACTTGGTATCAGAAACCACCTGCAAAGGATAAAGGATCAGTCACAAACTTCAGAGCACCGACAATCTCAAGTTGATATCAGAGCCACGTTTAAGATCGATTTCCATCTTCTGGTAAGTCTCAGAGTTTGAAAAGGGCTCCTAGGCAGCTTGCTCAGTGAAGAAATGCAACTAAAGCCTTCTGAACAGAAGGAGTAGAAGAACATGGGGGTGGAATTAAAAGAGGCATTAGCCTAGAATCGCTACGTAGCCACAAGCAGACTAAGTCTAACCCGCCTTGAATTTTGTGGATCCTTATTTATTTCCAAGCAGGTGCTAACTGTTAGTTGAGAAGATTCCTATGCATAGGAATTTTAGCAATAAATCAGTTCAACTGGACCTTCACCATATAGTCCCGGTCTTTCTCACCTGATGCTCAGGTAGTCCTCGACTTACAACCGCAGTTGAGCCCCACATTTCTATCGTTAAGAGAGACATTTGTGAAGTGATCCAATAGAGTTAATGTTAGCTTTTCTATATGAAACAATCAATCAAGAATAAAACAAATTGAATTTCCAATTCAGGTATTCTACGTGAGTCAGAATCAATACGGAATTGGGAAAAATATGGCATCGTTTTAAAGTAATGTAATAGAGTCAAACAGACTCTATTGCAACATAAACAGAGTATGATTCATGGAGTGTCCCTTCAAAGATCAGCATAGTTCTATACAGGTATACAAAATAACAGAATAATAGGATAATAGAGTTGGGAGAGACCTTGGAGGTCCTTTTAGTCCAACCCCCTTCTCAAGCAGGAGACCCTATAGCCGTGATGGCGAACCTGTGGCACGCGTGCCGGAAGTGGCACACAGAGCCATCTCTCTGGGCACGCCAGCCATTATCTGTTGCTCTTCCGGATTCCGGTGCGCATATGCACACCAGCCAGCTGGTCTTCCTGCATGCAGTAGTGCCGGAAACTGGAAGACACCGGGGAGCTGCTCTTCTGGTTTCTGGTGCTCCCATCCACCCGCGCCCGTTACCGTTTCGGCACTCGGTGCCAAAAAGGTTCATCAACACTGCCCTATATCATTTCAGACAGGTGGCTGTCCAGTCTCTTCTTCAAAACCTCCAGTGATTGAGGACCCACAACTTCTGGAGGCAAGCCATTCCACTGGTTAATTGTCCCGTCAGGAAGTTTCTCCTTAATTGCTTCTCTCCTTGGTTAGTTTCCATCCATTGCTTCTTGTCCTGCGTTCTGGTGCTTTGAAAAATAAATGGACCTCCTCCTCTTCAGGGCAGCCCCTGAAATACTGGAATCCTGCTATCATGTCCCCCACGGTCCTTCTTTTCTCCAGACTTCCCAAATCCAATTCCTGCAACTGTTCTTCCTATGTTTTAGTCTCCAGGCCTTCAATCATCTTAGGTGCTCTTCTTTGCACTTTTTCCAAAGTCTCAACATCTTTTTTTGTAATGTGGTGACCAAAACTGGATGCAATATGAAAGTACAAATCTTCACCTGCACAACCCAAATGAAACCATCCTAAATCATTGGCTATTTTGGAGAGGCAGAGGGATGGGTGGAATTTGGGGCCCCTCATGTGTACCTTAAACCCCACAGAAAACTCAAAGCATCAATTTCACCCACTAAACACCTCCGATGGGATTTATTTTTTATTTTTTTTAACATGAGGATCTGAAAAGGCAAAACAAACTTAGAAAAAAGATGTTGCTATGGCAGCACGGCATCTTCATTTCTGACTCCAATATATGGCTGCCTTCTAAAATGTTGGGGTTTCATCTCCAGCCCAAAGTTTAATCTTTTTTTTTTTTAATGGCTTTTTGAGAGTGGGTGGAAGAGAAGCGATACGAGGATGGCTTCCGCTGATTGCCAAGACATCGGCAACAGGAAGTGCTCTCTGCACAGGAATTGAGATGCATGCCACTCAAGGCGATGTGCAAATATCTCTTAGCAACGGTGTGCTAGAAGAGGATTAAGAAATGCAACATGAGTCCCAATTCAAGATCCCACCTGCCCACATAAAGTTATAAAAGCAAAGTGCAAAAGGGAGCGATTCTATTAGAAACCGACTCCACTGCAGCTGTTAAATGTTTGTGCTTGAGAGGGAAGTCATTTCATATCTGCTGAAATAGAAAAGAAATCCTTGCCTCCAAAAGCTTTGCTGCTGTCATTTTCCTGAACAGGAAATCCAACAGCAGAAGGCTTTACTCCGAATTCAGTGCTTTATTAATGTACAGACGGAAATATCTCTTGCATCGATTCCTACAACTGTCCATCAAGTGGAAGATCCTGGCTACACCAGGATTCAAATAGAGAAAACAGACCAGGGTCCCAAATAGAGAAAAAAGGGACCAGGGGGGACATGGTAGCAGCATTCTAGTATTTGAGGGGCTGCCACAAAGAAGAGGGGAGGGGGGTCAACCTATTCTCCAAATCACCAGAAGGCAAAACAAGAAACAATGGATGGAAACCAGTCAAGGAGAGAAGCAACCTGGAATTAAGGAGAACCTTCCTAGCGGTGAGAACAATCAACCAATGGAACATCTGGCCCCCAGAAGTTGTGGGGCTGGTTTTTTTTTAAGAACAGACTGGTCAGCCACTTGTCTGAAATGCTATAGGGTCTCCTGCTTGAGCAGGGGGTTGGGCGAGAAGAGCTTCAAGGCCCCTTCCAGCTCTATTCTGATTGATTGAAATCAATATTTCATGGCTGGCTTCTTACTTTTCTGGATCAAGCAGTCAACACTTATTCAATCATTTTACCTAATTTCTCCATTCCATTTGCTCTTTGCGGTATGAGCTTATACCTGGGTAAATTTGACCTTAAATGTTAGTCTAGAATGGATTTGGCCTTGACCACCAACACACTGTAGTCAGATCCTAATCAAAAATAATTAGATAGAGTTTGAGAAATGATTTGCTAAAAGAGACATTTCATCACACAGAAATTTTGATCAGGAAAGGGTTAAGTAGACTGTTGTGCAGTTAGAACTTAGAATGTTGTGCAAATGTATGTGTGCATTTTACCCTTTTTTTTAAAAAAAAAAGTCTAATAAAAAGTGACTCGTAATCAAATGTCTATTTATTGCAGCCACATCACTTGGGGCCAACTCAATTATTGGAAAGCTGGTACGAGCTTGGACAGGTTCAAAAGATAGGCACAGCCAGACATTCAGGATTACAAACCCAGATTTAAAATCAACTCTCTTCTCTGCCCATTTAGTTTCTATAAGAATAAAATATAGGATATGTCACGTATCCAGTTGTTGTTGTTTTTTCTCCTACTGTTTGCAACTATCCTTCCCCCCCCCTTCTTGTTTTTATCACTTCAAAAAAATATTCCAGATTTTCATTTGTTGTTCAAATGAATTTGTTGTTGCTGGTACTTAAGAGACAGAAGTGTTAAAAAAAGTTGACAAGCAAAATGTTAACGGTAACTTGAAACTTTATAGTAATTCGCCTTATGTTGTGGATAGCCAATAGTCAAACTTTTCTATTGATCTTGAAAAGCTTCGTCACCACCACAAAACTATTCATCAAACATTAATTTCTCGAGGGAACAAGGTATGTTTAGGCTAATGAAGAGAAGATATAATTGTCGTCCAATGCTTAAAGGGCTGTCACAGAGAAGAGGGTATGATTTATTCCCCAAAGCAACTGAGGGCAAGACATAAAGCAATGGATGGAAGCTTGTCAGAAGGCGATTCAATCAGGAAATAAAGAGGAATTTCCTGACAGTGAGAATGATTAAGCAACAAAATAGCTTGCCTCCCGAAATTGTGGGTGCTCCATTACTGGAGGTTTTCAAGAAAAAAAAATGGACAACCATTCATCTGGGATGGAATAAGGACTCCTGTTTGGAGCGGGGGGGTTGGACTAGAAGGCCTCCAAGATCCCTTCCAGTCCTTTGATGCTATGATTCTTCACAGAATTCATTTCTGAAAGAAAAGATGGCTTGATTGATGCCTTCATGCTCACGTACATTTGGTTCACTAATACCAATGTATTAGAGAGAGCATTAATCTCTTGCAATACATCAGCAAAATAGGAAGCATTTATCGTGAGCATGCATGCAGACTCATCTACAAATCTAATGGGTATGGGAGGAGATTCTCCCAAATACATTATTTATCTGATCGTTGCCTTGGCAGTATTTCTTCATCCCAGCTCCCAAGGTCTTTCCTACTTATCATTACAAGAACTGTGGGTGTCCACTGATTTAGTATTGGTTTACGACTGTACCGTTTTAAATAGTATCTTGTACATTTCTACATCACCAACATCCATTTAGTTTGGGGCAGTGTATTAATATTCACCAAGGAGCCGTGGTGGCATGGTATTGGGAGAATTGCAGGTTAATTCTGCCAACTGCCAACAGTTCGATCCTGAGCGGCTCAAGGTTGACTTAGCTTTTCATCCTTCCGAGGTTGGTAAAATGAGGACCCAGATTGTTGGGGGCAAGAGGCTGACTCTGTAAAGCACCGTGAAGTGGTATATAAGTCTAAATGGCTTATTTCGTATCAAACAAACCTCCCAAAATTACCTCTACCTTTGCTAACATAAAGTTAATAGATTTTTCTGTCTCGGTATTTTAATGGAATGTTTGTCTATTGCCTAAGAATTAATTCCGATAACACTTATATTGACATTTTCAAAAAAATGGAAGCCAGCAATGAACCACTGTTTGTTTCTTCAGAAAAGCAATCCATGGATACAATCAATCCCCACAACAGAAGACTGGATGGGGAAAAAGTGATGGAGCAAGCAGAAATGGCAAAAATGACTGTTTTAATTAGTGAGAAGAACATATCCAGCTTTGTTCCTTCTTGGAAACCGCTCCTGGACTTTGTGCTCAAGAGAGAACAAAAATGAACTCTTTGACGTTAAATTTTGCTGATTGATATAGCTTGCTGTTATGGCTAATACTTGCTAAGTTGGTAAAGGAAAAAAAAAATTGAGGCCAGTAATTCTGTTCTGAACTTTAGTGCACTGGAAAAAGTTCGAAGTCAGGTTGTTGTTTTTTTAAAAAAATCCCCTTTTCCTACAACTCTTCGTTCCCTTCGTGTCCTCTTTATTTTCATCTGTATTTTATATTATGATATTTTTTTAAATAAAATTCTTGGGGGGGAGGGGGGGAAAGACCAGCAATGCATGGGAAGTCTTGGGTGTAACTAAAGGACAACTTTGTATCCGATAGCTATTAATCTGTGGGGTCCTTGGTGCTCTCTGAGCTTGGTGGCTCTCTTGCAAATATTTCATTCCCCAACTAAGTTATGGCACCAGCCCTGATCGTGTTATCCAGCTGGAACATGAAATGTCTGCAAGGAAACAACCAAGCTCAGAGAGCCTCAAGGACCTCTCAGTTCAACCTGGAGCTACAAATATTCTCTTCTATCAGTTACTAATCTGGTACATGCTTCAGTAAACTCTCTTGCACTTTGCAGGTGAAGTCTACTAAGGAGTTACATCTGACAGGACCGAGGAGATGTCTTTTCTGCCTTGAAACCTGCCCTGTGGAAGACCATCTCCCTTAAGGTGAGATTGGACCCATTCTCGGCTTAAGTTAATCAGAATAGAGCTGGAAGGGACCTTGGAGGCCTTCTAGTCCAACCCCTTGCTCAAGCAGGAGACCCTACACCATTTCAGACAGGTGGCTGTCCAGTCTTTTCTTAAAAGCCTCCAGTGATGGAGCACCCACGATTTCTGGAGGCAAGCCCTTCCGTTGGTTAATTGTCCTCACTGTTGGGAAGTTTCTCCTTAATTCCAGGTTGCTTCTCTCCTTGGTTAGTTTCCATCCATTGCTTCTTGTCCTGCCTTGTCCCAGAGGCCCCTTAAACCCTGAATGTGCCTGGGGGGTAATCTGCAAGCAAACAGTAATCTGAGGAGATGGTTTCATTGTTCCTTATCTGATGCTCTCTCTTAGCCTTTTCTCAATCATACTATTTTTTTGTACTTTTTGAGTGTTTTAAAATTTGTTCTTAACGGTTGATTGTAAGACCACTTAAATACAATAAATAAATCTCATAGTTAAAGGGGACTGCTTAACACACCACTTTTATTTTTAAGAAAAAGTAATAAGAAGAGAAGGAATAACATCCCTGCCAAAGGATATGATTGTCCCTGTTCCTTCTTGGACAGTTCTTTCCCATTCCAGAGACTGGTCATGGGACTTCCTAACAAACTTCTTTTCGTGACAAATAGATTTGCAATTAGGAAAACCTACCGTGATTCTAGTATTCTATGAGCAAACATCTACCTGCAGAATAAGGACTCTCGTATTACAAGCAGCGCGGATGACATCCTTGGAGTATGTTTAAAAACATTGCAATCAATTTTTGTTTTGCAATGCTCAAAGCGAGCCTGCTGTGAAAATATACTATTCGGTTTTGTCTTATAAAGACCGAGAGAGGGGGAAGGAGGGAGACTTTGTTGTCCTGTTTTCTGTGATCTAATCTTCTCCCAAACTGTCATGTGCTCCCCTAGGGATAACTGTGGCATTTGGTCAGAACTATTCCTCATTCATTATGCGACCTGAGCCATTCCCTCTTATCATTCAAAAGGTTCGATTTATGTAAGGCAACATTGCATAATTGAACTGAATGTTTAATACTGCTTCTCCTGTCTTCTGTCTCTTGGATGAGACTTCGGAGCTGGAGGAGCAGAATGACTAAGCAAGAGGAATATTTCTGCAAGACTCATCCTAAAATGAAATAATACTGGAGCCACCTTAACGAGGCTGTTGTAAATTTACTGAGATAATAAACAGGAACCTCCAGCATGCTACCTTACGATTACAAGGGCTTTATTTTACAATTAGAAGGATGGTTTCACAAACCCTCAATATGATATTGCTCTCGTATTTCAAGAGACACAAGCCTAAACATTTCTGCAGCTCACAACTCTAGGTCTTGCAACACTAGCGACAGAGAAACATGTGGAAAAATCACAGAATTGGTTAAATGGAAGCATCCTCAATGCTTCTAAAAAAAATAATCAAATAGCTCTTTTTTGAGGGATTGGAAGGTTCAATTCTGGTTTTGAACCTATATAATTCTGGCAGCTTAATAATGACCAAAACAGAGGTCCCGAACATCAGTTCTTCTCTAAGACAGCTGATATAGAACGATCATTAGGAAAAATAGTAATAAATCACTGTATAACTCAAAGGCAAGATCATTACACAGCAAATAATACCGATTCTCCATTCTTTCCATCACCATCTGCAGAATACTAGCGTGCTATTATAATTTCTCTCAAAAGCTTTCCAAATCCTAAAACTGTTTTTAAAGAACAGTGTTTTCTGCACGTCTGCTCCTCTTTCCCTGAGTTAGAAGAAGAATTCACTTTTTTTAAGCATTATGGATCAACTCACAACAACTTTTTCTGAAGTCTGATTTTTCCAAGTCAAAATATAAAATACATTTAAATTAGGCATCTGAACGGTGGGCTGGTGTTTAAAAGCCCAGTGACAGTCAATATTTATGACTTGTTTGCATTGCACCAATGAAACAGATGTGTTTTATTTGTTAATGGGGTTGCTTAAGGCTCACCAGTGAAGAAACATTCAAGAATATTTATGGCCTGCCACTTCAACTGGACACAATAAATTCATATAACTCTTTCCTATTTCACTCCACTTTTAATCTTCTTTAAGATAATGTATTATCATTCGGGGATTTCTGAAAAGGAAAGCCAGGTTGGCATAACCTTGTTAGCCTGATGCCAGTGCTGCAATTTAACAAAGAGGCACATTAAGGCATGGAGTCACTTTAGACAATTTGAGTGCAGTGGCCGTTTTATCCTCTGCCCTTCTCTTTCGGAGACTGTTCTCTGTCACCTACAACAAATGACTCAGCTGTGCTGTTTATCATTGTTGACTCGCTTGATAATGAAGGTGAGATTTGCACAGCGTTATTTATCCTAATTCCAATTTTATTCTCCCAGAACAAAACAACCAGAGACTCTGTTGACACCCCGAAGATGAATATTTATTTATAGCAGAATAAAAGATATAAAGTAAACTCTGGGTTTAGACAAGCTCAGTCACATCCTGATAGTTTTCTTGGCAAAGTGCCTTGTTGTTGTGCCCTACTCTGGTCGCCACGATGTAAAAAAAAGATGTTGAGACTCTAGAAAAGAGTGCAGAGAAGAGCAACCAAGATGATTAGGGGACTGGAGGCTAAAACATATAAAGAACGGTTGCTGGAACTG
>JANHFL010002139.1:76793-87946 GCA_032468155.1 Oxyrhabdium leporinum
AGGGGGTCAAGCTATTTTCCAAAGCACCCGAAGGCCAGACAAGGAATAATGGATGGAAACTGAACAAGGAGAGATTCGACCTGGAAATAAGGAGGAATTTTCTGACAGTGAGAACAATCAACTAATGGAACAGAAGTTGCCTTCGGAAGTTGTGGGAGCTTCATCACTGGAAGCTTTTAAGAAGAGACTGAACTGTCATCTGTCAGAAATGATGTAGGGTCTCCTGCTTGGGTGGGGGGATTGGACTAGATGACCTACAAGGTTACTTCCAACTCTGCTATGCTACGCTACGCTATGCTATTCTACCGTGGTGTTGCAGTGGTTAGAATGTAGTATTGCAGGCTAATTCTGCCGACTGTCAGCAGTTCGATTCTTCTATCCTTCCGAGGTCGATAAAATGAGGATCCAGGTTATTGGGGGATTACAAATGCTGAAAAATCTTGTGTTCTAATTAAGTGGCATTTATTAAAACTGCTGATAGTTTTACAAATGCGTCTATCCTAGCATACCTAAAATGTCTCCTGTATTTGCCATATTTAGTTTCTTATTTTTAACTGACCATGTTTTATTTATTTGTGCATTTGTAGGCAGCCATGCATAGGAAACACAGTAAGACATTTGAATGATTTCCCCTTGGGGCCTTATTTAAACCACATCCAAGACTGTGAGGGACCTTCTATGATCCTTGAGCATCAGATAATACTGAATCAGAAGTTCCTTTAAGAACTAGCCATCTCCCTTCAACCCTTTTTCTCACACCAACCTTGCTCCATCATTTAGGAGACAATAGTTCTACGAAAGGATGAAGAACTTGAGAACTCTCAGAAAAAAAATATATATCTTCCCAGTTGCCAGACTTGTAGTCTGCAGTGTTCTTTGGGGAAAAGGCAGAGAGTTAAACTAATCTGGTACTGAAAAAGGTATGTGCTATACTCCACCCCTTTCTTCCATAAGGATATTTGTCAGGCGCAAAAGATCAAGTTCACACGAAGGTCCGATTAAACCTTTAGTCATTTCCTCTTTGTGCCATTCATTCCTGGAAATAAACCATTTCTCCCTTTAATCGGGAGGTATTGCATTCATGCCTATGCACAGGAATATTCTTAATTAACAGTTAGCCCCTGCTTGGAGTTAAATACAGGTCAATGGAATTCAAGGGAGATTGAATTTAGTTCGTTTGTGACTATGTACAGATTCTAGGTTCATCCCTCTTTTGACTCCACCCTCAGGTTCTGCCAGCACTTCTACAATATTTGAAGTATCATCTTCTCCCACTTATAGCTACCCAACCCACCAGAGTGGGGAGGCAGGGTGTGTTACAGGTCCCCTTTCTTAAGGAGGTTCATCTGCTTGAACCACGAAGAGGTGGTCTTCTTCATAGTGCCTCCCTCCCTGTGAAGCATCATCCCTGTGGAAATAAGATTAGTTCCTATGTTGACACACTTTCACAAGGCCTTGAATAGGTGGTTTTGCCAACGGCCCTGGGAACCCCAGAGAAATATGGAGCCCATCAAATACTTGGTGTGATTGTTGTCATCAGTGGAGTGGGGATTTATTGGGCTTTGTACCGGGATTTTATTTTTGCAAATTGGGAGTGAACTGGACAGCCATACAAATGTTCTTAATAAACAAATATCCAATCTTCCGTAATATAGTTTCTTCTTGCCTAGCCTTGGAGCTTAATTTGTTTGCATAACATTATTCCTCTGAAGAGCCTTCATGCAGAAGTTAAGAGCTGAAGGGCAAGGCACATCAGCTGATGTGCTTTGTCACCTACTTGTTATCGCTCCCACATACTGCGGTGAACGAACCCCTCTAAATTTAGTCATTTCCTCTTTGTGCCATTCATTCCTGGAAATAAACCATTTCTCCCTCCTTCCCTCCCTCTTTCTTCTTCTTCTTCTTCTTCTTCCATGACATCAGAGCAAGAGAAAAAGACCTGATTTCCCAAGGATAAGTAGATGAAACCATCAGGAAGAAGAAAAGAGAGGGGGGGAAATGGTGCATCAAACAATGTTAAGATAATTTTGACATAAGTAGCACGACTCAGCAGCAGAAAAGAGAATTAAATAAATTAATAGGACTCAGATAGTTGAGGACAGTCCAGTGACAACAGAACTGTGATGGTTAAGCAACTAGCCAGCCAAGGGGCAACTGTGTTATGTTGACAGTAAGCAAACAAAAATAAGCAATGTCTTTACAATCAACTGAGTTATTGAATGAATTGGGCTTAGCCGAATGATAAACTAAACCAAGCTAGCTGAGTTTACCCAACATTGCAAGCTACCAAAACAAGCTGGTTAACCAAATTGACTGTCTTTAGCAGAACTAGGATTTTGGTGCGCTCATCTGGTACATTCATCTTGTGAATGATTAGTGTGAATATGGTTTTCATTTATACTATCTGGGAAACATCTAGTAGGAATTCCTGTTCTACATAACTGACTGGATTAGAACATTTTCTCCAACAAATGCATTAACATATTACAACAATGATCAAATGAAATCTGTGTCCTTTATTATGGAATAGGCAGGATGCTTCATTTCACATTTATTCTGAGATAATTTACGACACGCTCCAGAAACAGTCATAGCCAAACTGAAACCTTTGAGATAGACGGATAGATTTGTTTATTTCTACCTTTTTACAGACCGCTCCAGTCTTTGTAAACTCTGAGAGGCACACCACAAACACCACAACATAAACGTAACAATCGGTGGTAAGCTGAGTGGCTGCCCACCACGCTACTAAGGGACAAAGGCTCACTATTTGGGGTCTGTCAGCATGAGAGGAATACCAGGGTCAAAGAATCCTCCAGAGAAAAGCGTTCTAGAGAATGGAATCCCACCTTTGCAAAGTAGCTCCTAATGTACTGCCAGATGGCTTTATAAATATTAACCACCCTCTGAATTGAGCCCCAGACTATCGCCATCCAGATCTCAAAATAACAGTAATTCTTCATTAACCAGGTTCACCAGCCAGCAGCTTGATCCCTATATTCTGGAACAATTAAGAGTTTCTGAGTCTACTTCAAGGCAGCCCTATGGACAATGCGTGGCGGTAATCATGCCTTGTGGCGATCACAGCATGGAGCTACTCTTTCTAAGGGCTTCCTAGTCCATAGGCGAGCCGCTGCAGTGTGATTGCAGTCACGTGGGGAGGCTCCCTCAAACCAGAACTTGCATCTCCTGGGTCAGCAGGAGCCATGAGTCACAGACCGACTCCGAGATAACTGGGTTTAGAGCAGCTGTCGGGAACGATGTTCTCAGAAATCCCGGGGAGGCAATGAATGAACCACAGCTCCATTTTGTAGGGTTACATCCGATCTCGCTTCTCCCTGACTGATCTCGGGCTTCCTTCGGATCGAGCCCGTTCAGGACTGTCGTAGCATAACCACCATGGCCTGAATGTAAACATCGCTTCTAGCACTATCATTTTTTTGTCACCGGAACTTAGTTTTCGCTGCATATGCGCCAGTCACACAAGATCAGGTCTAGGGGCAAAGGTTCAATTGAGCTGATTTGTAGCTAAAAGTCGATGCGCAGGAATCTCCTCCACTAATGGTCAACACTTGCTAAGAGTCAGATGAAGGTCAATAGCATCCAAGGGGAGTTGGACTTTGTGACTACGTAGGGATTCTAGGCTGATCAATATCTCATTCCTGTGTTATTTCTATCATCTTTCCCTTTTACTTCCATTTTTTTTTTTAAAAGAAATCCACATGGTAAGCTAGGTGATGGCATATCTCCGGAGAAGCAGGGGATCCAATTGCTGAATGTCATATCATGACAGGTGCCTAGCAACCATATATATTTAAAAGGCTGGTGTGTGTTTTATGTGTATCTTTGTGCCAGGAATAGTTGGAAGAGATCTAGTCTTCCATTCACAATCTAGAAAAGGTAAAAAAAAAAAAAGGGGGGGGGAGGGAAAATATCCATCTGCTGGCCTATTTTGAAGAGTCATCGATTGCCTGCCAGGTGCCACACAGAGCCCATTAACGCTATGTTGCGTTTGACCAAAAACCATTCTTGCAAATAAAAAAAGTAACGTATTTAGCTTCTTACGACTGCAAAGCTGAATTGCAGGTCAACCACAATCACAGATTTACTATGTGGCCAAATCAGCACCAAGCAATGATAACCGACAGCCCACAGGCCTGTAGAATAAACACTATTAAACAGGCAGGGGCGTTTAGGGGAAATTGCTAGTGACATCCACAATCCTCCTCAAGAATCCAAAATACCCACGAGAAGCGTTATCTGTTTAAGGTCCAGCCGACCAACCAGAAAAGAATTAACAAGGAGCTGGACTTCTTTAGACTTGTTTCATCAGATCGGATGTGAATCAGAGAATATAAAAAGAGTCATCCTGAAAACATACGGATTTCCCAGAAGGGATGAGCCCGTTTCTCTTCCCAAACCACATAATTCTTCTTACAATGTGTCTTTTCGATCTCTTGGCATGTTTTGGTTAAACCCACATGTTCCAGGAACTGAAAGGACGCTACTGGACACTGAGTTCTCAGTCCTTTCTCACTTCCCTCCACCCCACCTACAGAAAAGCACAGGAGAAATTGTACTTCTTATCCACAGGGCCACATCCAGGTTCCTCCTTAACAAGCAGTCACGAACAAAGGGTTCATTTCACACACACACACACCACAAGCAGTGATCTCACACGTGCGCCTGCTCTCCCAAGTAAAATAACGCCAGAATTCAGGACCAATTAGAAGAGTATAGTCAATGCATAAGGAACATGATCAGAAACCTAGCAACTGAGTATCTTAGGAAACAAGTTGTATTTTCTTTTTCAAGGGTCATCCCAGCAAAATCTTACTGGGAAAACAAGAAACGTAGCCCAAACGTTTGTTTGCATACAGTTTTTTTCTTTTAGCTAAACCAGATGTGATATACTTGAACAATTTGTAAGTTTATGGAACTAGGTAAAGGTAAAATGAAAGTTTTCCCTGTCCAATCATGGCCGGCTTTAGGGCATGGTGCTCATTTTGGTTTCTTGGCCGAGGGAACCAGCATTGTTGGAAGACAATTTCCGTGGTCATGTGGCCAGTGTGGCTATATGCCAAAGGCTCACGGAATGCAGCTACCTTCCCACCGAAATGGTACCTATTTATCTACTCGCATTTGCATGCTTTTGAAATGCTAGGTTGACAGGAGCTGCAGCAAGGAACAGGAGCTCATCCCATCTCACGGCACTCGGGTCTCCAACCAGGGCTGTCAGCTTGCCAGTGCCCCCAACTGACCAAAGGTAGTTTTGTGTAATTAGTGGCTGGTTTTCTGCCTCTATAGTTTGAAAAGCAGAAATCCAAAACTAGTGGAAAAGAGAAGTATGGGGCATCAACTACAGTAGCAGGGTCACTGGTTCACAATTAAGAAATGTTTTGCTTCTACACACACACACACACAAAACAAAGTGAATGACAGCTCTGGGTGACCTTGCCTGGGTAGGAAACAAAATAAGGTTAGGTACTTCAGTAAGGGGAAAAAGGTTGAAGATGGACTAGGAAGTGAAAATAACGTCGACAGAAGTCAACAGTGGCAACAGAAGTCAACAGTGGCAAACCACTTCCACATCATCCCAAAAAATATCTGGAATCAAGATCAACTTGACTTAACCTAAGCACGGTTAGAGGACATGGGCCTGCTTTATTGAAACAAGAGATCTAAAGTCTTTGTGTATTGTGGAAGAAATAGACACTCCCATTTTTCACAGGAGGCGGCCACTTCAATCCTATCAAAACCAACGGGATCATCAATAATTATCATACACAGGCTGGTGGACATATACTCTGATCCAGGAAAAATTAACCATCCTTCTGTATGTCCATTCGAATTAGGTCCCACAGTGTTTTCAGTCGCATTTACTTCCAGGTAAGGACATTCTGTGTGAGATCCCTGGCTATCCTTTTGGTTTCACAGAAATTTACTAAACATGTTGATTAGAGTTATTCATTTAATGACTCAAGAATGACATTCTGCCTTCGATAACAGGGAAACATGTAGGTTTTAAACCTGAACTGTTTTTTATTAGGGGTGATATCAGAACAAAATTGATAAGAAAAGTATGTATTTAGTATTACATGTTGCAACAGCAGCGAGGATTATCTTCGCGCGATATTGGAAAGATGAAGAGATGATTAAGAAGATATTAGACTGTGCAGAAATGGATAGACTTACATGGAGAATCAAACAGAAAGAAGACACAGATTATCATCAAACATGGAGCTTATTTTACCAGTGGTTGGAAAAAAGGGGGTGGAAAGTAAGAATGGAATCTGTATTGTTAAGCAAATTAAATACCCAGACAACACGTTGTTTATTAAGCACTAAGAAATGTATTTAATAGAAAATTGATAAAATTTATTTTTTAAAAAAAAAAGAAAAATGGGACAAAGAAGACTAGGCCTAGGTTCAGAAATCAAATTACACCATGGCTTGCTCAAACATTGCTTGCTGAGAATAAGCCGAAGATGGCAGGTTCACTGGCTATATCTCGAAGCTGACATGCTGACCTAGCATGAAGAGGTAAATACAAGAAGTCTTCATTTAACTGCATTCATTGAGGTTGGGAACTTCGTCGCTAAATGAGGTGGCTGTGAATCCTGATGTCACGTGACCATGCCAACTTACAACACCAGACGCGGCAATTCCAGTTGCAGTACTTAAGCGAATCCTGTGTAGCTCTTAAACACAATTGTCACGTGATCATCACTTCCCATGGACTTTGCTGGTCAGAACTTGAAAGGAAGGTTGCAAATGGCGATCACATGACCACTGCTATCGTCGCAATTGTGAGCCAGTTGCCAAAATCATCATTGTGCAACCATGGGGATGCTGCACCCTCAAGGACCCCATTGTGAGTCTCCTTGTTCAGCACTGTCTTAGTTTTGAATTGATCGCTGAACAAGTGGTCATTAGCTGAGGACTACATGTTAACGCAACTGCTTACATTGGCTGGAACAAAACTTACCACTTTTTCATCCCCTTTTAGAGTCTCTTCTGCTCCTCCTTTGCCATCTGGGAGTGCAATACAGTCCTTCACCAGGTCCTTGTAAATGTTCATCCGCTCTTCACACGATGTCGCCATTATTTCTTCTTTGTCGCTAAAGATCTTTCTAAATGTATCAGAAATAAAGAGAAATAATTCGTAGACTTACTGGAAACAAATCATACCAATCTACCCCCTTCAACTTATTCTTTAAAAAAAACAACACCTTAGCTGGAAGAGATAAGCGCATTGGATATGAGATGCGCGCGCGCACACACACACACCAAAGCCCAGAAGACTTACTTGAGGTCACTCTCTTTTGCACGGAAGTACTGGAAACACTCTTGAGTAACTTCTTCACGAATTTTTAGCTCTGTATACAGCTTAGCTTTTTTTTCCTCTATCAACTTATTCTTCAATTCATCAATTATATCAAGTAACTTCTAAACAGGAGAACCAGGAATAAATATTATGAGACTTTCTGTGTTACGATATGCAAGGTGAGTTTCTGTAGACATGATACTAAAGTCTAGTAATCCTGTCTCTTAGGAAAAAGATGCACTACTGAATAGGGCAGGCTTCTAGCAAAGATGGACAGCTTCCGAAATTAATACATTCACAGTACAACCCATATTATCAACAGACGTCACCTGTATAGATTCCCTATTTTTTTCTTTACCCATAACAGGTAGTCCTTGACTTATGACCACAATTGAGCCCCAAATTTTTGTTCATAAGTGAAACATTTGTTTGGTGAATTTTGCCCCATTTCACGACCTTTTGTGACACAGTTGTTAACTGAATTGCTGCAGTTGTTAAGTTAGTCCCACGGTTGTTAAGTGAATCCGGCTTCCCCATTGATTTTGCTTGTCAGAAGGTCACAAAAGGGGTCAGTTGCCAAGCATCTACATTTTGATCATGTGACCACAGGGTTGCTGCTACAGTTGTTAAGTGTGAAAAAACGGTCATAAGTCACTTTTTCCAGTGCTGGTGTAACTTTGAATGGTCACTAAATGAACTGTTGTAAGTCGAGGATAACGTGTATTGTTGATTTAATGTTTCATTCAGGATATGCCTGCAAAAAAGCTTACATTGGAGGAAGCTGCTTCTTTTCTCCAAGAAAACATGAATGGGTAAAGAAAGCGCTTCCTACACTTAGTAAAGAGGCACCTGGAGGTGGCTTACAAGCATATAAATTCTGCATCCACGCAGCATCCTACACTGGGTTGCGTCCTATTAACATTTGTGGCTCATATATTGATTGCTAACAATTTAATTGTGAAGCCACCCACTTTAGGACAGGACCAAGGTAAATTAGACTAGGAAACTGAGGTCATGCAAGTCAATATTGAGGTCATTCAAGCCAAGACTGCTTTTATTGTAGAACAGGAGTGTCAAACTCACGGCATCAAGGTGGCGTCATGTGACCCATCGGGACTTTTTCCCCCTTCGCTAAACCGGGCATAGGCCTCGCCAGCGCATGACACATCCGGCCCGTGGGACGCAAGTTTGACAGCCCTGTTATAGAATGATAAAATCTTGCAAGCTTGAATATGCTTCCCTCACCTCCTCCCTCCCTTTATTTTTGTGATAATGAGGGAGGGCCTCATTTGAGGTGCTTTCTCTGGCTTGAATTCTGATTTCTTTTAGCTGACCATAGTTTTGGTAATGGCTCTTTTGCTTGTTTTTCAAGGTCATCGGTTCTGACCATTACAGGCAAGAATAATTTGCTCAGCACCTAGGCAATCCTGCTGGTTTCCTTCTACAGCTTGTTTTATAGGAACATGACCTTTTCAGCTGCCTCTAAACTAGGGAACAGGCACTCCAAAAAGATGAATCTGTCTCCTACGATGTGGTTAAAAAAATCCAAGATAGCAGCCACAACATGCAATCGAAGCTCATACAGAAACAGGTGCAGCTTTGATCATATTATCGCAGCCACAATGTTGACTTGTTTGATCACAACCCATGGATACAAAATACACATTGCAAAAAAGATGTTGAGACTTTGAAAAAGTGCAAAGAAGAGCAACATGTCTGGGACCAGGTTATCTGAGGGACCATCTCTTGCCGGTCACATCTACCTGACCCATCAGAGCGGGGAGGCAGGGAATGTTGCGGGTGCCATCCCCTAGGGAGATATACCTGGTGGGACCCAGAAGAACGCCCTTCCCCATGGTGGCTCCTTCTCTCTGGAACATCATTCCCCCAGAGATTAGAATGGCCTCCACTCTAACACTCTTCCAGAAAGCCCTGAAGACCTGGTTCTGCCAGCGGGCCTGGGGAACCCAGAGCGGGATGGAGCCCATTAAATGGCTCGTGTGAGGTGCTGTCGCTGGGGCAGGGAGTGATTTTAGTATATTAATTTATTATACGACTCTACTTTATTATTTTAGTTTTATTGTTTTTATATGGGGCTTTATATTCTGCAAGCCGCCTTGAGTCGACATGTGCGTATAGGCGGCAATATAAATTCCCTAAATAAATATAAATTCCCTAAATAAAACTAAGATGATTAAAGGCCTGGAGACTAAAACATATGAAGAGCGGTTGCAGGACTTGGGCTTGGCTAGTCTGGAGAAAAGAAGGATATGGAGTGACATGATAACAGTATTCCAGGATTTGAGATGTTGCCATAGAGGAGGGGGTCAATTTATTTACCAAAGCACCTGTAGGCAGAACAAGAAACATGGAAACTAATCAAGGAAGAGCAGTAAACTGGAACTAAGGAGAAATTTCCTAACAGTGAGGACAATTAACCAGTAGAACAGCTTGCCTTCAGACATTGCAGGTGCTTCATCCCTGGAGGTTTTTAAGAAGAGACTGGACAGTCACTTATCTGAAATGGTACAGGGCCTCCTGCTTGAGCAGGGGGTTGGGTTAGAAAACTTCCAAGGTTCCTTCCAGCTCTATTCTGATGGATGGATACCCCTCTAACTTGCTTTCCGCCTGCGTCCCTTTTGTGTCTAAATTCATTTCTAAAAGCAGCCTGATTTATTATATTCTTTAATTTGCTATCTAAGGATGGCTTTTATGACATTTTTATATTTCATTTTAATTTTTTTTTTGGTCAAATTAGAACATTGGAAATCAATTTTGAGCATAGGTTATTGTAGAAAAGCAATCTGCAGATATGCAGGATAAAGAGAAGCTAGATTTGCTTTCAAATACAAAATGCTGCTTTTTGGTTGCTAGGCAAAGGCCCCTTTGAGTCCAGCTCAGTTCCTGTTACTACCATGGAAGGAACTTGGCTAATAAAGGGAACTATATTAAGCAAGCAGATGATGCAGACAGTAACAGGAGCAAGATAACCTCGAAGAAATTATCTTTAATCTTACAAGTTGGCACAACCAGTTTAGAACTAAATTAAACAGAACTGGTCTCCATCAACAGCTAGAGAGACTGCCTCTACAGAATGCATGTTGCATAATGCAATCTTGTGTAGCTATTGATAATTTTGATTACACAAATATTAGTTAAATGTAGTTTATATTGTAGGTATATTGATTTTATTAAATGCCTTTTCTCTTTCTGGAGAAATGCTCAACGTTCGTTCCCCACCCCCACCCCCACAAATACACCTCATTAATCCTACTTCACCTTGTTGGTTGTCCCACCTGGGGTATCTCCCAACATTATTCAGCTACTTCTCCGTAATTTTCTTAGCAACAGTTTAATGACTTGACATCAATTTTTCCAGGTTGTTTTTTTTTAATCTTCTCAGTCTAGTCTATGTCCCATACTCTTACAAACCAGACATGAGTTTTCTTAGTTTTTAGTGAGATCAGCCAAGGCCAGGAACCAGACATGACTTTGTTGTTTGAAGGTAGTCTATCTTCTTTGCTAGACTACAAAGAAACGATGTGAAAGGAAGCAGGGCCCATCCATCAATCCTGATAAAATACCCGCTCTTAATTAACTGCATTAATTCTAACAGGAATTGGTGCACAAGCTTCCTTTTGTTTCCCTCTTCACTATCCCTTCCTAACTTTAAACTGCCTTGATGCTACCCATGCTCATTAGAGTATCTTTTTGGTTGAAGAATGGGACACATGGGCACAGCAGAAGTCATACCAGCCTAGGTGGCGCAGTGGTTAGAGTGTTGAACTGCAGGCCACTTCTGCTGATTCAATCTAGCGGTTCAAAT
>JANHFL010002140.1:0-14743 GCA_032468155.1 Oxyrhabdium leporinum
CTTGCTGTGAGTGATGTTGAGTTGGCCATGCCCACTCAGTCACATGACCCCCACCAAGCTACGCCCATAGAACCAGTGGTAAAAAAAATTAGATTTCACCACTGATTCATACCATATACAGAACAAACCCCATATCCTTTGTAAGAATATAGAATCCAGTCATGTTTAACAAAGAAAACAATGGCAGGAAAGAGAATTCCCCTTTTAAGATTTGTTTCATTATATTTATTTATTGAACTCCTTGGACAGCAAAGGTCCAAGCAACAAGCAAGAACTGGAACGCATAACACCAGACATGTCACTAGAAGGTGGGGAGGGGAATCACAAAATTGTGTCTCATTTATTTTGGCCATGTTATGTGGGAGAATTCACTGGAGAAAGCAATTATGTTGGGAAGAATTAGTAGTAAAATGAAACCAGGCCACCAAAAAACACAATTGCTGGACTCAGAACAACTGAAAGAAGCAGTGCAAGATCAGAAGATGTGGAAAAAGAGCTGACCCATAGAATTGCCAAGAGTCGGACATGATTGAATGGATGGCATCATCATAATCATTTATTGAACAAACTTATATGGCTGCCTATCTCACTGAATGTGTTTTTGGGCCATGTACAACATAATAGTCCTTCAGAACTGTCGAGCTTTATAACATTGTTACCAAATACAAAATAATGATCTAACTTGGTATTGCCTGTCCAACAGTATGTAGAAATGAGTTGTCTATTTTGGCAATCAACATTAGTATAAAGTACCAATAGTAATACGTATTTTACTTCTTTTGATGTAACATTCACTGCATATATAACATTCGTCTTGGATTTCTATTTTCATTGTGCAGATCAATTGCTGTATCATTCATTTAATCGTATAACCCTAATGTTGTTTTTGGCTGTGCTTCAATAACAATTTGAAAATAAATCCAAGAGATATTCTGAGTTATGTATTTTAAGATATATATTGTAAGTTTTTCAAATATGGTCAAAATATCTAAATATTCTCCCTTGTGTTTTAGAATTCCTTTCAAACTGAGCTTTTCATAGACAATATTGAAATTAGTATAGCAATTTTGACTATGCCCAAGAAAAAAATATTAAACTATTACTTAAATTACTTAAAAGTATTTACTTAAATTAAAGTAAACTTTAGAGACATGGTGGCGCAGTGGTTAGAATGCAGTACTGCAGGGCTAACTCACTGCTCATTCCAGAAGTTCAATTCTGAACGGTTCAAGGATGACCCAGCCTTTCATTCTTCTGAGGTTGGTAAAATGAGAACCGCTTAGAGAGAGCACTGTGAAGCGGTATATAAGTCTAAGTGTTATTGCTGTTTCTATTAAAACATTTTATCTTTGTTTTAATAAGATGAAGTTTTGCAATCTTGCAATGAGTTATTGCCTCTTTCTTTGTTTTTGGTTTTTGTTTTGGTATATTCACCTTCATGAAATAAGTATTTAACATTGAACAGGTGGGGGAGGGACAATAAGTCTGGGCTAATTCTTTTTTCTGTGTTTATTTCACACTATTAATATACGTATATGATTAAATTAAAGCTCGTATAGGTTGTGCATTTCTGCGCATCCATTCAAAGATATTTATGCAAACCATCTGGGAGTGTTGCTTCTATCAATAGAAGTAACTCAGCCATAAGTGATATAATCCCATTTGCAATCCAAGTTAAACAGCAGGCTTGATAATATAGTTTAAAATTTAATACTGCCAATCCAAATATAGAATATTTTTTAACTGCTTTGACTAATACAAAGGCATCTGGAGGCTGAGAAGAAAGTAAAGAGTGTATTGAGCTATATACACAGCTTCTGTACAAAAACGTACACAAAAACAGTAGCAATAGCAATAGCATTTAGATTTATATTCTGCCCCATAGCACTTTACAACACTGTCTGGTGGTTTACAATGTCAGATTATTTGCATATTGCTCCCATTAATCTGGGTCCTCATTTTACTGATCTCGGAAGGACGGAAAGCTGAGTCATCCTTGAGCCAATCAGGATCAATCTTCAGACTATGGACAGAGCTTGCCCGCAATACTGCATTTAACCACTGCACCACCATGGCAGGATGAACAGTCCTGATGTTCTACTGCTTCATGGCCAAATAAAATAATTAAGCTAGAAGAAGGAGGTCCTATCTTTCATGGCCCCTGAAATTGGGTAGTATTCTATTTTATGAAACTCATGTATCATATGTATTTTTCTTAAATTAACTAATTAACCAACTTGCGAATTCATCTTCCATTATCTCATGTACTCTTTAGAAATATGCATACTAAAATTTAATAACAATTACATTCTAATCTATTGTGAATTTCTACTGATATATCAAGCAAGAGTTCATGGCAATTAAACTATCATCTAATGGTAAAGGAACTAAAAAATCCTTAATTAGCAACGGATGGGCATAATAAAATATAGATATGATTATTGTTATGGAATTGTTCTTTTAAGGTTATGAAGCTTCCCAGAAGTGTTTGAAATTGACCAAACTAGTAATTACATATAAAATGTCAGGTGCAAGAAATCAGGAGCCAGAATAGGACTCAAAAAGTTTATCTCTTTCGAGGACATAGAATCTCCAGACTGAGGATTAATTTGACTGTACCCTCAAGCGCAGCATGGTAATTCATTTTCCTAGATTCTAGATTACCTGCTGTTTATCTTTAAAATAATTAATTATATATTTTCCTGGCTTCTAGTCAGCATGACATCATAACTGTAACGTATTTTCAAAGCATTCTGGATGCAAAAACCATTAATTATTACCTTCTGTTTGAATATATAAAATAAAGAGCAACATAAATGGAGAAACGACATTTCAAAAGAAACCAATAGCATTAGAAACTTAGTATGATCAGATGTTGATTATTATGATAGTTGGTTGCACACTAAGTTATTCGGACTGGATTTGGCATTTCTGTCCATCTATCAAGTCTTTTACAAGGAATATTAAAGAGGGTTAATTCCAACCCATTGTTCTAAGTGAAGCTGCCTTTTACAATTGACAACTGTTGTCAATGTTGATGATGTTCAAGTAGTGCTCTAGATCAGGGGTCCCCAACCTCTGATCTATGGACGGCAGGCTGTGCAAGCAAGCGAAGTCCCATCCACCGGAAGCAGGCAGCACAGCTGGGGTTGGGGAGCGCTGCTTTCGATGTTTTGGAATTGCACCCAAGATGCCTATTACTATTAGCACTCTCTTTGCTTGTTTTTGCTGCAGTTATTTACTTGTATCTTACTATTATAGGTCTTTATCTTTTGTCATTTTCTCCAGTTCCTTCTCCAATATTCTGCTGTGTACAGGTATTGCAATGTCCACTATACAGACTTTTTTGCCTCTTATCAGCAATTATTATGTTTGTGGTATTGTATGGCAGATATTTATCTTTTATTGTAGTTGGTCACATAATCAGACAGATGTTTATACTGGATTTAGCACTTTTGTATACTTTCCCAAGGACCTGAGATAAGCAGCTGTTTTTATTATTATCTCTTCACATCAATGTGAAGTCACAGTTGCCTGTTCTTTAGGTAGTGTTGGCTCTCATACACATTGAGTTCTTTCCAAGAAAGCTACATTAACTCTGTTCCAAAAGTCATTTGGGGATGAGTAAGATAATACTAAAATCAGTTATAAATTGAATAACCTTAAACATTTATTAATCTTATATTAATACTGTAAACCACTCAAAAATTCTGGAAATGGAGCACATATAAGCTGTAGAAATAAACATAAATAAATAATGTGTATATTATAATTATACCAAATTAGTATTTTTATGTCTGTTAATTGCTTTTCTATTTCTTTACTCCAGATTCAGTAAGATTGACCTTGATTCATAAAGATAACAATTGAGCAAAATTCCACATGGATAGCAGGTGTCACAGCAATATTTATAACAAAAAATAAATGTGAAAACAGAATGGTGTTTATCTTAAAGAGTGTTCATAATCAGGTGTTTTGTGTTCTTTTCCACAAGTGTATGGTGTAGCTGATGATACTTATGATATAAATGCATAAAGCAGGGGTGTCAAACTGAAGGCATTTGGGCTGGATATGACCCATGAGGTGCTTAAATCTGGCCCATGGAGCCGGCCTGGAAATAAAAAAACTGCAGTGCCTCTGGCAGCCAAACCGGAACATGAGGGACCGTGTGTGCCCCCCCTGGCACCCTGTTTTCAGCCCGGACGGTCTGGATGGCCTCCTGCAACATCTACCAGCCAAATTGGGGTGCAGGGGGCCGTGCAAGGCCCCCATGCCCTATTTTGGTTGGCAAAGTGCTGCAAGAGGCTGTCCAGACAAAAAACAGGACATGAGGGGGGCATTTTGGCTGGCAGGGTGCTGCAGGAGGAGTCCAACACATCTCTCCTTGTCTCCCCCCCCCATGATGTTGATCTAGCCCTTGAAGAAGTCCAGTTTGCCACCCCTGCCATAAAGATTAATATGAATCTCATGTTTTATTGTAATTGCAACTGAGCAGAGTAGACATGCTTGTAGCTTGTATGTATTGCTGTCCTATTGTTTGCATTTCTATTGACATCTGATATTAATTCTCTGGCTGAGTTCATCTTCTGATGTGAATGGCAATGCTAGCAACTATGTAGCATGACATCAGCATCATATAGTATAAAATATAAAAAATATAAAGTTGAGGGATTCCTTTGCCACCTTTAACCATGGACAAATTGCATTCTGTAGGTAAAATAGGGCTTCTGTGGTTATGCAGATCAACCCTCAGTGAATGTTCTGTTTTATATCATTGCTGTGACTGTTTCAGTATTGAACAGACTGAGAATTTTAGGTTCCATTTCCCCATTATTCATAAAAATAAATTACTAAATATATATCTGTGCATGCAGCTGAGAGGTGTGAAGATAAAAAGGGAAGCAGAAGAAATATTCCTTAAAAGTCTAGAAGGTATAAATAAATGCACTGAGACACATTCAAGGCTAAATATAAAGATAAATTGCAATAGCATCACTTGGCAGATATATTTTAGAAAGAGGAAAAACATAATTAATAATAGCAACAAAGCTCAGTTCATGACACAAATCTTGAGAAGGAAGAATATACTTCACACACAACCATTGCTACACTTATCCAGGCAGTTACGTAAACAGAACTACTTTTTATATAACTCTAATTTAATAATTCAACTGATATTAAAAGGAAAGATTAAATAATCTAAGCAAATTTGTTTAAAAATCAATACTACCCAAATATTTAATACTGATTTTTTTTCCTGATAAAGTTTGCTTTGTATCTGGAGTTTGCTTTGTATCTGAAGAGCACACAGATTTTAATTGTAATAGTTGTTGCAGTCATTGGAAGTCATTTGTTTGAGAAAGTAGTTCAGTATTTATAGAGAAACAATGTGCCTGTTGTGCACAGCATTTCAAGTGCCCTATCTTCTAAAGCAGGAATGTCAAACTCTATTTCATTGAGGGCCACATCAGGTTGTGTTTGACCTCAGGGGGCTGGGGTGGGCATAGCCAGGGTAGGCGTGGCCAGCTCAAATCACTCATGTTGGGGGTGCTATGGCAGCCCGAGCTCTCTGCCAGTGAAATCTCTATTTTTGGCTGCTGCGGCCTCCTGAGCTCCGTTTTTACTGGCAGAGGGTTGCAGGAGGCCATTGCAGCAAAAAATGGAGCTCAGGTGCCCATTTTTTGCTGGCAGAGGCACTACAGGCCATTCCTTCACTGTTTCCAGGGTGACCCCGGCCCGCAGGCCTTGAGTTTGACACCTCTGTACTAAAGCAAAAATCAACAGTTTTTTTCCAAACAAGCAATCATTATATGGTGAGAGAAGAAGAATTTTATCGTAGATAAAGATGAACCACTTGATTCAGAATGGGTATTTAAGCAAGGAGAATAGAGTAATCATAGCTATTTATTTATTTACTTACATACTTACTTTTATATTTACAATTTTTATTCCACTTTTATTACTTTATAAGTACATGGGAGACTGTGAGTTTAAGTCCTGCTTTAGCCATAAAAGCTGCCGAGGTGACTTTGGTCAGTCACTGTCTCTCATCACAACCCACCTCACAGGGTGGTTGTTGTGTGGAAAACAGGAGGAGGAATACATGTTTGATACATTTGCTGCCTTGAGTTATTTGTAAAATAATAAAGGAGATGAATATACATAATACTCCTTCATGTCTAAGATGGGACTAAAAATTCACAGTCTCCTAGATTCTAGGCCAACAACTTAACTATTATACCAACTATTGCCATCAATTAATTAAAGCATTTATGCAGACCTTGCGAATGGCATGGTTGCCTTGTGATGAAGAGCTTGCCTCCCACTTGGAAGGTTGAGAGTTCAATCTTAGCTAGCAGCAGTTGTTTTTGTCTTAGGTACATATATATATATGTTATGAACTCCAGGTAGGTGTCAGGAAGGGCATCCGGCTAGTAACTGCTCAGCTCCAGTCAGTTGCCCTGACTCTACTCTGAATTAAGAAACTACAGGTTCATAAAAATGCAGATCTTGTATTTTAAAGCAATATTACAATTTTTCTATGCTGTGACTCCTCCATAAAAAATTCATAGGTGTGAATATTAAGTTCATATTTATTTTATATAACTTCAACTAGCAAGTTGGTTTCATATTAAAGGAGTGGTAAGAAATGTTACATATGTTCAATAATTAAACAAAAATATTGAAACAACTATTTTAGTATCCTGTTCCAATTTCAATGGCTACATTGATATTTTGAAGAAAACTGCAATGAGTCGATTTTATGATATGGTTATCAACCTATGTCTAAATTAAAACTTATTCAGTGCTAATCCATTTGATTGTTATGGATGTAGAGTAAACTGACCCAGTTACAAGCTGCTTCAGCCAATATATGAAGTGATGCTATTTGCTATTTAGACAAGAGAAACAAAAGTTTTTCTGGGGATAAATGACACAAGAAGGTAGAAACATATGCCCTGAAAAGCTAAAAACAAATGACAGTAGCAATGAACAATCTTTGCAAATCAGACCCATGTGCAGTTATCTACCAATGAGAAGAAAAATGTTATAATATCTAAATAAAAGTTTTAGCACTAAGTTTAGTTGTTATTCACAATGTCATAGCAATTCAGTTCTAGGAAAAAGCTACACAATCCTGAGCGCTTTATGATGCAGCTGCTTTAAAGAGTTACATTCAGGTCCTATCTTGGCATACTCACACTCAGAACCACATTAGCATGTGATATCAACTTGATTATAAAACTGAAGTCTACATATTTTTGATTATTAAATCACTGGAAAAGGTAATGGATTAGATGAGATGGTGGATTAATCTAACTTCTTTTATTTCTAACTTTGCATTTATATATACTTTTAAAAAACTAGTAATTAAAGCATAGAGAGCCAGTTTGATGTAGGTACAAAACCAGTGGAATGACCTTGGAACAGTTATTTTCTCTCAGCCCTAGGAAGGAGCAATGGCAAACCACTTCTGAGAAATCTTACCAAGAAAACTAGAGGGACTAATTCAGGCAGTTACCAGGAGCCAAAATTGATCTCAAGACACGTATATAGATAAAGCATGGAATGAAGAGAATTGTGCCATTGAAAAACCGACTATAAATATACAATCATAGACTAAATGGGAGATTATAACTTCTTGCAATATTTTGTTGTTTTGAAACATACACAATAGAAAAGCAACCAAACATGAGTGTTGTATCCTAAAAAGCATTTAAGGCATAATTTGCTTTTCAGAAAATGAGCAATCATTTTGAAGCTGATGACTAAAAAAGCAACTTGAATATAAAATGATACTGAGCCTGGTATAAATTACATTGTTAATATTTTGTAAGAAGAATCCAAATTGTTGGCCTTTACCATAAAAGTGCTAATCAGTGATTCTCCTAGAGGCTACAATGGAAAAATATTATCTTCTCTTTCTTCTGATAGTTTCTATTCCCATATCAGTTTTGAGATTTTGCTTTAAGTAGTTGGTACTTCTTATATCCCATCCCAGTTAAAAAATTTAATTGACTAATCATCCTTGGAAAAGAATTCTGTACAATAGTCATAATTTGTAATGTTTATAGCATGTTCGTATTCTAGTCTAAAACTATTTGGGATATATTTTCAGCAAATACAAGCTTGGAAAAAAGGAATAGAAAAGCATATGACCACACATTAACTGATGTCAGAAGACAAATATCAGAAAAACATAAAGGAAGTATTGGGAAAGAAAATAACTTTCCACAAGAAAGTGAAACAAAGTAGTTAGCGGATAAAATACAGGTAATCAAGGTAAACAATTTGTTTAGTGACAGTTTGAAGTTACAAGGGCACTGAAGAAAGTGACTTATGACTATTTTTCATACTTATGACTGTTGCAGCATTCCCCTAGTCATGTGATAAAATTTAGATGCTTGGCAACTGACTCATATTTGTGATAATTGCAGTGTCAAAATCAAGACCCTTCTACTGTGACTCTATTTTAGCAAATCTATTGTCTTACCAATAATAAGATACATTTAGATGTTTTGAAGTAACGTCGCATTTCTCTGACTTACTGGATGATTTAGGTACAGAATATTATTTTTAAATCACTCTCTATTGCAGAATGTCTTTTACTTTCACAGTATTAATAAGATTAATAAGCTAAATAGTAAAAATATGACAAAAGATTACAAACATACATTGGCATAGCACAATATTCATATAATCAGATCACTCACCCATTAAGTATAGGTGCCCATAATTAGCCATAGAGATTAAAAATTGGCATGCAGGCAGTGAGTCACAAAGGAAATTATTTCATATTATTGGATTCAAGTACATAAGTTACGAGCTTTGAACCATAATGTCATGATGCATACTTTGTCATTTGCCCTTTCTTGACAACTCCCGTGGATGAGTAAGCCATCAAGAGTTACAAAAATAACAGAATAAGAGAATGATTTTTTTTTCCTTTTTGGGTCATCCAAATGCCTTCTGAATAAATTTCCTTTTCTAACCTAATTATGCATTTAATATTTCATCATGGTCAAGAAAACTGAGTTAACTCTATGATATTGCCCAAGTGTAAAATTTTATTTTATCAATGCATATATTCTCAAAGAAACGTTGTCTGAGTACACTGTTCCAAATCTGTCATTTATGCAGCATTTTCTAAAATTGTTAACATAATTTTCTATCACTTTTCAGATGTCATACACATATAACGAACACATAGTAAATTAATTATTTTTACAACCTAAATTTTTCCAGTTTTGGGCTTTCCTAGTCCTGATACACAGTCTCACCAGATTCCAGGTACAGGAATGTTTGTGTTAAATTTATGGTGATCCACTAATCCTTTTGTGAACTTAATTCAGTCAGTATGCCTTACCAACCAAATGCAATTTATTTGGAAATGCAGGTACCCAATTCATGCTTTTTTTCCCCTTCAAATTATAATGGAGCTCCTCTGTGATATCTGGTTATGTTATCAGGCAGGGAACAGGGAGTTTTTGCGAAGGTTCTCTTACTGTGGTTAATATCATAATCTCTTGTTTTATGTACCTTTTAATAATTATTTTAATTATTTCTTTTTTATATTTGTTTTTAATTAAGTATTGTATGCCATTCAGAATCACCTTCCTGTAAATCATCATTGTCATCATCATCATCATCATCATCATCATCATCATCATCATCATCATCATCATCATCATCATCTGGAACATAACACGCCAGATATCACAGTTGTCGAAAACTGAAGCGTACAATTTATTGATGACATTTGGAACACCAACACAGCATTCAAAGGTACCAAAAGAGCTGCAAAAGGTATCAACACTGTGATCAGATGTTGTATAATAATACCTGCCTGCTGAAAAGTTTGTCATTTCTAGCTACCATATTTTTCGGAGTATAAGACGCTCCAGAGTATAAGATGCACCTTAGTTTTTGGGGAGGAAAACAAGAAAACAAAAATTCTGTCTCTGCCTGCCAGCATCCATTGGTATTCATCTGGCTAGCATCCTTGCAGCAAACAGCAAACAGCCTGGTCAGCTTCAGCATGTTATTGCAGCCTGATTCAGCATGAGCAGCTGATTGGCGGATGGATCGGCCTCCCGGAATACTCCCAATCAGCTGTTCAAGGCTGCGGGGATCACCACAGACCATCGCTGCCTCCGCGCATTGCATTTTGGGCTCTGCGCATTGTGTTTTCGGGCAGTTCAAGGCAGCAGGGATCGCCACCAAAAACGCAATGCACAGAAGCGGTGATCAGCAGCGATGTGCTGTGGCGATCCCCACAGCCTTGAACAGGTCTGAAATAGAGCATTTGGAGGCTGAAAATACAAGGCACAGAGGCCAAAAACTCCAGGCATGGAGGTGGCAATGGTCTGTGGTGATCCCCGCAGCCTGGAACTGGTCTAAAATGCCACTTGTGGAGGCCGAAAATGGTGGAAGGGTGGGGGCCGGTGGGTGGACAGAGCTACATTCAGTGTATAAGACACATCCAAATTTTCACTCTCTTTTAGGGGGGGAAAAGTGGGTCTTATACTCCAAAAATACGGTATGTAATACCAAAAGCCAATCATATCCACAAGTGATTGGTAGATCATACAAAATTTGACCCTGGGGCACTCCTCTATCAAATGGGAATGTTTTAGAGTACATTGGAACTGGAAAATGCTCCTATATAATATTTGCAGAGACATTCACTCTTGCATTTGATGCCATTATATATTTTGACGGTTTAAATCTATAATTAAATCAATAATGCTTTCAAAGGTAGACAGTACATAAAATGCTAAAGAGCGGAACCACAAAATACAAAACATTGTAGACACTGTTTGTTTGTTTCTTTGACTGATTGGTTGATTGATTTACACTACAACTTGCATTTTATATATTTCCCTTGATCTGAGCTCAACTCCTGACAATTTCATGGAGTCAGCCAGGAAGTTTACTTGGCAATAATACAGAAATGTTTGCCATTCCTTTTTCCTTTTTAAATCTCAGATTAATGTTTAGCCCCTGGGTTTACTGATATCATGTTCTGGCTTCAGCAAAAGCAGATAATGTCCATGCAATTGGCAGGCAGTGTGAGCATGGTGTAGATGCTTGGGGATAAGACTTGCAGATGTGCTGGGTCTGAATATACACATTCTGTGGAAAGGACATAATGATTAGGTTTGCAGCAAGAAGTCTTGCTTGGAAAGATGGCAGCAGACTGGCAGTCAACAGAAGAAGGGTTGGGGAAGCAGGAGAAAGAGCATCCTTGAGTCCCACAGCTTCATAGTAATCCCAGACAGACAGTCTGGAATAAAATATTATATAATAGCTTGAAAAGTACTGAGGGTTGAGCAGAGTTTTGATCAGGAACACATCAAGGTAGAAAAGAAGTAGAAATGAAGAGCACGATTTCACAGAACACAAAGCCAGATGCTTTTCAGTAGCTTGTCTTGTCTAAACTTTAAATTTATTTGTATTTATCTGCAATTTTGATTAACAAAATATTTTGGCTGTTCCCCAGAACAATAAAAAAGATACTGTTGTATCCTGATTAATGTAAAATATTAAGATGAGCTGGTTCTTCTGTTTTATTTTTTAATCAATTTAGTAAAGTAAAATGCAAGGATCTTTTAAAGTGGAGCTTTTTTATGGGAACAACGGAGATCATTTTTATGGGACCAGCAAAGCCAGTCTACATTATCCTGCTAATACATGATACCGGAAAGCAACATAGCTGGATTAAGCCTCAGCTTCCATAATCATCAGCCAGCAGGTATAATGCTAGAAGCAATTGTTAGTTTGCTCCTAGCATTATGCCTGGGGTAATGAACGTTGTAGCTCTGAGCTTTGTTTTCTTCTTGCCCCAAAATTTCCTAACTTTCTCATGCTGCAAACCAGCCAGATGTTCTTATCAGCCTGCCTAGCCCAAATTACCAATGTTCACCATAACTAGGGGAAATGTAGGGGAATATCCTAATGACAAAAAATAAAATTATTCTTTTCTTATAGCCCAATTAATTTGATGCAACAATTTTAGCCAAATTCATTGTAAGAAATCAAAGATTGTTGTACAAGGTTAAAACCAGATATGTTTCTAGTTACCGCCATTTGAATCCTTTTTCTCTTGTTAGAGAAAAAAAATGACAAATATATCCCTGAGGGTGCTTTATTCAATATTACATCTTCAAATAAATATTACAAATCCATTTATAGTTAGCTAATGAATCTGGTTGCAAAAATCTGGACAATTGCTAGATGGCAGAAATACTTTGAGTTTCTGCATCACTTTCCTTCCATTTAGTGGTTATCAAGATTTGTGCAAATCAGAAGTAGTTTATAAAGGAACTTAATTTATATTTCTATCTGATCATTGTAGCATGATCATCTATATTATCAAATGTTTATAGAAGTGGAATATAAAACAACTTGAAGATTAAAACAATATCTAATTTGTAAGTGTTTAACAAAAGATAAACATGAGAATAATAATATAGGACCATTGACAAAATATGGAATAATACATTCTATAAAAATATCTAAAATTGCTCATTCCATAATTAATATTTTTCAATAATAATTTGAATTACAGAGACTTAGGATTTAGAAGTAGCTCCAGGGCACAGAAGCAGCTAAATAAATTATAAAATTTCAAAAATATTAAAAATGTAACTTAATGAGCTGGAGACATCTGAAATTAATCTCATGCTGCTGCCATTTATTAATGATAAGGATAGCAAAATGCATCACCTTTTGGTTAGAAAGTGAATGGATTTTGTCTGACACATTTCCCACTTTAACTTTAGAAAAGAGGAATAAATAAACATTAAAGAGCTTTGCTTATTATAAAGAACATATGAATTGTTGTAAGTATTGACTTTTATAATCCAGTGATTATCCTAATCATAGGATCTAAAAATTGGAAGAAGTTATACTATCAAGCACAATTCCTGCTCAATGAAAGAGTACAAAATATAGCATCTTTGACAGATTGCCAGAAACATTATTTTATAGGTGGATCTTCTTTGAAAAACTTCATGAAGTAGCGATGCAGAGCAATGAATGTGAAATTTTATATTAATTTTCTAGACAACAGCTGTATTTATATAACATGTTAGAGTAGACCATATTACATAAAACTAAACCAAAATTAAGAATGCTACGGCTTAATGTGAGATTTCAGATTATGAACTGTGATCCATATTCCATAACTTATGACCTATTGGGTTATGTGAATTCTGCCAACAATTATTCAAATAATTATTCAAATTAAACCATGATTAATAGATAAAACATGATTAATAGCAATAGCAGTTAAACTTATATACCACTGCACAGTGCCTTACAGTCCTCTCTAAGCAGTTTACAGAGTCAGTAAATTGCCCCCAACAACCTGGGTCTTCATTTTGCCAACCTCAGAAGGATGGAAGGCTGAGTCAACTTTTAGCCGGTGACATTCAAACTGCCAGATTCCTGGGCAGCCAGCAGTCAGCAGAAGTAGCTGATTCTAATCCCAGCGCCACCACGGCTCTAATGTCTGAAGCAAACCAATGTTAATCAGAAGGAAGTGTAGAATGTGTTTGACTCTTCCATAACCCCATTATTTCCAATGTATAATTATATCCAAATCATTGATTTTCAACCAATCTGCTTCTGAATTCTAAATATGGAGCAAATCTATTGTAACCAGGGATTGCAATACAGAGAGAAGTAGGCATAATAAGATTCAATATACCTCACAGTGAGCTGAAACATTGCAATGAAGGAATTTTATGCATTCTAGCAAGATAATGTAATTACAAACAACAGTAGCAAGGGCATACTGACTGGCATAAATTTAACTCTTCAGATCTGTAACAGCTCAGTATTCCAAGATGATAGCTTACTGCTTCAGTTAGGCACTAAGCCTAAGTTCTGCATGGATACAGCTATACTGTGTAACACACTAAATTATCAAAACCTGTCACAATGCTGGTAGCTTGCTCAACAAAGACCATCTAGTAGCTGGCAGAGATCAACGTAGGGAATTGCTTTCAATCATACTTCAAAGAGTTCATTTCTTCTGAGCTTGTTTCAGGCTATGTGAATGACAGGTAAAGTTAATAAATTTAAAGGTATAAATTTCACATAAAGGAAAAAATGAGATTATTTTAGACATTGTAAGCAAACCTGTGCCAGTCTGATACTCTTTTAAGTTGAATACTATGAAGATTTAAATTCCCAAAAAACTGAAAGACACCAGTTTGGAAGATTAATGAAAAGAGTTACTGGCTAAATGAGTATGAAGAAAAAGTATTTTGCAACAATATTGTGCCTCAAAGAAAGCATTTTAAAAGACCTTGTTTGGTGCATTGTTTAAGGTAGGAGAGTACAAGAGAGTGAATTCTAGCCTGATCTTAGGCACAAAGCCAGTTGGGGATGTGGGTCAGTTACTCTTTCAATGTAGGAAGGAGCCAGTGACACTTCTGAAATCTTGCCACAAAACTGCAAGGACTTCCAGGCATCATTACTAGTCAACACTCACACAAAGGCACACACACACACACACACACACACACACACACACACACACACATGTTATGCTTATGCTGACTTATTAAAGGTCACAATATATTTATGTCAGGACTCAGATCTGGACTTGAGACTATTGTATTCTCTCTGTCTCTCTCTCTCTCTTTCCCTCACCACCCTCTCTCTCTTCTCTATCTAGAATCGAAACATCTAATTATCTATCTATCTACCTATCTACCTATCTATCCATCCA
>JANHFL010002140.1:14843-35503 GCA_032468155.1 Oxyrhabdium leporinum
TCTCTCTCTCTCTCTCTCTCTCTCTCTCTCTCTCTCTCACACACACACACACACACACACACACACACACACCCCAATTCATATCCTGTACAGCCAGACTTGCAAGATGTGTCACAGAGTTTTTCTTAAATCTCAATTTACAATAAATCAACCAACTAAATCATGTGGCAGAATCAACAGCATGCAACTGAGTAAGGCTAGCTTCAAAAATAGCAGCCCTACTGCACTGTACATGTTCTTCCTTGCAACAGGGAAGCTTCAATGTGCCATGTCCTCCCTCAACCCCATTCCCATGAACACATTCAGTAGTATAATATATCTTTAATATTATATTCTTTGAATCCTTTGGGTACATTTCTGAATGTCTGAGCTAACCCCCAATCTATATTTTCTTAATGTATATATAGATCAGCTACAATAGGTAGATCATACAGATAATCAACTCCATTAAAAAGCTAGAGCTGCCGTTATTGAGATTGGTTATAATAACTAAATCTTGCAAGTCTTATTGTCCTGTATCACCTCTTCCTTCTTATAGTTCAGTGAATTATGGAGGCATCTGCTTGAGCAACTTCGAAATATTATAACATTGTTTTCCACTGAAAGAAAAGCTTCAGGCCTTTCTGTGTAGGTTCCCGCATATCTCTGTCAAGAATATCTTCCTTATTTTCTAAAATAAGTAATTTAAACCTTCCTAAAGGTATATATGGAAGACATAGGTGACCTTGGGCTACTAACTTTCTTAATCTTAGGAAGTAGGCAATGGCAAACCATTTCCAAAATTTTGCCCAAAAAACTCATTCCCCCTCCCAAAAAATAAGCTAGTGAACTTGCCAGGACAAATATTTGTCACTCAACATATAAGCCAAGGCCATTAGGTTATTCAGTAAATTATGGCTTATTCCATAGCAGAATAGCATTTACCTCCATTAACTGAAAGATAAGAAGAAAGCTTTCCAACATAAACTTTCTATAGCAAAGTGGACTCCAGTTCTCAGAATGTTTTAGAAGGCACCTGGATTATAAAATGCTGGTGTACCTCATATAGACCACCTCAGTTATTACCTTTTAATTACCTGAAAATAATTCCTCACAGTTTCAGCACACTACAGCAATATTTCTATCAAGAAAATTCTATGGTAAGAACAGGACATCAGGCCCTTCTGAATCCTCTGCACTTTTTAATGTACAGCCAATCTGGAAATCCCTATCTCTTTTTTCTCAGTAGCCCCAAATATTTTCCAAGTTTAAAACTGACCAAAAGCCAAAAGTATTTTTGGCTGGAGAAATATTGAGAAGAGCACTGTTTCTCTTTTCCATTTCTGCTTCCTGATAAGTGATTGATAATAGTTTGGGGATGAACAGTGGTGAAACATCATGAAATCAATCAAAGTATACTGGTTCACAGAATCCCTCACGAGACAAGAACAATATCAGTTTTCACTTGAGCATTTATGTTTATTGATATATTTTGCCATTGGTTTTATTGCAATATCCAGGTTTGAATGCACAGGATCTACAGGATATATCAAATGCAGGAAATATCTCATCTGCAAATCAATGTTTTAAAGAGCATCCTGAAAGATAGGGATGAATAGAAATGTTAATATGATTCTATACAATGAATAAAAAAAAAGTTAAACCCATGAAAAAGAAGTCAAAATCCAAGTGGCATCATCAACAACCTATTTACTATCAAAAAAAACCTATTGGAAGATCACCCAAAAGCTACTGCGTGTCTATGCAATGCAGTGATGGGGCGTTAATGGATTAGTTGAGTATGTATATATGTCTCCACTGCATTGTGAGGTACACTAGATATCAGCTGACTTCCTGATGCAATTCTGCCTATCACCTATAAAAATTCTTCATGGCATTGGGTTCAGGGGACCATCTGTCTCTGTATGTTTTTCCTGTCTGATGAGATTTCTTAGGATGGACACCTTCCAGGTCCCATTGATTAAACAATGTCATATTTAGGGATCCTAGAAATATGCCTTCTCAGTTATATCTCCTGCTGTGTGGAATGATATCCTCTAGAGATATGTAATGCTTACTGAATTTTCACAAATTGTTAAAAATCAGGGCTTGGGTTAGGATGATGAACAAGTGTTTTGGGATTTGAGGTAGTTAGGTATCCTTCTAGTCTTTTGTGTCATGGGGTTTCTTCTTATATTCCCTTTTCTTTCACATTTGTTATTTTATTTTTTTATTCATTTAACTGTAATTCATACAGAGTTGTAGAATTGGATGACCTTGAAACTGAAATAATTATTTAAAATTACTAAATTGCAGTGAAAGCATATCTACTTTTTTAAAAATTTCACAATGTAACAGTATGTGAGAAAGACCTTGAAAAGGGAGATGAAGAGATGCTGCCTAAGGAATGGTCAGATAAGAGAGGCCATTGCCCATGGCTGTATAATGGGCAGAGAAAGAGGCTCAGAAGGGATCCTCCCTAACTTCTCAGAAAGTAAAGGAAATAGTGAGAGATTTGTTCTTTCAGAGTTGCAAGACTAATATCAGCCAAAGATCACTTAAAGTGAATTTTGTTTTAAGTTTAGCAGGAAGGAATTTAAATATTTGCTTTTCAGTCATTTCTAAGCAAGGTTGATGAACCTCATCTACCAGAAAAAAGAAAAGAAAAAAACAACTGCTCCATGTGCAAGGAATGTTAGACTTTAGCATGCATGCAGTGGCTGAATGAGCTCTTTTAACTATTTTAATCTTTTCAGAAGATCTGCGCTCTTAGCACAGAACATCCCTTTCAAGAGTGGTGTTTTTTTTCCAAATGTTTCCTTGAACAATTATATAAACTTGCAGTATTGTGAAATCAAATGGTGGTGCTGGAAGCAGCAGAACAGCAGGTACTACTCTTTGAAAACCTGCTGCTTCTGCTGCTTTTTAAATGTTTCAGCAGGGGTAGTAGAAATAGGACAGAGATAAAACAGGCAAGATACAAATGTACAAAAGGGGTGTGAGTTGAATTGCATCCAATGCCACCTCCATCACTAGCCTCTTTTGGCAAGCTACTGCCTCCCCACCTCCACAGATGCTACCGTTAAGCATAAAATCGGACAAGGCCTCTCAGTCATTTTTAAAAACATATAAAGTGATTGTAATGCCAGTTGGCTCTCATGCCTAATATGGCAAATTTCCATGGGTTTTTAATAAGAGCTCATTTTGGGCATTTGCTGGATTTGAAATCTTTCTCTAGAAGCTAATTGAAACTGAGACATTTACTCTGGTCAAGTAATTCTTCATTGCTATCATAATGCTAGAAAATCACAACTACCTTTCACACATGAGTATCCTTATTCAAGCTGCTATTCAGAGAATTCCCAAGGCCATTCCTGCTTCTCTTTGATGTTCAGATGTATTTTCTTGGCTGCCGGCATGCTAGTTAGAGATTCCTCATTCACTATCCTTGTTTCTGCTTTCTGGAGCAACTGGAATATTGTTCTGGAAAATGAGATCTTCAAGCTGATAGGATATTGGCAGAAGGAATAGGGTGGGTCATAGTTGTTTGTTATCCCACTAGTGGCCATGTCATTATATGCAATGTTTGGATAACATGCTATGTTCTTTACAGCATTGAAAATCACTAGGATTCTGTCAGGCCAGATTTATAGAAAGAAAAACTGGCTGGCAACTACCACACTGTCTAGTTGTCCATTAAATACAACACAATAAGATGGTGTCACCTTAGTTAATTCTCTATTAAGTATATTTCTTTCTCCTTAGTGAAGGCAAAATTAGGAAATTTTGACTACAGAGCCGAAGTTTAAAATGTATTACTTAATTATATTAATCTGTCTGGAGACACACATGAATAGCTGTTGCATCACACTTCATTTTCCTCAGGCATAATATCTTCTAATGCAATTTTTCCAGCTGTGTGTATTATTCTATAACCACACGGGTATATATCTATGTGAAATGCATACCTTATTAAATACCCTTTGTATATATATATATATATATATATATATATTCCAGATTGCTGAATAAGAAGATGAAGATAATGAAAACATTTGTTGAAAGGATGCCTAAAGGAATTCTCAAATCTATGTTCTTATTTATAGTTGTTTAATGCAGATAATTTACTGGTAAAAACATTTGCTCCTGTTTGGTGCAGCACTTATTATGATCCAATTTTTATTTCTGCACACTTTTCTTAAAATATGAAATGTAAGATCTACCCAGAGTATTAAGGTTAACCAGGGGATATTTCCCAGCCTAAAAATAATTCCAGAATAATACCTAAGCTCATACAGACATTGTCCTTTGGGTACTGCTGTGTCTCTCTATCAGATCTTGTTAAAATGTAAATCCTTTCCTTTCTATTTGCCTCAGGGAAATAAAAATGAAGTAAAGTCATAGTATAGCTGTTACGCAAACAAAAGCCTCTGTCTCTTTTTATTATTTTGAATCCAACAGGAGGTTAGAAAGCTATTATGTAAAGGGACTTGGTATTCTGTCCATCTGTATATTTGTCCATCAGCAAGGTAACTCTACAAGAACAGAACAGAATATACAAAAATTGGGGAGGGGAAAAAGAAATCATAATTTAAATAAACCATAAACAATAAATTCAAAGATTGATTTATTGCTTGATTTATTGTTTGGCTATCAAGGGTGTTCTCAGGAGTCTTCTCCACAAACAAAGCATCAGTAGCATCAATTATTTCTATCTTGAGTTTTCAAGTTCTGTTCCCTTCACAGTTCTGATTCTTTGTAGGTTTAGGTATATCACACCATATGAATATATTTTCCAAGATCTTTATTGCCATCCTATCAATTTTTGTTTGTCACATGTATATTTATTGACTGCTGGTTTCTTTATGGTTGGTCATCTATCCATCTTCATATCTTCATTATCGCTTTATGACTGGTTGCTATATCTTTTTGATTTTTCTTATATTCAGTCTTTGTCCCATATCTTCACTATGGTCCTTGACTGTTGTTACTAAGGCTTGCAGATTAGTACAGCATCCTCAGCATAGCAATAGCACTTATATGCTTTATATAGCAATTAGACTTATATACTGCTTCACAGTGCTTTACAGCCATCGCTAAGCAGTTTACAGAGTCAATATATTGCCCATAACAATCTGGGTCCTTATTTTACTGACCTCAGAAGGATGGAAGGATGAGTCAACCTTGAGCTGATGAGACCTGAACTGCCAAACTGCTGGCAGCCAGCAGTCAGCAGAAATAGCCTGCAATACTGCCTTATAACCACTGTGCCACCAGGGCTCATAGCACAGGTTTATTAAGCAAAACAATATTTACCTAAAGTGCAGCATTTTTCTTAAGATTGATTAGTTTAGTGCACATTTTTATTGTTTATAAGAGGCAATAAATGAGATGTCAATAGTTTTCCTTTAACAGACCTGGTTTCCAGTATAATAAGATTTACTTATTATATTGACCACCAGTCACATAATTTGTGTACAATCACACAAATGTTCCAGTCAAATTTACCCTACTGACATCTAGTCATTTGGGGAAAATCCTGGATTTGGGATTATTAATATTTTTTATTGTAAATTATAGAGACTTTGGATTTTTGTGATTAAAAATGGACCAATAAAATAAAATATATCTTTAATTATTTTGGTGCCAAGTTACTTGAAGTGTCCCCACTGCTCAGATGATTTTCTCTCCAAACAAACCCTAAAGTAAACAACTATTAAAAGGGGGACTTTGCAAGAGTTTTTTTCTTCCAATTTCTCTTTTCTTCCAGTCTTGGGCTATTTGCAGAGGAAAGTATGATCAGAGTAAGTGGTATTTTCATTCCACGTTTCCCAATATGTGCAATGTTAAGATGGGTATACTTCAACTCCATTCTTGATAGGGAATTCTAGAAGTTGAAATCCACACATTTTAACATTTTAAATTGCAGACACTGCTCTAGTCCACTTTATCAGGCACAAACAACATCCACACATGTAGAGTTCAAATTAACTACTTTATTGTATTCTGCCTATAATTAAAGAATCATTGCTTTCCCTTGGGAACAGATAGATAAGGATCCATGGAACATGAAGGAAGGAGGAAGAAGTCCTAGACTGTGCATGAATTCAAGACTAACTCCCTTTCATGATTCCTCTTCCTGGTTGGGCATCTCCCAACAACTTTCTTTTTTTACCTTTCCTTACTCTTCCCAACCCACTGTCTTGATATTCCATGTGATCTTTACTGTATCTCTTCTCTTGCATAGGCCTCTGCATTTGAATTTTCTGACTGCTGTGGTACAACCATGCTCAGCTAAAATCTGTATTAATTGTATCTTTCTCCTTCCATGGTACACACAGTAAAATAGTTCTTATAGCTAAACAAATGCAAACCAGGTATCCTCTTAGCACTCAGAATATTAGTTTGGAAATGATTAATTTTCATAGAAAAAATATGTCCAAGTAGAGAGGAATGGGGACAAGACCCCCATTTTGCTTTTCAATGTAAACAAACTGTAAACTTATTAGAACTTCTTGAAACAAGATAGCAACTTAAATACAGGTATCATATATGGTATGAAAATGCACAGATAAAGTTTATATTAAGGAAATATATACATTTGCAAAGCAATAAAAGAAAAACACAGCAAAGCATTTTTATTGAATTTATGCTAAAATTATACATAACTTTTAAATAGTTTATGCATAATTATATAAACATAAATAGGATATAGAAATTGTGGCAGTGGTTTAATTGAGAAACTGAACAAAACAAGAGCTGAAGTACTTGGTCCTCCTTTTCACTAGGTCACAAACTGACTATTTAGAAAGACCTAAAGACTAGTGATACTTATGTGTGATAGATTTGAAACAAAATTTAATGTTTTATGCCATTGTAACTTTGAATGGTCATTAAACAAGTGGTTATAAGTCGACATTAAAATCAATTTTGTATGTAATTATAACACATATAACAATCTTCAATCTTCCTCTTTGATAAAATTATGAATCCCTAGATCTCTGTATGTCTAGAATCAACATTCTAACACACCAAAATGTTCCTGAACTTCAGTTTCCACTTGAAATTAATACAAGCTGGCATGCTGAGACCATAGTACATTAAGCAAGTTGTACCACAGCCTCAATTGTAATTAGTGCTTGGAATCTAGCCGTCAGATATAGCAACCAATTACTAATTGTGCCAGTATTCATTTTAAGTTCTACACAACATCATAACAAAGTTTTTGTGCCATTAAATAGAGAAGGCATTAAAGTCCAAACGTAACTATTTCACCCATAATGGAAGTGTTCATGTATCTTGAAATTTTGCTTTTTGTTATGACATTAGATATGATTCAGGAGTTGATTTAACCTAATTGGTTACTTATGTTTTTATCCAGTTTCAGATTTTAGATATTCCATTAAAATAACACAATTTCTGTTGACAGCAGCTTGATATGTAGTGTTGACAGCAGCTTGATATGTAGTGTGTGACCGGTCTGCAACTTTTTCTCATTTTATTCTCTTTGCATTGTTGTAGTGCTGTTGTATTTTCACTTTGCATTTAATATGTTTGATATTGTATTTTTTCTATGTAAGCCACTGAAAACCATACCCATTTTGATTGTGTAGGCATAGAAAAATGTTTAATAACTAAGAAAATAAAAATATATTTGTTCTCAATACTAATACAGACTTTTGTTTTGTAACACTGGTTTCATATCATAAGCCATGATTTATCTAGCTATTTTATTTGATTAGGATAATACATAATTTAACTTACATCCATTATTTTCTAGACCAAATGACTAAATTCATGTATATGAAGCCAAAAGTAGACTAACAATTCTAAAAAGCAGTCAACTTTTGAGGCATGTTTTGGCTACTTTTTGCCTTGGATCTTTTTATTCAAAGTTGAATTTAAAACTTCTCCAACAAAAAAATAGTTGAAAAAAATACTCAGCCATGTTCACATACTGGAAAGTCCTAATTACACATTCAGAAGACAGAACTCAATTACCAGTTATGCTGACAACAGTACAGAAAGTACAACAGCACAAATCTGCAGAGTTAAACTTTGCTTTCACAGCTTAACAAGACTGTGAAAGTAAATGGACAAATCATAAATCAAGTCCACTTTCAATCATACATTTTTATAAAAATCATAAACCAGACTCTGGCCTTTAAATGGATTATAAAAATGTTAGTCAAAGTATATAGCAAGCAGTCAACATATAATATTTAGGTTAAGGAGAAACACAATCAAAAATTGCTGGACTCAACCAGGCATTACACACTTAATTTAGTTAATTATGTAAGGACTTACATGGATGTCTATGCACCCTAACCCTGGATGGCTCATAGAAATAGGAATAAAGACATAAATAAACAATAAAACCAGCATCAAAAACTCCTGGTCCCCCAAGCCAAACATTCTTTCAACTCAACTCATGAGGAAATAGACAATTCTTTAAGGTCTTCCAAAAAGCTAGGAAGTAGGGATATGCCAGATCCCAGAGAAATAGGTATTCCACATGGCAGGGGCACACATCCTATATCACACCAGATGGCAAAATTTATGAAAAGGAAGCTAGGGCATGCCTACCTTATCTGACCTAATTTTAAAAAAAATCCTTAGGGAAATTAAAACAATTAAAAGTGATATAAAAAGGTAGCCAAATTGCCTGGAGACTCTTTGGATCTGGATGGATGGGAACTAGCTTCATCCCAATCCTGGCAAGAAGGAGTGGTTCTGGGTATTTGATGAAAGTATACCTTTGACTCTGGACAGGGTGGCACTTCCCTGAACTGAGCTGGTATGTAACTTGGAGGTCCTCCTGACTGCCATGCCTAAAGGAGTCTTTGCACAGATTCATTTAATGTGTCAATTGCACCCTTTCCTGGACCAGGGGGCCTTGAGCACCATCATTCATACTGTTTGGATTACTACAATTCTACATTGATCTGAAAACTTCAACTGGTCCAGAATGCAACAGCCCACGTGTGGTGGGTGTCCCTAGATTTGTCCATGTAACACCTCTGTTGCATGAACTACATTGGCTTCCAGTTTCTTTTTGGATGTAATTCAAGGTGCTGATCATCACCTTTAAAACCCTATATGGTACAGGGCCAGGTTATCTGCAGGACCATCTTTCCCTAAAGACATTTACCCATCTTACCAGGATAGATAAGGTGGGCACATTTTTAGTCCTTTTAAACATTGTCATCTTATGGGTGCTAGGAAGTGTGTTTTTTCATAACAGCCTCTGCCCTATGGAACACCCTTTCCCGTGCTGTTTGGCAGGCATCTGCCCTCCTAACCTTCCATAAAGCACGAACACCTGGCTTTTCCCCCAAATTGGGATAAGATAAGGTGGGTTACATGTTGACTGATGCCAGGATTTTGTTTTTTATGCATTTGGTTTTAATAACTGTAATATGTTTTTATGTTATTTTAACCTTTGGTTGGGAGCCCCCCATAGTTATACGATGGGAAACTAAATAAATGTTTTAAATTAAATCAAGAAATAAATAACCAGCAGTTTGAATTCACCTAGAATGAAAATAGAAAACAGTGCAGCTCACTCTTCAACAACATAATACAGGCAAACCATGAGGCACCTAGAACTGTGTACATCGCTGATTCTGGACTAGTTATAAGTTCCAGATAATCTTCAAGGGAAGCTCTATACTACTACTGGGAGACCCAGTAATCCAACTTTGAAGCGACTACTGTATAAGTGACTGAAAGAAAGGCCTCCTCATTCAACAATGGATACAACTAGTTCACAAATTAAATCAATGCAAAGGCCACCACCATGGCCCAGCCATGTCTTCCACCTATCAAGCATGAGCTGCAGATCCAGGAGGATCCCCAAACTGCATACAAGTTCTGCCTGGAGGAGTGCAGTCCCAGAAAGGTAAAAAATTGACACTTCACTTCCTGTCTAGACCTTAATAGCAATAACACTTAGACTTATATATCACTTCAAGGTGCTTTATAGCCCTCTCTAATAAGCAATTGACAGAGTCAGCATATTGTGGTTGATAGAGTTAGCATATTGCCTCTAATAATCTAAGTCCTCATTTTACTGACCTCAGAAGGATGGAAGGCTGAGTCAATCTTGAGCTGGTGAGAATCGAACTGCTGGCAGTTGGCAGAATTAGCCTGCAATACTGCATTCCAACCACTGCACCACCACAGCTTTTAATAGCCTCCAGGTACGGGCAACATCTGAATAGCAGCTGTAGAGATGTATAATTATCTCATTAATGATTATTTTCCTCAGTGGACGCATGTAGACAGACTCAAGCCTTGAGGCACCCAACACAGAGACTGGAATTAGACAGAGAAAGGAATAAAATCATCGCAAAATAGATCCTCTACTCTTAGCGCCTATCAGTGGTTTAGAAGGATATCAAAGTTGATGAAAAGCCACCACAAACTAAAATAGAATAAAAAGGAAAAAGGAAGAAAGAAAAGAGAAAGAATAGAATACATGTAGAAAATTAGAAAGGGAAAAAAGGTGTTAAAAAGTGTCTTGTAATTTTCTTTAAGCAGTTATAGGTACAACTATAAATTTATCTCTTTCTATAAATTTACATCATGATTCTGTTATTTCTATAATCCATTTAAACTATTCATCAAAATCATAGCTCATAAGTTATTTTTTTCTCTGTTACACAAAAATGTCATAAGGAATTTTCAGTCAACAGTAAATGTAAACATTATCTTTTCTTTAATCAGACAGGTTAATTTGTCCATTTAGCAAGTTCCATCATCTTTACCTACCACTTCTTCTTTGTAGGTATTGCCAAATCTTTCAATGAAAAGCAAGAAAGGGGTTCCCTAACGATCACTCTCATACATTGGAAGTCCCTGTCAAGAGATATCACAGTAACTTCTCTATTGTCTTTCTGTCAGCAATTTGCAAAGCAGTTTTATTTAACATTATTATTTACATAAAAGATGGCATTCAAGCAACCTCCACTGTGTCAGTGTAGAATACCAGCAAGAGAATTTTTTCCTTCAGTTACTATTTCTTTCAGTAATCAACTTTTATTAATATAATAAACAGGAAGCCTTTGATTATCGGTGATTGTGCAGCTTCATAGTTTCCTGAGTTTGTTTTATTTAACTAAACTGTACCTAAGAATTAAAGTGTTCTGACAGCTTTTTTCACCTGAAAGGTCATGAGAATATGAGGATTTATATGGCTGCTCACTCATTAACAGTGACTCTAGGAGGCTTACAAAAATAAAAAACCCAATATACAAGCAAGAAAAACAATAAACACCCACCATCCTAGCAACACTAATCAATCAGATAAGCCACTTGAAGGACTCTATCTCACTCTGGGTTCTCCAGGCCCCTTTGCCAAAATCAGATTTTTCAGGGGCTTACAAAAGAGTATCAAAGTGGAGGCTATTCTAATCTCTGCAAGGAAGAAATTTCAAAGGGAGAGAGCCACCATGGAGATGTACCACTCCAGATGTACCTCCTTAGGAGAGGGGATCCGCAACATTCCCTGCCTCCCAGGTCTGGCGGATGTAACTTGGAAGAGACAGTCCTTCAAATAACCTGGTCCCAAACAACATAGGGCTTTAAAGGTGACAGCAGCAATTTGAATTGTACCTGGAAGCAAATCAGCAGCTCATGTCTATAAATGCAAGAAATGATGGAAAAATGTCTGTAGCACCCTTTGAGCTTTTAGCACAAGTTAAAATACAAGCAAAGCTAATATAACACAAATAAGCAGTTCTAGAAGGAGAAAAGAAAATAGAAGCCTGAGCAGAGTAAAAATCTAATGTATCTTTGATTTATGTATTGATGTTCCTTTGGAGAAAACTGCACCATATAAAGACAGACTGTAAGCGTTAGGCTTCTGATCAATGTATTATGCTCAAATGGCTTTAAAGTCTATCTGTCAGTCTTGGAAGCCATAATTTACTTGGAAGCTTTGAGGCTGTCACATTTAGTGCCTGGGATATTGGGAGGGGGATTTTTAACGGAGTAGTTGAATAGACACCACAACATTCTTTCTCAGAGAGTCAAGGTCATCTTGCCCTGCACCTGGAGGGGATGTCTCCAGTAGAGATGAAGATTTGATTGGACCATGTGATGGACTGATGGGTGCAGGGAATGGGCCTTTGAATTCTCTTTTGGGAAGGGAAAACCCAGAACTCTCAGATTCGGGTTTTCCCAGATGTGCCAATATGACAACTCTAATAAAAAGGAACTTTGAGGAACTGTTTTTCTTGGAGTTTATTGGGTTGGACTTGGTTAGTTGGAACGCTGACACTCAGATGACTGAGTAACCATATTTCAAACCAATATCTGTGATTCTTGCTCATGTTCTGTGAACTTCAACTCCTCAGCTCTTTTCATCATGAGCTTCTTCTTTTGAACTCTTTCCTTTTCAGAACCTTCTTTGGTACCAAAATAAATATAAGAGGAGGGAACTGTAAATGGGTGGCTTATTTTGTGTAATCATTGTCTGTTTTGGCAGTGACATAAGAGCTTCTTGGGGAGGTGAAGGGTGACATGGATTGGAATCACAATTCTGGAGAAGGAATTTGCCTTAACTCTGTTGTCATGGTATAAATAAATATAGATATGATCCTTTATTTGAAATGTTATCAGTTGTAAGGCTGATTGTGCAAGTAGGCTCATCTTGAGAAGTTAAGTTAAGTTAAATTAAGTTCCTGAGCCAGCTGGCTCAGGAATTCTAGGAGTTTAAGTACATAAATCATAAAGGAGCCATAATTCCCCACCCTGCCTTACTAAATGGCTTTAGTGACTGATTGTTCACCTTCCACAACTACCTAACATTCCCAAGTGACCCATTTTTCTAGTCAAGTTGATTGACTAGATATTTATCCAGAACTCCATCTGTTATACCCTGCAATCTTATCAGTGTGGTCCAGCCACTCTCTGGCCCATCTGGCATAATCAGCCTATTAAGGCTACACAATATTCAGTAATTAGATTATGTTCTAGCAACTTCTAAAGTATAAACAAACTATAAAACAAGCCCTAACTTGTTAAACAGAGCCACAACACATTTTGACTTCTATTATTTTTTCAACAGCATCCGGCATAATAATTTCATAAAATATTAAATTATGTTCTTTCTTAATAGCAAAACAACCCTGGTTGTATCACAAGTTTCAAAATGTAATCGAACACTGAGTTTGTAAAGAAAATTGACCAATAAAATAATTGGTACTGACAATGCTTAGCTTAAATATTTTTTTTAAAAAATCCCTTTCCTTGATTTCTAGTACATCTCATCAAAAAGATAACTAGTAATTATGAAGCCAATACAGTTTTAGTACAATGACTTTTAAATGTTTTCTATAAGTATCATAAATATTGCTATCAGCACAGTTTTGTGTGCCAAGCATCTTCTTGTGTTTATTTTGTTTCGAGCTAACAATGGAATTGTGAAAAAATGGCTATCAGCTACAGATTATAACAAAGATTCATCCTGTTTGGGTTAAAGAGCCAAAACTGTTGACAACAATAATGAGAACTGAATGAAGACAGCCAACAATCTGTAAACAAGTACTAGCTTGTGCATATTTGAAGGCTTAAATATTTTGGATTCAGAAAGAAGAGGATCGAGTTATGCTGCATTATATAATTAAATGGGTAGCCCTCAGTTTATAACCATAAGTGAGCCCAACCTTTCTGTTGCTAAGCAAGACAGTTGTTAAGTGAGTTTTGCCCCATTTTATTACCTTTTTTGTTAAGCAAATCATTGCTATTGTTATATGAATCGGGGTTAAGCGAATCTGGCTTTCCCCACTGACTTTGCTTGTCAGAAGTCAATGTTACAGATGGTGATCGCATGAACTCAGGACAGTGCAACTGTAATAAATACATGCCAGTTGCCAAATTCCCAAATTTTGATCATGTGACCATGGTCATCAGGGTGGCAATGGTCATCAGGGTGAAAAATGATCATAAATCACTTTCTTCAGTGCCGCTGTAACTTCGAACAGTCAGTAAACAAATGGTTCCAAATCAAGGACTGCCTGTATAGATCCATGCAGTTGGTTAGTGAAATAATTATATAAATGGAAAAGTAGGAAATGGATTCAAGATTATTTCTCTGTATCTTTTATTTGCTTGCTGTTCCACATCCAACAATTCATTTCCACCTTTCTCTCATCATTTCCATATTATATATTGGTTTGGTTTGGTTTCTTACACATAAACTCCCACGATTTGCTGGAAGTTTTTGTGCAGAAATAAGAATGAAGTTGGGTGATAACACACCATAAATCTCTGTATTACAGATTACAGAGAAGGAATGTGACACAAGATTGCTGAGTTCAGCAGCAACGCAATGACTGATGCAATATACCATTCAGTCTTCAGTGTATCATGAGCCAATCCAACTGAAATAAAAATTCTGTTGGTTCTTACTATTCACAAATCACCACCAGTTAGGTTCATGTTGGTTATGTTCCATGGAATAAAATAATTTTTCTAAGTGGATTTTAACGATACTTGGGACTTCAAAGACAGATTGAAAACATGGCAAAAGATGAGAAATGCTTTGACAAATTATCCCTCTCTCTCAATCTTCCATCTGGAAAAAACATTGGGCTGCATGACAATTTTAGTCACCATGGGAATAAGGATAATATAAATTAATTAGAAGTTGCAGATTACATAAATCATCATTCCTGCTCTGCTTTACCTCCCTCCAAAGAAACTGCAATAGAAGAAATAGGAACAAAAACTATTTTCATTCCCACATTCCAAATTGTACACAGATTGGTGCATGTCTGGGAAAGTAGAAAGGAAGGCCAGTGTCCCATGTATCAAGAAACTGATAATTTTTCAAGAATATAGCTTTAATTACCTTCATACTATTTTCATTTAAGAAATGATAACAGGAAATGTTATTGTGGACCAAACAGGAAAGTACCACACTGGAGGCTACTAGTTGATACTAAACCCCACCTTTCTCCTCACTAGTGGGGAATGGAAGGATTTGTACTCCTTACAGACAGCTGGTCATTTCTATTATTTTAGAGAGTCATTGAGGCCACCTGGAAGTTTATCAGTGTCCTCAGAGTCACCTGAGTAGTGTGGAGTCTTCTTGGAACTTCTGAACACCCAGACACAAACTGAGCACCATGGTATATGCAGTACAATGCAGTGAGACATGCTCATCTGCATTTAAAAGACAAAGGTCATTCTTTTGAAGAAAGCAAAGTCCACATTTTGGTCCGAGAGGACCACTGGTTTGAAAGAGGATCAAACAGATCATCTATGTCAAAACTGAACAGCCATCTCTCAGCAGAGGGGGAGGGATATGACATCTACCTCTAGTCTACAACACATTCCGTTCAACAGTTCCAAGAAGGCTCCACACCCATGTGCACTACTCAGTGACCCTGACAACACAAATAAACCTTCAGGTTGCCTCAACAATTCTCTAAAATAATGCAAATGACCAGCTGTCTGCAAGGAGTGTAAATCCTTCCATTCCCCACCATCCAGTCAGAGCTGAAGAAGCTTCTTGGATTAGAAGTGAAATGTCTTCAAAGAAAACCCAAAAAGTCCAGTTGCCTCCTGAAAAACCACCTTTGGGACAACCATGACCTGGATGACTGAGAATCTCCATAGACATTGCATGATGTTACCTAGTTTGAGTACTGAAACATTTGCAAGAAAACAATCAAACTTAAGAGAGCACCAAGGAGCCCTACAGTACTCTATATCCCAGTTTGTTCCACATTAGAATATCATGAAGAGCTCATTGTATAGGATTCTACCCACTTTCCTATTAAAAATTAAGAGTTGGAGAATGAACTTTCATGCCATCTGATCAACTTTTCTGCTGTTCTTTTAAGTACATCAATACTCAACCTTTTTCTATCTTTTTTTGTAGTGATACATTCTCCGTACATAAAATGTTAATTGGAAGCTGCATCTGGCATAAAATGTGCTAGTATGAAGGTATAGGAGCAGTTTGGTACACTTATTTAACATGGCTACTTGTGAATCAGTCTCCCAATATGTTTTTGGATAAAATTCAAGGTGCTGGTTGGTCATCCACAAAGTTCTCCATGGTAGAAGGTTTGATTACTTGTGGGGTTGTTTGTCTCCAAATGTCTCAGTCTGTCCCACAACTACACAACACCATCTGCGTTCTGTCCTGTTATTCTGTTTTTCCTTCTATAATCAGTGTATTGCTCCCATCAAGCCCAAAGAAAGTCCAGAATAGTATAGGATCTCCTGCCATGGGGAGAAGATTGGTCTCAAAGACCTTCAAGGTTCCTTCCAGCCCTATTATTAGTTATGGCTCCTGTGGATGCCAACTCAGAAGATGAGGACATTGGAGCGGGGTGCAGAGGAGTGTGGGAAGTTGCTGAGGTCCTGAGTCAGGAGTGGAGAGGCCAGGCACATTGATTGCCGCTGGAGGAGTGATCAGATGAACACCTGGATGGTGAAGAAAAAGGAGATGCACAGCTGCAATCAGAGAATTTAGAGGCCCTACTGGAAGTGCAGGATGGAGAAGGTGATAGCTGCAGCTGGCCAGCAGGGATGAGGAGTTGCCTCTTCCATCTGATCCATGGACATGCAGGGCAGAATGGAGGCAGGCTCAGCAGAGGTTGGTGAGGCAACTCGTGAGGAGGCAATCTCACTCACCTATTTAATCAGATGAATGGAGCAGGGGGTTGTTGGAATCTTATCTTATTCTACTGCACCAAAAGGAATTGGAAGTCAATGCCTTTTCTTTCTTTCCCCCCCTCTTTTATATCCTTTTCCCTTCTCTTTTCCCTCTCCTACTTCTATTATTTTCTTTTGTATTTTTGCATTTTATGTTATAAACTAATAAAAAAAGGAAACAACCACCCATTCTGCTGTGTGCATGCTTTGCCTTTGTGACTTCGGTTTCCTCAACTCTGGATTGTGCTGTGCTTGACTGTGTGTTTAGACTTTGGATTTTGAATTCTACCTTGGACTCTGTGGATTTTTGCTTTTGGATTTGATAACCTTGTGTAATGACTGAGCAGTGTTGAATGTTGTGTTCTATGTCTTGCTGAGCTACTCTGGGGGGAGTAGTGTGCTTGATCAATTTGAGGGATAAATTGCAATGAAAGTATAAAGGACTGTAAAACAGCTGAGCTCAGATTTATGAGATTTTGAACTCTTGCACACCTCTTTTGTTGTGATAACAGCGGCAGTAGTAAAGCTGCTGAAATATTATATGCAGCATTGCCCATCCAGCAGCTCTAACCTCTTTCTAACTAAACATGTTTTATTTTGCTTTGCAGACACAGCCTTCTTTTGACATTGGACATGAATTAAACAATAGCTTCAACTGTCAAATGTATTCCCCTTTAATAGCAGTCATATATTTGCAATAGGAAAAACAGCACATAAAACCACGTTGTGACTTGAATTTGGACCAATCTTCCACAACCAGACTGCAAGCAACATGCATCCTATTAAATAAGCTGATCTGCAATTAAGTGCTCTTTCCTGGTTCAAGTTTGATTTCTACCCCTGATAGAGACTTACAGTAATATCACACAAAACATGGGATATGGGTGGTATCAAATAATAATCTAATTGTATGATCTTTCCCCAGAACCTGAATTGTGAAAAATGAAACAGAACATGCAACTTCAAATATAAAATTGTGAAAGCACTGGAGTTCAGAGGAAGCCAAGAAATTTCCAGAACAATTAAGCATAAACATTTTCATAAGTAGAAACAAATGCATTGGAGACATTCTAAAATATTAGTTGTTTTGCTAAAATAAAAACAAGAAGCCTTTGGCTTCTACATCTAAAGGTGATAAATGAGTTTATATGATAAATTAGTAAATATGAGTTTAGAGTAAAAGACAGGGAGGGAGGGAGGAAGGAACACTCTCTTTTACTTCCCAGATATAAAAATGGACTGCAGATTCTTAATATTTGTAGAAGCAAAACTTGTATCAGCGAATTACACACAGGGTGGGTAGTCCATCTATTTTTATTTTAACTTGCCTCACTAGCAACTTTTTAGATAAAAACTGTTATTGAATAAAATATGTTTCCCTTGAATACAGGCACATAAACTTCAACACTTGATCACAATATTTCTCAGGTTTACTACACCAATGGAAAATGAATTGTGACATTAGTTTGTCATTTCACTCATGGGCATGCTCCCATATTTTTTTTTTAAGCCACAACAATTTTTTTATGAAAACGTCTTTTTCTAGCAAAGGTACAACTAGATTCTGGTTAGGCAGAACTAAACACATGAAATATTTTCTCCTGCTACAAATTATTCTTTCAACATAGAGACACAATACAGTATTTGTAAAAGGTTCCACTTCTGTTGATAGTTTAAGATCGTTGCGTGACCTGTCTTGTATGAGTATCAGAATAAAACTTTTAGAAGTATTAAGCTATTGTGCAATACTTGTGAGGTTTAACAACCCAAACAGGAATTCCATTTTGGACTTCTGGTAATCTCCCAATTCACAAGGCTGCAATTCTTGAAAGATAAACATGTGACAGGTAGTGGTGAGAGACCTTTGCAATGGGAATGGGTAAGGCCAAAATTATAAGGAAAAATGGAAAACCCAAGAGAAACATCCTAGTTTATTTTCCCGAATTAGGAATTTTAGGAATTAAAAATAAATTATGTGCATGTTTTCCTATTTAAGAATAAACAGTGAGTACATTCCTTGCACTTAAAAACAATATTCTTATAGTCCGGCCCAACATACAAAGGTTGCAATCTGGTACTAGTGAATGATTCTGAGAACTAGATTCACCATCTTTTGGGTCTAGGAAGGGATAACTAAATCCTGAAATTTGGCAACCCGTGTCAATCCTGCTGCAATTAGACAACTGGACATGGTGGACCGTAAAGCAGGTTTTAGCCAAGAGTACTGCAATACAAAGTACAGCCTGGGTTGAAGTCTCGAGTGCCACGTAATGGGGTGAGCTCCCGTTACTTGCTCCAGCTCCTTTGAAAGCATGCAAATGCAAGTAGATAAATAGGTACCACTTTGGTGGGAAAGTAAGAGAGTTCTGTGTGCCTTTGCCGGATAGCCATGCTGACCACATGATCCCGGGAATTGTCTTCAGGCAACGCTGGCTCCCTTGTCCAAGAAATAGAGATGAGCATTGTGTCCTAGAGTTGGATAAGACTGACAGGGAAACCTTTACCTTTTACTGCAATATTAATCATGACTATCATTGTCTTTCTTGATTGCATGTATGCAATACATTGCACATTTGCTAAGAGCTTTTATGTCTCCTATAACTATCAAGCACCAACATTCAATTGTCTGCTAAAGATAATATAATACTGTGGGATGAGGGAGTGTGGGTTGTAAATTAATAGACCCCATGTTCTTGGGAAGATCAACTTAACAACTTAAAACATTGGCTGTGCGGAAACCATCAGCACAATATTTTTCATGCCCAGCTGACATATTTAAAACATTACAACAGAGAAAGAGCCCGGGGAAGAAAGGAAGGAGAAAAATGTAGGTCACTGAGAAAATTCTGCGTAGCAGTGGATGATATTTTGGGGCCCTGTTTACTCCTCAATGCTTTTGCTCTCCACCAAATGTTCAGAAACATTGTGTGGGGAAGAAAACAAAAGATTCCATCTGAAAATGAAGATGAAAGTTGTTGTTTTAACAGAAGTTTCTACCTTATTCTCACTGAAGAAAGAATATAAATATATGTACAAAGGCCACTATTGCTATGTCTGCCTCTTGTCAAGATAGGAATTTTGTTACATCCCAAACTGATGATAATCCCTTCTGTTCCTAAGACCTTGGTTCTTAATACTACACCCACTTTTGAGGACAAGGAAATGGTGCTGTTGAACCGAGATAGCAGCTGCGAGACAATCTCAACATAAACACAAGTTTTTCCCACCACCACCCCTGAAAGTGTATCTATGAATGGCATGGGTTGGGTGCGTATATCTCAGTGCTTTAGAAAACGATGGATGTATTCCAAAACATCCTTTTGAATGCCACTCCTATTTGATGGACAAGTTGGACTCTGAGATTTGAGCAGGTGTCAAAATCAGCTAGGATGTAGTGGACCTGGTGGCCTCTTTCCGATGCTATAATTTCCATCTTCTTAAAGCCAGGGTGGTGCTGCATCCATAACACACTGTTGTTACAAAGGAAAAGATCTGCAGCAGGAGAGGAGAAGAAATAAAAATGAAATGTGTACCAAAGTTTGGCATTTGCGCTGGTCTTTAATGTTTGTTTCCTAAATTATTATTTTCTCACAATAAACATTCATTGCATGTTGCACTTCTTGAAGCATTCAGCGCTTCATAAATTTAACGTTTGTATTTGGCTTACTTCATAGGGGAGGGAGCATGCACCCACGTGGGTGATGTATGATCATTTGTTGTATGGTGGGCAAACCCCCCCACCCAACAATATTGGGTACGTCTATGGAGATTCTCAGTCGTCCAGGTCCTGGTTGTCCCAAAGGTGCTTTTTTTCACGAGGCAACTGGACTTTCTGGTTTTTCTTTGAAGACATTTCGCTTCTCATGCAAGAAGCTTTTTCAGCTCCATACACATTGAGTTGTAAGTAGTTTGGGGGGATAGTCCTCACTTAATGACAGATCTTAACTTCAAAGTTATGATAGATCACCCCCCAAACTACTTACAACTCAATGTCTATGGAGCAAAAG
>JANHFL010002140.1:64235-77820 GCA_032468155.1 Oxyrhabdium leporinum
GAGTCCTCCAACGCGGCCATGTCCCGGCCCGAGCCGGGAGGGGACACCCCGGCAATCCGCGCCCGCCGGGGTCCCCATGGCTTCACTCCCGGCCTGTCCGCGGAGAACGAAGGTTGCGGGCAGCCCCCTTTATGTGGCAGCCTGCAGAGGCCCCAGTACTTTGCTTCCAAGGCTGACAATAACACTGGGCATTGAGTAGTTTTTAGTGATTGGTCAAAGTCATATAGGTAATAACTAGGTAGGTAAGCAAACTACAGATAAGTTGTGCAAGAGCTTTGTTCAAGCTGATTTTTCAGACTATTGAAAAAGGTCAACTGTCATTTTGCACATACATAAAATGGGAGCCACCAGTTAGCCCTCTTTGGGTAAAGTCATATTTATGTTGAATCAGGGATTAAGTATCATAGGGACTGTTTATACTACGAGATGTATTCTAAATGTATGTTCTTTGCATGACCAATAAATTATTAAATAAAACCACAATTTCTTTAAACAAGAAATTAAAGTTTGGGATTTTCAATATCAAATCAATAGCCACTTCCATCTTTTTATTATATTGTCCTATCAAGAATATAGAAAATTAGATTGTATCCATACTTATTTAACATTAAGTTTCGCTGAATGGAATGCTTACTACTGAGTAAACATATATAAAATTGAGTTGCTAATTAAGAAGTCCATCAATTTTATGTAAAAAAAAGAAGGATAATAGCCTTGTAAAATATAGTTTCACTCAAAACAAGGTCTGATGAAAAATAACAGCAGGTTGTTCAGCACCTACAGGTTTTGAACAAGTACACTTTAATGAGGGACCATAGGATGATGTGGAGAGAGAAATTCAGGAATACAACTTAAAATAAAGAGTGCTAGAGTATCTCTTGTCATCGACCTAAATATAGACCAGTGCTAATCAGATTTTTTTTAAAAAAACAACAACAACCAAGGGAAGTATTTTGTTTAAATGCAAGAAGGCCATTACAAACACTTCAACAGGAATAACATCTTTTCAAGCAGGAATCAATAATCATTGTAAAAGGAGAAGGAAAGAAGAAATCAATACCATGTGCAGGACCAAGTGGAAAGGAAGAAAGGGTATGGTCTAGAGTTTTTGTACATAAAATACAGCTAACAGAAAAAAACAATATAAGATATATCTTGCAAAAAAGCAGCAAAGGATTTTCAAACTATGTAGACAACAAAGCAAATAATGATAGGTGTGAAGACAAAAATAATCATAATTATTCATGAATTATATAGGAAATTGTATGGAGCGGGAATGGGTTTTCTCCATAGAAAAAGGAGATTTATTGCACATGTTGAAAATAATAACTTTCTATCCTTGCTTGATCAATATAATAGCATACAATAATCTTATACATGTCTGCTCAGACATATATTCCCTGGGATTGAAGATTGGTTTTGCAGCCTTAATTCTAACTTTCAACCTGCCTGTTCAACATTTGCAGCCTTCCTACTCCTGCTCTGGTTTCCAGTAAAATTAGATCCTTCCATCATTTCATCAGTCTGCCTCTTTAGTCTTGAGAAGAATTGAGCCTTGCTTTAACTTGTTCCATGTTTAATTGTGTTTACTGAGTCCTTTCTTATCTGATTTGAAATTATTTTTAGGAATAGGCACTTCAGTTGACCAATAGGCTTGAAAACTGCCTTGTTTAAATATTTTGTACAGCCCTTGTATATCTGGTTCTACCATTTTAGCCTTCCATGTACGGTGAACTGAGCATTTGCAACTGTCTCAAAATATAAATTTTCAAGCTTTAGAATTCCAGGAATTAGGATTATATGGCACATAATTTATACAAACATTTTATTAAGGCAAATATTTTTTAAAAAAATAATCATTCTAGTTTCCCCATGAGATAGTGATACTAAAGAATTATGATCCATGACTTTTTATATCTTTAATTCCCAAATGTTCCCTTCCTCATACAGACAGTGTGTACCTTTTGAAGTCTTAATTGTAATTTTAATTCAAAATAAAATTCAGTTCAATTGAAGCAATATGATCTCTTTTGCTGGAGTGACATCATAATAAACCTTCTTATACAACTACAGTATTGAGTGGTACATTAATTATTCATTTTCATTTTTTTTAAATTGTCATGTGGCAAGCGGCTATTCAATGAAATTTTCAGTACTGAAAAGCAATTGCCAAATATTCACAGGCCTACAGTCACAGTCATTGTGGCTGCACTCATTAATGACAATGCTACGTTGACTTCTAACAGGCTCTTGTTGTTGCATTGATATAAAAATAACTTTTTTCAAAGGATCTTACAACATTATAGTACTATAATATGAAGAAAATAGTGCTTGAAGAGACAATTCAGTTAGTTGCTTTAAAACTAGGAGGTAAGCATAGATAGATTTTGCTACATTGCAACTGGTGTATCATCACCAATAAAAGATGCTGATACATTTTGTAAAATGAAATTACGAGCATGATACCAAGACAAACTTCATCCAAAAGAGAACATTCATTCATTCACAAATCCAGATGTGGGGCATCATAGCTATATAGCAAATTTTAGATCAAGTCCGTTTCAAAGGGAGTTTACTTAGATTTAGACTCATATGAAAAAAACAAACCTCACATAAACCCCAGTGCATGATCAGGAGGAAATTTATTCTTACTCCATATTTCTTTCCTAAATTAATTTCTGCCATAAGTTATTTATTTATTTTATAACATGCTTAGAAGAATAATCAGGTATTCTAGTACACCGGTTAGCCTTAATATACCTTATTTCTTATAAGGTATTTCTTATTTTGGTATGATCTGCAGAATCAAAGGTCTTGCTTTAGTCAGTAAAGCAATAAAAATATCTCTTGTTTTATCTATATTTTGTTTATGTGAAATATCTAATCTCATTTCCTTCTAGTTTTTCTGAAACCTGGATATTCAGTTGGTCTTCCTAGGAATGTTCCTGTAACTCTTTCTAACATCTTAAACAAAACTGTGCTTGCATGAGAAGTCAACATAATAGTTTGCAATAGTTCATGCATACATCTTCATTTTATGGTACAGATATATATATACGCCAATGTTCCCTCAGTCTAGAATCCCAGATTCACCCATATGCCAAATAGCCCAAATCACTTGCAAAAGAAAATTGTTACATTTATTTTATTTACTATTGATTTCATAGTCCATCTTTCTGATTAATCCAACACTCAAAGCAGCTTACAACTATGAAAAACTGTGAAACAAAACAAGCTTAAAAATCAAAACCAACTTTAAAAGCAGTAACTAAAATAATTAACTAACATTAAAATAACATTCATTATTTTAATGATTGATTTTAAGTGGGAACTTTACCAAACCCACTTTCCGCAGGAGCGCACACTGTAGCCTAAGAGCTACATTAGCAAAAGTCATTTCCTCTGTCTCTGATAACTAAACTTCTGGCATTGGAACATCTTTAGAAGGACCTGTCCTTATGATCTATGTCTCACTGCAGTCACTGAACACTTTGTCACTATTAGTTTAAAAGTCTTACATGTCTATCTATCTGGCCGGTTCACAACAGTGATAAAAACTGAAACCTGTCAACAACAGCGAAAGCAAAAATTTGGTGTCACAACCATTCCCCTCCAATGCAAGAATACTACCATCTTTCTACCACCACTTGAGAGACAAGCCAGCTCTTAACAGCCATTATTGGAATTAAGCAGCATTTAGGAATACTAATTGTTTTCTTTATAGTTAGAGGGTAGAAAGCATTAGACCATTGACTGAACTGACTGTCCAACCAGAGGAGGAGGCAGTAATTCTACCTCCCCATCTTAGAGAAGGCAGTTCCATTCTTGGACAGTGCAACTAATGGACTAACTAATGAACTAACTAATGCAACTAACTGTCTTTTTACATTGCACCAGTGGATTGTGTGTAACCTATTTATGCTTATCAAAGTTCCATTAAAATCAGTGGGTCATGGCTAAAATTGGTTTCAGTGGAATTACTCCAAGTACAACTAATATTGGGTTCATATGTTGCATTAAAGCATGGTTATTTAAGTACAGTTTGTTCAGCAAACAACAATTATTTGTTGGCTTAACATTGCATGCTAAATAAAAATCTATCAAAAGGTCATAATGAATGAATGTATTGTGTGAACTAGATAAAAAGCATAATCCTAACTGATGTATTTTAGTATAGGGAACTAATAACCATTCAGTTATAGCGCAACCTTGAATATCTTATCAGAATTTTTACTAGTTATACTGACATTTATTTTGTGGCAAGTAGCTCAAGGTAACAAGATGTTATTCCCTGTAAAGGATTATTATTTCTGCTTCGTTGGTTGGATATAGATGTTGAGAGAAACTCAGTGCCCAAATATTAACCAGTCCTTGGTACTACTATATTTGAGATGAATTCTCTCCTGGGTTTTATTGGCTTCTATAATTGATTTGTTGTTCTTATAAAATTGTGAAATCGTAAGGATATTTCTAGAGAAAAGTGATGAGAAAGGAAATTCATGTCAACAACATCCTTTTTTTTATTCCTGTGGCAATTTCTAATGAACTGATTAAATACTTGACATTTTGCAATGCTTGTACCTGTCTCAGTGTTTTTTCTTCCACTAGAAAGAGCAGAAAATAAAGCTTAAAGTATACCACAAGGTCAGAGAATATAATATTTTGTCAGAAGTATATGAAAACTAGATTAACTATATGTCTTACCAAATACATGATTTTGCCTATACATGTCTCCAGTCTGACTTCTGCCACTTCTACCACTGAAAATAGAGCTCCAGATCAGAGTGGTATTCAATATATGCCACATTAACTTGAAAATTATTTTCCCTGATCTTAATAGTATTGACCTCCAAGTACACTGTTAGACTGAGCATATATTTTATAAACGAATCAAAATTAATTTAGTGTCATTGATCAACATGTGACAAAACTGTTTCATTTCCAAGCAGAAGGCTTAAACTTTTGCAGATGCTCTCTATGGTTTGTCAGTACCATATCAAGTACAGTATGAATTAGAGATCTGATATACTGTCAGATAATTACAGCAAAGTTGTTATCTAGCTCAGTTTAAAATAAGAACAGCAGGAACAGAAGTTCACCAAAATAGTTTTTCATAGTTTGTGTCATTGTTTCAGACATTTCCTAGGTGATCGTACAAGTTGTTGCAGGAGGAAATGTTTGTGTTAATTATGCCAATTGTTTTGCTAATGGTTGCATAAAAATTAATGGAACAATGCCAAGCCTTGCATCACATCCACTTATACTGTATCATGTTTGCTTCAGTCCTAATTGATTGTTTCCATCACTACTTTGCAACAGTCAGGGTTATATATAGTAATTCCATTGTGGAAAATGTTTTTATGTTTTATTATTAATTTATTATATTTATATTAACTTATTATATTATTAACCATTAACTTACCTCTTTTAGTTTAGCTGTGTACCGGAACTCTTGCTAACAGCCCATACCTCTTCTCTGTGACCTTGAGTCAGGTAGCAAATTCTCACATAAATGATTAAACAGGAGTGTTTGATTCACCTGTGCATGAGCACCTCAGAAGAAATCAGTATACAAGCTGACATGTATTTCTTGTTCCATTATCTCCAAAGCAAACATCTATCAGTGCAAATGGGTTTCACAGGAAAGACAGGTTGAGTGACATTTAAGCCTCATTTGATGTTATTTGTAGTTAAGGAGGTTTCCACTTGTTATGTGGCCAGTTTGAGCCTAGCTAGCTCAACACAGCTACATAGTGTGTTCGCTAAATAAGAGTCATTTATTCAGAATTTCAGAGCTGTGAAAATTCATTATTTTTGAAGAAGGCATCTTTTCAGCCAGTCCAAGAAGAAGAAATAACAGTCCATTTCTCAGGATTTCAGCCCATTTTTTCATTAAAAAGTCTAGGTTGTGGGGTTTTTTTAGCTGCAAAATGCAGAGTGATGGCATGTGAGAACAATGTGAATTAAGACACCTTAGTGTATTTTTCAGGAAGTACAAATTGGATAACATAATAAATAGAGAATCAGGAAATTGAAAGTCCATCAAAGCCAATCTCCTGATGACTGATCAAATTTATATATTAATATATATTAATACCTCTCACCCAATTTTATGTCACTTGCATAAAATCTGAGAAGCATTCCTTCCACCTTTTCATTCATGTTATTAATTTTTTAAAAAATAAAAGTTGAGGACACAAGACTCATCCTTGTAATAACCCACTTGATATCTATTGCCAATTTGGTGAAAAACTACTGTTATCCAATGGGGATAAGAGATATAATGAGGACACATTTTTAATAACAACAGGAAAGAACTACAGCTAGGACTGACCCTCCCCACAAGTTCCTTGCAACCTTATCTAATTGCTCCCAAGAATAGGTTGTCATATAGGGGAGATAGCTGAATTATTGGCAGAACAAAATCAAGTATCTAGTTTGAATTCTTCACATGTGGTCTGGTTGTTTGTGCCTGAGTCTGACACAATCATTTCCACAATTAACTATTATGCCCTCTGTATTCCCACAATCTGTTTTAGAAATTACTCAATTAAAAAATGAGATATGGTTAGACTGTTTTTACATGTTCACATTGACTTTTGGTAAGTACAACTTTGCTGTCAAGAATGTCTATTAGGATCAACTTATCATAGGTTTCAAACCCTTCCAGCTTTTATGTCAAACTGACTGGCTTATAATTTGCTCAATCTTTCTTTTCCCCACTTTTTAAAGAGTGGTAATATTTGCTCTGTTTCAGTCATCTGTTTTTGCAGGTTTCCTCAAAGATATTGAAAATTATTATGCGTAATGTATTTTATGTCTCTTGCTTTGAGTTTTTATCTTCTGGGCTTGTTCTTCTTTTGCAGAAGTGTCCTTGCACTAACAGTTTCCTTTCTTCTTTGAACTGATAAATCCTTGTTCTTTTTCATCAACTCTAAAGTGTGCCCATTTGCTACTTCAGTGCTTTTACTTTTCTCCCAAGGTCTCCAATAAGCTTGCACTTGCTGCAACTACAGTATATGCCAAGATGGTTTTAGGCAAGAAGACAAAACATTGCAGATCATAACTGCAGACTCCCCCATCCATTTGTTTTCATTTTTGCTTCTTAAGATACTGCAGTAAAAATGCTTTTTATTATTTTGTGTTCCTTTCTCAGGCTCTCACATTACCCAAGCAATGCAAAATTTACTAGGGACTCTCCTTACTAAAGTCCCTCAACCAAATGAAACCCATCTCCACTTTTCTCCCCCACATTCTCTTTTCCCTATCCCTGAGCAACATCTAAGGGACAATGGGGAATGGTATCAGTTAGGAAAGTGGTAGGGAAGTAATTCTTCAAATTATTCCTTGAAATAACACACTCCCTCTTTAACTATGAAAGATACAGGCAACTTTTCTTTTATGGTTAAAACATACAATTTTGCAAGAGCCACAGGTGTGGAGTTGAATTTTGAGTGCAAATTCTGTTGGTAAAGCCTATATCGGTGAAGTAGAATTCCACTAAGACTTATAGCGTCTAGTTCCTCACCTGGATTATCTGAAAGGATTGACAATATAAGAGGTCCTACCATGTTCTAGATCTATTCAATTCATGTGCTCCCTGATTAATCTATTATTTTTTTCATTTATAGCAACTAAAAAACTAAATATGCAAAAATTAGTAAAATAAAATTTAAAGATTTTCTGCACCATCTTAAATTATTAGCAGCTTATAAGGACTGGAATGATAAAAATTATTTTGTCAGGGCTGAAAATATATTAGTGCCTTTCATATCTCAATTAATACCTTTCATATCTCAAAAGCATTCCAAGGTTGGTATCCCCTTAGAAGACGCATTCTAAGCAGCCACCTTCTCTAAATCTGAAAGACAATTCCCTGAACCAGATCTCCTGAAGTTGATCCCTTGTCTCTGACTCTTGGATGAAGCTACAAACAGGGAAAATAAAGCTGTGGAAGAAAGAGAAAAAAGTTATTTTCTCTTGTTTGTTATTGTGATCTCATCTGTGACTGAAATTCACAGGATTTACAAATTACTTTAGACCAGAGGTGTGAAACTTGTGAGCCGTGGGCCGAATGCATCATGCACTAGCCACGCTCACCCCTATTTTAGCGAAGGGAGAAAAGGTCATGATACATTACATGATGATGTGATGCCGTGAGTTTGTCATCCCTGCTTTAGACTATTACCTTCAAAGATGTCATTGTTGTTTGTGGTTTGGGTTGTGTTATACCCAACACTTGGAAAACATCACAGGTTAGGGACGTTTCAATAATCTTCAGTAGGGATTATGGTGTATCTAAAAGGACATTTATTTATTTCTATTATTGGGCATTTTGGGCAGGAAGGTAAGGAAGAGGACATTTGTCCAATCTGGCCACATTTATTTCAGTACTATTGTATAAAATACTTTCACACATTTGAAGAGAGAGATAGGGGAAGGGAGAGAATTAACAAGGAAATAAACTTTTCATGGATAAGGAAAAGTAAGAGGTGAGGTGGGTGAAAGACAGAACAGATGTAATGGAAAAGTTTGGCAAATAAACAAATGGCTGAATTTATTTGAATTTTGCTCCAAATGCCTAGGAAATTTTATTACCTATTTTTGAGATAGGACTCCTAAATTGTACACTCTCATGGTATCCATACCAAGAACTTTTACAAATATTACTATGCAATTCCATTTAAAAAAAGAATGGAAACTTTCTTCTCTGCAAACTGACTAAAAAAAAAAAAGAAATGCAAAAAAATATAGAAAAAAATGCAGAAAATTGTCTCTGCCAATTAACTTTACTAGCAACCAATGTTGCATTTGGTTATATAGTATATAGGCATTATATGTGGATATTGTATTTCTTTGGAATTTTGTGTCTGGCTTTGTGTATAGGAAACTCAAACGGAATACTTAATTATTCATATTACTTCCAGAGTGCATATCAGCTTGCGTAGGAAACAACAGTACAATAATTATATTTTATTATCCCATCTGTTTTATTAGAGTGTAGTTTCCTCCTTAAACATCCTTCCACCTTGCATAACAATGGAACAAAAATTCTGGTAACATGGAAAAAGTTGTGAGTATGTATATACCTAGGTGAAGTTGAGCATTAGTTAATCAGAAAATTCTTTTCATTGAACAGAATAAACTTTGGAAACAAAGGCGGTAAAATGGCTACTGAGAAGTAGAACTAAAATCGCTTTTGCAGCAGTTTGTACCATACATTATTCAAGCACCTTTCTTGCTGACCTCACACAGGGCACGTAAAATGCTCCTGCTGTGGCTGAAGCAATATGATGGTGTTTTTTTTTCCTGCAGCATTCTTCTTACTTAAATGTTCAGACTTCCAACATTCAACTAATTGGTCTCCACATCAGAATAAACATTTTGGCTAGAATTGTAGGGGAAGTATTTTATACCACAGAGAAAACATTACTACTATATTTAGGGAATCCATTTTGTTTTATTTTGCCTCAGCTAAAGAATAAATATTTTTAGATAATATTTACATTATAATTTAATATAGATTGCATCCTGGAGTTCACTTATGAGATGTTAGTTGTTTTACAAATATATATTTAGCTCTGTCTTAAATTTTATTTTGTTTATTATCAGCACTGGTCCTTGACCACAATAAAATGAATTGAAATTTGAATTTCTTTAGATCATAGCTTTCTAGAGAACCTGTCTATGGAATTGAGAAGATTCTTTTTTTATGGCTACATCTGAGGATGGTCCTATATTCTGATTACATATACAGGATAATATAACTTGCTTACTCCTTTGTACATTAAGACTAAGGCTAATTTTAGAGTAACATAAACCAATTACCTTATTTTGGTTGTTCTTTTAATTTATTTTTCATAACTGTTCAACTTTTGCTGCTTTTTTTATTGCTTTAGTATCGACACTCCAACTTGGCACTTTACAATTATTAAGCACTTCAAAACCCCAAATTCCTAGTCAAGATTAAGCAATACATCAAGAAACATATCCAGGACCTAACAGAAGCCAAGTTGAGACCTTCCAATCAGATAAACACTGGCAGTAGAGCTGTGTATTTGACATACAAATAGGAAATTAACAGTTTGAGGTTCCATTTTGCACACTGTCTTCAAAGTCTTTTATCAGCCAAATTACTAACATTTGGTGCCATTACATACTCACAGACACACACACTACTTTGGAACATAATTTCTTGAAAAATGCAACATTTGATTAATACAGAAATAACCCCAAACTGCCCCGGAAAGCTAGAGAAAAAGAAAAAAATCTAACCCTGTCCACCTTCATAACTAAATCCATTTATTTTACATAATGCTTACTGAAGCATTTTGCCTCTCTCTAAATGTCACCTCTGGTCAACTTCTGGTCGTGTCACCTCTGGTCAACAAAACACCATCTTTCTTTGATATAAATTAAAATTTTGGTGCATTTTCTTCATTTTAGTTGTAGAATAGAAAGAAAAAAATCAGTGCTTAGTGTTTTATAGCTTAGAAGGAAAAAAAGGCAAAAGAAAGGGGCACATAGTAGACATTAAGAAGAAAATAGTTCTAAAATGGGACTCATTAAATTAAGCTGAATGGTGGGAGATTCAGACCGAATAGAAGCACTTCTTCTTTCAATTCAACCCTTTATGGCTTGCCACCTAGGCATCTGCAGGATTATTTACTCCAACCTGAATCAGCCTGGCCTCTAAGGTGATCGTGGGAGAAACTATTTATAATTCACCCACCTCCAATTTCTGGGAAGTAAAGTGAGCCAAAGGTAGAAAGCTTGTACTAGCAATATCACCAGTCTCTTGCAATGACTCTCAGTTGAAATCAGACTAACTCCTTGCCTTTTGGAAATTCTAGCTAACTGTTGCCATCAATCTATCAATCAAGGATTAATGTGAGAGCAGGCAACCTCTGGACTATGCTGTAGTTCCAATTTGCCATATTCAGGTTGCTCAGAGTACCTTCAAGTCTTATTGTTGAAAACTGAATTTTCATGTATTTGGCCTTCAATATTAGGGTACAGAATAGGTATGTTAGTATCTGTAACAACTGTTATTATTTAGTTGTTTATGTTATCCGGATTTGTTAAAGGAAATGCATAATGCTTTCCTAGCGAAAGAAATGAATACAGCTTTCCATCACACTCATTCTGTAACTTTTGAACCGCATTATCTGATTTTGCAGATTACATTTTAAATAGATGAGAGTGAGAGAGCATGAGAGAGAGAGCAAGAGAGAGAGGGAGAGGGAGAATGGGAGAGGGAGGGGGAAGGAGAGAGGAAGAGAGAGGCAAGGAAATTTTTTTTAGGCCTGGAACTATTCTCATTTTGCTACTGCCTTTATTTGCTTATAATTTGCCATGCAACATCATGGCACAAGCTGCTGTCTGAACAACTCACCAAAGTAGTTACTGGAAGGCACAATATCACCAATCTAAAGATAGATTGCAATATCCACACAGATATGTTACCAGCATAGGTGGCAACAACCTATAAATTCGTAAACTACTATAGCCATCTCTACATCACGTGACATAGGGGTTGTAATCTTGTCTTATCTAATATTTAGATTAGGATAGATATGAGCATGATTAAATTTTCTAAAATTTCCACCAAATTTCTGAGCAAAAAAATTAATGCATATAAAAGGGACTAGGTGTCAGTAATATAGGAAAATATTAATGAGGAGGAGAAGGGGAAGGGGAAGGGGAAGGAGAAGGAGAAGGAGAAGGAGAGTGTTCCGTCCTCAAGGCAAACTGGCAAAGTCCAAACAAATTTCATAATAATATAATTAGTCTTTAGTCAAAGGGCACAGTGATTCTTTATAGAATCTATATGAAATAGGATACTTAAACCACCAGGCTTTATTTTACAACGTGTGAAATTTAAAAATCCTATTTGTCTGAAACAGTATTTCAATAAAATCTATTTTAGAAGGCACTGTAATCTTAAAATATTTATCTCTCTTCACTTACATTCTCACACTTCCCAGGAGATGAAAACTTTTTCTACAATTTATTATCATAGAGAAGTATAAAAATCTTGTGCATGTTGAAATGTGCTTGAGTTTATATTGGCCTGAAATTTTTAGCTTTTATATCCTTAATATGTATTAAATTAATATAGTACGCTTGGAATTAAAAGAGGTAATTGTCAAAAATTCTAATACTTTAGAGTATTTTGGTGCCTATTCCTCTATTTGAACTTGATTGAGCAATATATTAGCTGTTTTATTCAGTGCATTTTTACTTTGCTCTTCAGCTAAAAAGCTCCCAGAGGGGCTTAGAAACCCATGTTCATAGATTTACAAACTAAAAAAAAAACAACCCCACAAAAAAACTACAATGCAAAAAGAAAGGAGAAGGTTAAAAAAAGCCACTTAAGTACTAAATGTTATCATCAAATAGTAGTTCCTAGAATGATTAACTGGAAACAATTTTGGCAAAAAGCATACACCACAGACTTGAACTTTAGATCAGGATGAGCAGCAACTGCATATAGTATTGTCAATAATCATCAAGTGCAATGACCCAAATAAGAATGTATTTATCAGTTTGCAAAACATTAGATTGTGTGAGCTAGATTCATAGTTCAAAGAATTGAATGAGGATAAAAATAAACCATTAACAATTAATAGGTTTATGCATTGTTATAAAGCAATCTGAATTGCTCAAATGCTAACACTGAGTATATATAGAAAAACACATGCACATACACACATACTGTATATATTTTACAACTTCAAAGAGAAATGACCCCATTCATTACAGAATGACGTTCTTTAGATATATCAGGCTTCCAACTCTCAAAATCAAAATAACAAATCAGTGTAAATAAAAATTCTTTGCCGCCTATAATGTACTAAATCTGAATATCACAAGCTGGATAATTTTTGTATTTTAAAACAGATAATTATAAACTTCAGCAGTATCCCTACATGAAGCCCATGCTTATCACTGTCTATAGAGAAATCACAGTCCAATGCCAACTGCTTCTCCTATATGGTTAAGTGGTGCCAAGAGTCAGGGGGAAAAATGGCTGGACCAGGGAGACTTGTGTACATATTTGCATGCAACATATAGTAAGTCTTGAGTAGCATTATGGTAACACTAAGAATATTTTTGGCACAAACATTAATTAGAGGCTAGGATTTCCAATGTCATATTTACATGCCATTCCCCATCCTTAGGAGAATCATTATAAATGATACTTGGGAAGTATAAGAGGAAACAAATGTAATCAGGTTGATTTAAAAGCAGGAAAGAAATATGTAACCTTTTTGCACTGAATGATTGCAAACTAATACCATAGTAGTCAAAGTTTCCATTAAGTAATGGGAAGTGCTTTTGTCCCAGTGCTTCAATTTTTTTTTACTTTTAGTATAGGGTAGAGAGAGATATATTACAGGTGGTATTTATGCCTGAGAACTTTGGTGAATGAAAAATAGTTGACAATTCTAAAATAACCCCAGTGCCACTAATTCTAATGTGTCTATCAAACCACCAAAAGGACAAAAGAGTTGAAAGGAACACGATGTGGATATGACTGGGTGAGAAATTTTACATATTGAAGATTATTCCGAACGCACAC
>JANHFL010002140.1:77920-94539 GCA_032468155.1 Oxyrhabdium leporinum
ACGGTTGGGGTTAAGGACTGTACCGCTGAAAACCCCCATAAAGTTTCGACAAGTAGATGGTTCGGTAGTCGGAGGGGTTCCGTCGACAAAAGTTACTGAATTAGTTACAATGGAAATGGGAGAACATCGAGAACTTATTCGGTTTATTGTGGTTCCGGTGACGAGCGAGGTAGTGATATTAGGGTTGTCCTGGTTAGATAAGTGGGAACCTTCAATCAAGTGGGAAGAGGGTTTCAGGAAAATCTTATTGAGATCGGATCCGCCGCCTACCCCTCCAGTGGGTGATAAGAAAGCCCATATTCACAAGGCCCCGGTCACTAAGGAGATGACGTCGGCAGTGGAAGAAAGTTTGCCTGGGGAGCAACGAATCCCAAAGGAGTATAGGACCAAAAGGGCAGTGCATATCTATTATAATCTTAAACTGATTTTTGAATTGGAATGTTATCTCCTGTGGATTTTATTTTAGGCTAAAGTAGTATTAAAAACTAGGTCCCCGGTATATAATAATTATATCAGAAATGATCTATATTTAAAAACTTAAACTCCAGAGTTATCTAAGAGGCATTTCTGAACATGCCCACAGTTTTTCTCTCTCTCCTAAAGAGCTACATGGAAGTTTTTCTTCATTAAAAGGGACGAATAGCGAGACCACCATCACGATCCAGTCTACAACTGGACAGAATTATTTCCTAAGCATTTATTTTAAAATTCTAGATACATTCTAGATATTGATTTTAAAAATGACATTGAAGTATAAGCAACAAACTGATTGATAATTTTACACAGGATCCAGGACGGCTGAAATCATGTTCTTAAATCAATCCTGATTCATAATGGAATCCTGAATTAATTCAAAGACTGTTCCTTTGAAAGCCAGAATTTCAGCATAGCCCAACAGTTGGCTAAATCCCCCACATTGTAATAGGTCTTATTTCACATGATAGAAGATAAATCAGTTTTGTTTTGTTTTTTGTTTTTTTCCCCCAAGAGAGGATGAAAGATAGTAGATACAGGCAGTCCTTGCTTAATGATGAGTTGCTTAGCAACCATTCAAGTTTACAATGGACCCTCCCAAAAGGTACTTATAATCCAGTTCTGATGTTCTTACAGACACACATATACACATGCACTCATGATAGTCATGGATTGCATTTTGGGCACTTGGCAACTGGCTCACAATTACAGCTATTTGCAGTGTCATGTGGTCACATAACTACTATTTTTTGTGTTTTTTGCTGGTTTGAGTTTTTTTCTTCTAGTTTCCAGCAACTGGATAAAATGCCCTTGTTTAATGACTGCCATATTTGCTTTAACAATTGCTGGGGAAAAAAAGGGTCATACAATTGCCACTTAACAACTATCACAAATTACAGCTGTCATTCCAGGGTCAATTACAGTTGTAAGTTGAGGACTCCCTGTATATGTTTCATGAAATTGTTTTATTTAAGAACTACATATTCTTTCCCTTTTCAATAATTTCTTAAGTCTTCAGCTTCTCTGGTTCACATGTCTGAGTTAAAATCAAGGTTTTCACAAAGTACTTTTTTTCTTTTCAGATTCAGAAGCTCAATCAGCTATGAAACAAAAGTATGCAATCTGCAACTGGCAGGCAGTAGACCCGTGTAAATGATCTGCATTCTGAGAGAATGCCTTATCTCATAAAATAGAATTTCGCTGCTTCAGTGCCTCAAATCGAAGCATGAAAGTGAGCCAGTTCAATTCAGACCTGTCTTAAACACTCTGAAAAGTTTAGTTTAGAATTAGAAACAAATTGGTATTTCTAACAAGAGGCATAAATACAAGATGATTTTTAAAAGTATAAACAGAAAATATTAGTTTTGCACCACATGTAGTGTATACTATATTTTTTATCGTTTTATACTTCCAAGCCAAACAGAACATTAGGAAGGATAGAAATGTTTTACCTTTTATACTTGAAATATCTTCATCATTTCTCATTCCTTGCCATTGGATTACTTCAAATATCACAATTAAGGCTATTAGCAATGCTTGGCTGCCCTGTTACTAAAATAAGCTAGCAACCATTTGGGAAAAACAGAACTATCCACTATCTGAACCAAGCAACAGAACTATTGCTCTATCCACACACCTTTCCCATTGCAAAGATGGCCTCCACCACCTTTATGTCACTTCAAATGTTCCTTTTCAAATGTTCAAATGTTCATTTTGATGGCTATCATTTATATTATTGCCTACTAATTTTAGCAGTTTGTTAGCTATTTCACAAAGGAAAGGATTCTCCCTCTACTGAATCAATTATCTAATGTTTTTCAAACATGCTAGCTATGCCATTCTGGGAATTGAAGTCTGCATATCTTAAAGTTACCAAGTTTGAAAAATACTGCTTTAGAGCAGTGTTTCTCAGATCCAAATAACTTTGAGACATATAGACTTAACTTCAATATTTGGCTATAGAATTCTAGGAGTTGAAATTCACACATCTTAAAATTGCTCAGGTTGAGAGATTTTACTTTAGAGCTAACTTTCTTAGTGACAGTCTAATAGCATAATGGTTATAATATTTGCTTTGTAAATGGAGAATTTCTAGTTTGAAACCCAGTTTCAATATATCTGTTTTTAAAACACAGTTGTTTCCCTCGGCTAGCTACTTTTCTCTGGACTTAAAAAAAAATAATTCAAAAGTATACAATTTCAACTATTTATCTGATCACTTGAAGTAGAAGCATTTTATCCCCCCCCCAAAAAAAAACAGTAACAGGAAAAAACATTTCTTTACTCCCCAAATTTAGTCAAAATTGTGAAAGGCCATTTGTATTCTGTTTAATCTGTTATGTACATGCATTAATAAGTGCTGACAACAATATTTCTTGAGCATGTAAATCTTATTTTTTGGCAATGACTGAAAAATTCTGGGAAAGGGAGTTTTCTAATACTCTTAAGAAAATGTGCGAAATAAAATGTCTTTTGAGCTCAATTTTAGAATGCTGGGTGTTTATGATATTATACAATGTGAATCTTATAATAATATAATAATACAAATAAATATAAAAATGACCCTGCACTATCAAAGCTATTCCATTTGAAAAGTATAAATTGCTCAGACCTTCCAGATATTTTTTTCAATATTGCACTTTAATTTGATATATCAAAACCTTGCAGATGCGTGGGTGATTTATTATTGGCACAAAAAGCACATAAAGAAGCTGGGGAAAATGTATTATTGAACAATAATTGCTAAATGGTACTTTAAATGCTAATCAAGTGTCCACAGTAGGGTTAAATGTATTCATCTGAAGATGAATGATCCATTGAATGCATCAGAGCTCAAAATAAAAAAGGAACATTGTTCACTGAAAGCTAAAAAGGCTATCTGAGAATATATTAAATACCTCAGTGAAGGGGCAGCATTGGAAAAAATCTTGTCACTGTACTTTAATCAAGGAAGTATTACATTTCAAGTTACAAGAAAAAATGCAGGCAAAAGAAAGCAAGTATTGAAAGGCATATTAAGGAAATAAAAGTAGATTAGAAACAATCCACAAAATAGAAACAGCAGCTAAAAAAAAGTCAGGATAAGTAAGATTTTAGGTGATTTTAGGGTTCTCCATTTGAATAAAGTTCCACTGACAACAAGCAAGTATAGTAACTTATTCTCTGCAGATTGATAAATAATGGAGGAAGTCAAGTGTAGAGATGATATCTAGCTTTATACACTTAATAGAATTTGTGATTTTTGTGGACAATAGAGCACAGAACCAGGGCCAAATATCTGTCCTGAACTGGCTTTATTTTGAATAAAAATGAGTGAAAATGAATTGCTAGCCAAGATGAGAAAGATAAACTGGACAAAAATTTAAGATAAATATTAAATATTGACAAAATTAAACTCTGCATGAAATAATCCAGGGTCTAAAAGATTTGTTGCTGTTCTTTAGACATCTGAAGGGATGCCCCATAAAATCTGGGTGGCATTCTCTGAATAGGACAGCTGCATGGCAGGGCCCAAATTTCAGACTGCAGTGACGGACAGTGGAGAACACTAACTACAGTAAGACTGGACAGTTATAATTGCAGGAGATAATATTCTTGATCTTAATTATCTTACTTTTAATATTGGTAACTCATTTCATATTCTATCTTTCTAGTTATGAGAAACTAGAAATCTACCTTATAAGGCCTTAATGCGACATGCAATATATGAAATGTGACCATAAAATTAATACAAATAAAATGAAAACCAATAATTAAAATATAGTAATCTTTTAAAACTTATAAAATGTGGTAAATAAATGGAAGGAAGGAAGGAAGGAAGGAAGGAAGGAAGGAAGGAAGGAAGGAAGGAAGGAAGGAAGGAAGGAAAAGGAAAGTCACTTTTAAATTCGTGTAGTAGAACTAATTGTGGTTTTAACTATATAGAAAAAGAAAAAGGGATTGCACACTCTGATTCCCTTGCTCTTCAAATAAGCACTCTTTTGTAAACATTTTCTAAACATTTCCAATATGTTTCTCACATACCTAGCCCCTAAACTGATCTCTTATTTGGAGAAATTAATCATTTCAATTACTTTTTGACTGTGTGCATGTGCACACAGGAAGCAGAGTCCTTTTTTATCAATTGTAAAAGACGCTTGCATTTAACTTTCTTTCTACTTTCCTCTAGGCTCCCTCCTCAGTTTAGACTAAGGCAAGTACATTCCCAAAATATACCATTGAATAAGCCATAGCTGGGAGACACAGTAGAGGAAATGCAATGTCTTAGTTAAAGAACAGGGAGAATGATTGTTGCCAGGAGTCTTGATTTGAAATCATACCTATTCCACCTGGGTAGCAGTGATGCTTCCCGTTGGCACTGTGGTGACTGAAGCTAAAGACATTGTATAGAAGAGGAGGCAGTGTTGAAACTACAGGCAGTGAGTCAGCCCTTTCTTGTGCAATAGTAGCCTTGCTTTGGCGGCAGAGTTGAACATTAATATATGGCATAGAATTAAGATAATCTAGGCAGTAAACAATAGCCCACAACCACCAAGTAGGCTCTGGGTCCAAGGGCAGCATAATATTGGAGCACTGTCTGGAATCTCTGTAACCCATGGTAAACAACATCAAGGAAAGAATAAACTTAAGCACTTGTACAGATATACCATCTCTGGCAGTCAATGTTGCAAACTGTTAGCAAGATACTTTTCAGAAAAAGCAAGATGTCTCTGCAGTAGTTCAAACAATAATCAGGCAACAAATAGCAGTATGACCCAAAGGTATTAGCCATAAAGCCTGCTATTGCATTAATGATAACTTTGGATAATTTAGCATAGTAATGGATGCCAGATTCCAGCGTCTCCTTCAAACGGTGGAAGCAAATCACATGTTTTCTTTCATGTACAGCCCTAATCTGGCTCTACATCATTTATAGCTCTAAAAGTTGGTGCCAGCACATAAATCTGCCCAGAATGCAATTCGCAGCCTGTGCAAATCTTTCAGTATAAAAAGTATCCTGAGATCTTTATACTGCTGGCTTTATATTGCTGGCTGCCATTCCATACTGCATATTCAAGATGGTTTATTTTTCCAAAGTCACCTATGTGCTGCAGTAATATAACTAAGACATGTCACAAAATCCATTTGGCTCAAGAAGGTTTCATGCTAGCTGTACTTATGCAAATACAAATAGTCTTTGACTTGCAACAATTCATTTAATGACCATTCAAAGTTACAACCACACTGAAAAAAGTGACTTATGACCATTTTTCACACTTACAACAATTGCAACATCCTCATGGTCATGTGATCAAAATTCAGACTCTTGGCAACTTCTCATATTTATGACAGTTGCAGTGCCGCGGGGACATGTGATCACCTTTTGACAAGCAAAGTCAATGGGAAAGCCAAACTCACTTAACAACCATGTTACTAATTTAACAACTGCAGTGATTCACTTAACAAATGTGGCTAGGAAGGTCATAAAATGGAACAAAATTCACATAACTTCACCAATTCACCAACAAAAATGTTGGGCTCAGTTTGGTTGTACGTCAAGGACTACTTCTGCACTCCTCACCTCACAATTGCCATAAGTAAGTCCAATAACAATTAGGATCCCAAAGTATGAACCTGTAATTTCAGGAGGGGTTTGGTTTATTCAAAATAAGCTGCATGACAATCTATAAATTTAAAGTAGTTTTCTCCTTATAAGCAACACCTTTGGCTGTGTTTATTTCAAATTGTTTTCTTCTTCTAACTCATTATTTTTGATGAGACAAAATTCAAGAGTGTTGATTGCCCAGGGATTAAAAAACAGCCAGTTGCCTGCTCTTCATAGAAAATGGAAGCAGTAAAAGCAAGACCCTGCTCTGAAGCCAGAAATAATTCTTCTGGAACTGGACAGAAAGGTTAAAGTTCCTATTAATACAGATAGTCCTTGACTTACAATAGTTCACTTAGTGACCCTAATCATAAGCCCAACCCCACTTTTTGGGGGATGGGTCTAATATTGCCCCTACCCTGAAAATAAGCCTGGGGGGGTGGGCATGTGTGCAGGGGGGGAACTGTCCGGCTGCAGCTGCAGCCCACTGGCCCCTTCGGGAAGCGTTCGCCAAAAAGCCTCCATTCCAAATGCTGACGTTTCGGAATGGAAGCTTTTTGGAGGAAGAAAATGGGGGATTTTCCTACCTGCTGTCCTTCCCTCAGTCCATGCTGAGCTCTAGATGGACGTGCACGGATGGACTCCGGATGAACGTGCATGCATCGCCCGGGATCGATCAGCAGCTTTGTTATCGTCTGCAGATGCCTTCCGGAAAGCCCTCTGCTCCAGATCGATCTGGAGCTTTGTTATCGGTTGCAGATGCCTTCCAGAAGGCATCTGAAGGCCAGGGTGATGTGTGTGAGTGGTGGCAAGCGGCCGCAGAAGAAGAAGGGCCACCAGCAAACTCCTTCTGGGCAGGGCTGTTGGTGCCACTGCCACGAGGTGAGTGCGCCTGCAATTTGTATTGTGAATAAGAATGAAGCAAGGTGGTGGGGGGGTAGAGGGTGAAACAGGCAGGGGATGCAGGGCTGCCCCATGTGCTCCACCCCAGCTTAGCTAAAGACCCCTCAGCCAGGTCACCCATGCCAAACCCCCACCCCCACCCCACCCCCAGGGCAGTAACATCCCTTCACTAACCTGCTTTCCAGGTCCGTTCTCCTCTGCACATGCAAGACGTCTGTGGGTCTATGGTAAGTTACTTATGAGATTTTTTTTTTTTTTCATGAGAAGTTGGAAGGTCTGAACGGTGGATTTTTTTTACTGTAGTCCCATAGGCTTCTTGCACGCGCAGCGGAGAACAGACCTGGAAGGCAGGTTAGTGAAGGGATGTCTCTGCCCTGGGGGTGGGGTGGGGGTGGGGGTTTAGCATGGGTGGGGGGAAAATTAGGGAACTCCTCAAAAAAAGGGCCTAGCCGTTTTTTCGGGGATCAAAAGAAAATAAGACCGGGTCTTATTTTCTGAGAAACATGGTATGTACTGAACTATATGCAGCTAGCGCTCAACTTACAACCACAATTGAGCCCAAAATTTAGGTGAGAAATTTGTTAAGTAAGTTTTACCCCATTTTATGAGTTTTCTTGCTACAGTTGTTAAGTGAATATTGCACTTGCTAGGTTAGTAACCTGGTTGTTAAGTGAACCTGGTTTCTCCATTGACTTTGCTTGTCAAAAGGTCAAAAACTGATCAAATGACCCTGGGACACTGTGATCGTCCTAAATATGAAGCCATTGCCAAGCATCTGAATTTTGATCACATGACTATGAGGATGCTGCAATGGTCATAAGTGTGAAAAATGGTCAGCACTTTTCAGTGCTGTTGTAACTTTGAATGGTCACTGAATGAACTATTGTAAGTCGAGGACTACCTGTATTAAACCTGAATTTGGTAGGTATTCAGTTCTTTATTTAGATACTGCTATTATTTTGTTAATGACCCTCCAAAATGTTATACTTTTTTATTCTACTGAATATGTAAGAAAGTTTATTTTTGATTAAAAGCACCTCATAATACATGTGAGGTTCTTGTAGGATTACATACCAGTTCTGTAAAATCTTAGATTAAGACTAAATAATTGAAGTGAGGAGGAATGTCCCCATATTTCTACAATAGTTTACATTGTCTCATCCAATTGCTTGCCTAAATCTCACTTCCAAATCTATTTAAAGCCTAACTATCTCTATTTCCACAAGGATTATTAAAGATATTACAGTGTTATGTCAATATATTTTGATTGCAGAAAGAAATGAAGCATTAATTTCTCAAAATTGGGCATTTCCCAGGTAAAACTTACTCATCTAGCTTGATTGCTGCTTACTTCATCAATATGTCCATGGTGTTTTCTTGGCAGCAGTATAAATGTGGTTTGTCACTGCCTTTTTATAGGATGTTTTTCAACTTACCAGTGCAATCTACAGACCTGGTATTTTCTGATTATCTTCCATCTAAATACTTATTTGTAGATTGGGTAAAGTCAGTTAGGGCTATGCATTTGTTACATACAAATTTAAAATAAAGTGATCTTCAGATATCAAATGTGGCTGTATAATGGCCTGCAACCTGATTCAGTTTATTATAAAAAAAGTGGCTGCTGTCTGCTAAAATTGTTATTTTGCCTTCATAAAACATTGCTGGAGAGAAAAGTAGAATCATGCGAGTTTTTAGAGGCTTCACAGTCAAAGACCCTGAAGAATTTGACCACAACAAATGGTAAAATACGGTAAAAGGGATGCTAAATGCTCACTGCAGTGTCAAAGGGCAAAGTCACTGTAATATTAAAACAAATTTAATTCAATTAAGAGATTTGCTATATGAAAACATTAGTTCTTTTAGGAAGTATTCCCTGATTAAAAATACTTTCTTACACAAAGCCCAGCAAACAATAAAACCGCATACCTTCCATTGATGTGCTGGAAGCCTGGAGAAGAGCAAACCCATTTCCAATGCAGTATTCAAAAAGGGAACAGGAAGGAGCTAGGAAGCTGTATTTGAATTTATTTCGTTAAGTATATTTACATTTTATACTTTACAGCATATTGTATCTGTGAGCAATAATTAAAAAAATGCTGTTGTTACTAAGATCCACCCTGTGTTTGTCAGGAACAAGTCATTTTAATGTAACTCATATATTTTTATGGCAGTTTATTGAAGTAGGCGACACTACACAACATTTTCTTATTCTATTAAAGAATAGTTAATATTCTATTAACTAGCTCTCTAGTCCACATTCATCCAACTTGTTTCCAAAATATCATGAAATATTTTGTTATATACAATACTTTACTGAAATAAGGGATACTACATAACATTTCCTTATTCTATTAAAGTACTGTATATAACAAAATATTTCATGATATTTTGGAAACAAGTTGGATGGATGTGGGCTAGAGAGCTAGTGAGTTAGTACTGTGTTGTGGCCATATGTAACTGGTTAAAGAAATGCATCTAAAGGGTGCTTTTTAATGTTTTTTTAAATGTCACTGACTAATCTTTTCAACCCAGAAGTGCCTTAAAAGGGTGCCTCTGAAATGAATGGGAACCTGGGAGAAATTAATAAGTGGAATCCTATCTTCACCACTGCCCTTGCAAATGCTATGATTCAGGTGGTATAAATAATTGTGAAATTGAAAAAATAATCAAGAGGCTGGAAAGTGATGATTTATTACATTTGCAGATGTCATCAAGCTGGGAGAATTGGATAACATCAGTCATAATTCAAAATGACGTTGACAGGCTTGAACATTGTACCACTCTTAATAGGATGATGTTTAGTGAGTAGTGCAAGTGCTCTTGTACTGTTGGTGGCTGCCCCTGTACTATTTAGGGAAAAGTAAAATGGTCCATTTGTCTATGCATGGAATATTGGGGGCTTAATGTTATCTACTTGGAGAATATCTACCCCCTCCCTTGATGAAGGATATGTTAACTCATTTAGCCAAGAGGAGGCTTTTTACCAAATTGGATTTGCGGGAGGCATATTACGAGGTTAGGATCAAGGAAGGTGATGAGTGGAAGACGACTTTCAATTGCCCCTTAGGGTTTTTCCAATTCCGAGTCCTCCCCTTCAGACCACAGGGTGCTCCAGCTGTATTTATGTAGCTGATAAATGAAGTGCTGCATGAAAACCTTTACAAGAGAGTTTTGGTCTGTTTGGATGATATTTTAATCTGCACTGAGACAATGGCAGGACATGCAAAATTGGTCAGAACTGTGCTCAAAAAACTCTGAGCAGCCCAATTATATGTCAAATTATCCAAATGCAAATTCCACCAGAATTGACTATCTGAGTTACCGCATTTCCCATGAGCAGGTAGAGATGGACCCTGAAAAGGTGCAAGCAGTGTTAGACTAGACTCCTCCCTGCACCCAAAAGCAACTACAAAGCTTCCTGGGATTTGCAAACTTTTACCACCAATTCATCCCATTGTTTGCCCAAGTAGCCCTCCCTATCACCAACCTGCTGAAGATGAAAGAGGAGGGGAAGGCCAAGCCCAGCCAGCTGCTGAAATGAAAATAGAATGCCAAGCAGTTTTCGAAAAACTCAAGCACCTGTTACACGGCTGAGCCAATGCACCCTTTGTCATTTAAGCCGATGCCATTGATGTCACAGTGGGCACAGTGCTCCTGCAGAAAAATGAGTAGGAGGTCCTGTAACCATTTGTCTATACTTCCAAAAACCTTACCGAGACCGAATGTAGGTGGTCAGTTTGGGGGAAAAAAGCCTATATGGTGCACTGGGTGCTCCTAACATGGAAACATGTGTTAGAAGGGGGGAGCTCCTATTGAAGTGTGGACTGACCATAAAAATGTAGAGGCTGTAAAAAAAACCCCGAGGTTATCACCCAAACAAGTTTGTTGAGCTCAATACTTTAACCCCTTCAATTTCATGCTGCGATCCCTCCCGAGGGAAAAAGCTTCCTAGCTGATGCCCTGTCCAGGCTACCACAATATAATAGTTCAAAGTCAGAAGTAATCAGACTGAACATCCTCTCCAAGCAACTGGCGGCCTCAGTCAGATTGCAAGCCAAGTTGAAAGGCCAAGTAGCCAGGGAACTGAGTGGCTCCCTAAAACCAGCATTAGAGGGAGATAAGTGGTTCCAAGCTCATAAAGGTGAATGCATGATAGAGGATGGTCTAGCTTGGGTGGGAGCCAAATTATACATACTGGAAAACCATCTTTGAAAAAACCCATGACTCCAAAGTGGCAGGACATTTTGGCTTTGTCAAAACCCTGCATTTAGTTAAACAGCAGTTTTAGTGGCCATCACTAAAGGAGGTCAAAGAGAGCTACGTGGCTAGCTGCTCCATCTGCTGTAGCTAAAAGGCAACAAGGAAAGGTCCCAGCGCTCCTCCAACTGGTAGCAGAGCCTAAAGCCCCCTGGAAAGAGATCTTGATGGACTTCATAGTTGAACTGCCCAGAAACTCAGGCAGTATGGTGATTTGGATCATAACTGACTTGTTTTTCAAACAAATGCACTTTATGCCCTGTCAGCAAATCCCCTCCACTTGCGCTTTAACCAAATTGTTTGTGCAGCATGTTTACCAGCTGTATGGAGCCCCCGAGAGAATAATCTCAGATCACAGAGTCCAAATCACTTCACTGTTTTGGCAAGAATTCCTAAACCTTTTGGGGACCGCTCGGGCTTAGCTCCTTGCATCATCCAGAAATGAATGGGTGTGTGTGAACATGCGAGTTGGGTTCTGGAACAGGTGCTACATAAATTATTAACAAGAGAATTGGACAGACCTTCTCCCTTTCGTGGAGGTTGCATACAACAACTCTGCACAGTGCACAGCCATTCCTTTTAAAGTAGCCATGAGGCAGGACTTTGTATCTATTCCTGAATTGCCCAAGACCATCCCATTGACCACCTCTCTAAAGGAGTGGGTCACCTAACCACAAAATACTGGTCAGTAGTGAGGAAAACTTTGGAGTAGGCAAGAGAAGCACACAAGAAAAAAGCCAACAAAAAAGTGCACAAAGCCAAAAGACTTCGAAGTTGAGGACAAGGTCTATTTGTCTACCAAATATTTGCAGTCCAGACAACTGACTGAAATACTTTGGCCCTTTTCCCATAAAAATAATTATTACCCAGTTGACTGTAGAATTCAAACTTCCAGAGACACTTAGATGCGTGCATCCAGTGTTTCAATGTAGCTTTTTAAAACCAGAAATCACATCGTCCCTATGTCCAGAATTGCAACCTCCTCCTGATCCCATCAAAATTGAGGGGGAGCGACATTTTGAAATTAAGGTCATATTGGACTCTTGCACAATCATGGAAAAATCCAGTATTTAGTAGCATGGAAAGACTTCCCTCCCTCAGAGACTGAATGGGTTGAGGCCAAACATATTAAAGCAGGAGTGTCAAACTCACAGCGTCGCAGCTTCGTCACATGACGCATCGGGACATTTTTTTCCCCCTTCACTAAACTAGCCAGTGTGTGATGCATCCGGCCCCTGGTCCTGCATTAAAGCATCCAGGCTGCTTAAGAAATTCCACAAACAGTAGCCAGATAAACCTTGTGGACCATGCCACTAACTATACCTTTCTATATGTTTCTCCCTTCCTTTCCTTTTTTTTTCCTCTATAGGACTAACGTCCCTGTCAAGCTGGGCAGAATGTCATTTTTGGCTTCACGCCTTTCTGGCATCCTGCCATCAAAGGCTGCGGGGGGGACATGTGAGTGGGAACAAATGGGCAATAAACCTGCATGTGTACTTGATAGGAAACTGGGAGGGGGAAATGAGCAGAGGAATTTCAAACCAGTTTGTACCAGCACCCAAGGCTGTGCACCCTGCGAAAGAATGTGAATTACCCTAAACAGGGAGAGTGGGACGTGCGCACCCTGCTCAGCTTGTGATATTCTTATAGGCTCCAGGCATCTTTGCAAAAAGCCTGTCAGGTCCTCCCTCCTTCCAACTCAAGAAAGTAGAACTCTTGAAGTATTTCAAACAGGATACTTTTTATTGAGCAGAAGTCATAGCAGGACAAAGTGAAAGCAACTTCTAAGGCCCTTAAACAATACAGTTAGTTTTAAGGCATTTGAGACTCCACCCTGGTCTTGTGATGGCTCTTAGCCAATCCATAGATGTGAAGATGTTATGGTAACAGCCGTCCTGAAGACCCTGAAAGTGGCCACTCACAGGAATGTGATAGAAAGTGGAAAACGAAAGTGTAGGAAAGCAAAAGTTATTCTAATACATTTCAGAGTCCCCCTTCCCCCAGTGAAAAACTGGAAAGTTACAGATACCAAAGATCCCCCCTTCCCCCAGCAAAAGAATGGCAGATTCACTTTATGGGGATCTGACAAAGCCCTTGCTGCTGAAAACATTTTTGTGACAAGGGCTTTATCCAAAGATGACCAGAGCCTAGAGGGATGCAATCTCCCTCTAGGCTTCAGCAAGTCTTAGCAAAAAACCTTTGCCAGCAAGAACGGAGCCCCGGAGTAATGCACGGGCCCCTCCGAGGTTCCGTTCTTGCCAGAAAAGGCTTTTTGCAAAGATGACCAGAGCCTATAAGGATGCAATCTCCCTGTAGGCTTTGGCAAGGACACAGCAAACGGAGGTAAAGCCTGAAGCACAGAAGCCTTCCCTTCATTTGCAAAGCCTTTGTCATAGTTTTCATCCAGACCTCAATTCACAGAGAACAGAGGCCTAAAGTAGGGCGAGATCAGTAGCACAAGATCTCGCACTACTGGTCTTGCAGGATCTCGCAGTACTTTAGGCCTCTGCTCTCTGAATGCACCACGGGCCTGAAGCGATGAAGTTGCTACATTATAACTTACATTTATTAAAACTGTTTGATGGCTCTAGAGGTTTACCTGTAATGTTTCATTTCTCTGAAGTGATTATTTATTCAAAAATAACGTTTAGATGACAGAAAGAGATCTATTTGGGATTATTCTTCCACTGGTAATTTTTATATTGACATGAATCAAGCAGTTTTATTCTAACCTTATTAATAAGTCAGGTCCTACCTCTCCTCCTTACTCAAGAAAGCAGAACTCTTGAAACGAAGTATTTCAAAAGGAACCTTTTATTGAGCAGAAATGATAGCAGAACTAAGGAAAAGCAGATTCTAAATCTCCTCAGGCACTACAGTTAGAATTAAGGCACTAGAAACCCCTCCCAATAGTCTGATGTGTATTCAGCCAATCCATAGGTGCGAAGATATAATGGTCACCCTGAGAATTAGATAAGCCCGCTTTCTCAGGGCCATCTTCCGTTTGATTGCAAAGTGAACAAATCCACATGGCTTACCCCTCCCTTCTACATTCCCCAAAAGGTGAGAAATCCTCAAGACGCTTAGGTGCCAGGATAAAGGTTATAAAATAGCAGCTTTCACATGAGGGTTGTAAATTATAGTAGCCCATCGCGGATACCCTCCCCCCCCCCATCGGTTGAATGGCAGTATCACTTTAGGGATCTGACACTTATCTTGTTTTAAAAATCTTTTTCACTTTCCTCTTTCTATTTTAGCCCATCATTTTATTGTGGTCTCTGCATGCCATGAATCTTATGGAGAATTAATTGAGGACTTTTGTCTCAGCAAATTTAAATCTGACATGGAAACTCTCAGGAAGACGCTGTGGTGCGATTGGGATAAGACTTTGGAGTAAGTATCAAATAATAAAAAGTATTTTTTTACTTATTTCTTTTATATTTTAATTTTTTCTTTTACCTTGGGTATTTTAAAAAAATGGATCATAATAGAATGACCAAGTTAAAAGGGACCTTTGAGATAATTTAATCCAACCCCTTGCTCAATACCAGAATCCACTAAATCATATCTGAGAGATGACTATACAAATCCTAGTGAAGGGGAACTCACCTCTTAATATGGCAGTGTGATGTCTCCTTGTGGATGATGGCTCATCCACATCTTCCTCAGAGGCCTCAAGGGAGAATGAGAGTATTCCTGGCATGTCTGGTATTGCTGACCCTGAACTGCTGGCACAACATGCCTCAGCTGGGGAGAGCTTGCAGACCAATGAGGAAGAGAGGGAGGAGCTACCAGCCTTGGTGGATGCTAGAGTACAAGGGGCAGAGAGATGGAGATCTGCCAGATTGATGGAGGAAAGGTCCCACCCTTCTTAATGGGCTACACCGGGAGGGGCTATTTAGCATGGCAGGTGGAGGGAGGCGTTGCTGGAAGCAGTGTGTGTGGGTCGTGGCCAGATGGTTGTTAGTGTTTCCGGAACTCTGCAGCTCATGGATTTAATTTAGTTGCGAAGAGTGTTTGTGTTTGGAGCAGTTGGTTATCTCCTGGGTGGACTAATTGGCCGTTGCCTGGAAGGTTAGTCTGGAGCTTGTTGAAAACAATCCTGGACCACCAGACTTGTTATCAAACCTCAGTGGAGGCCCGGGACCTCGGAGTGGATTTGGGCTGTTTCTTTTGGAATCTTCCCAGGCAAAACCTTTATTTCCAAGACTGTTTTAGGTTTGGCTGTAAGCTTGTTTTGCTTTTGGTTATCTACTTGGTCGCAAGCCAATTACTGTGCTAAGCTTGCAGTTGGGGGGTTAATTGAAAACCTGAAATAGAACAGTTGGGGAACAGACTGAATAAAGCTCTCTACACCAACCATGCCGTGTTTGTGAGTGGGGGCAGCACAGGCAGTCAGGAATTTCCTCCAGATATCTAGCCTGAATATGCTTTCTTGTTATTTTATCGACTGGTTTTTGACCTGCCTTCTTGGCAATAAGGAATATGCCTACTCCTTTTCTGTGTCAACCTTTCAGAAGAAGACAGCTATCAGATACAGATAAAGATGCAGATACAGATTAACAGAGTTGGAAGGGACCTTGTAGGTTATCTAGTCCAACTCCCCACCCAACCAGACCCTACACCATTTTTGACAGATGGCAATCCAGTCTCTTGTTGAAAGCTTCCAGTGATGAAGCTCCCACAACTTCTGAAGACAAGCTGTTCCATTGGTTGATTGCTCTAATTGTCAGAAAATTTCTCCTTATTTCCAGGTTGAATCTCTCCTTGTTCAGTTTCCATCCATGATTCCTTGTCTGGTCTTCAGCTGCTTTGGAAAATAGCTGGACCCCTTCCTCTCTGTGGCAGCCCCTCAAATATTGGAACACTGCTATTATGTCTCCCCTGGTCCTTCTCTTCAGTAGACTAGCCATGCCCAGTTCCTGCAACCGTTCGTCCTATGTTTTAGCCTCCAGTCCCTAAATATCTTGGTTGCTCTTCTCTGCATTCTTTCTAGAGTCTCAACATCTTTTTTATAGTGTGATGACCAAAACTGGATACAGTATACTAGGTGTGGTCTTACTAAGGCTTTATAGAGTGGTATTAGTACCTCATTTGATCTTGATTGCTCTCACTCTGTTAATGTAATTTAGGATTGGCTTTTTTGACTGCTGCCGCACACTGTTGACTCATATTTAATTGATTGTCCACTAAGACTCCAAGATCCCTCTCACAGTTACTATTAAGCTTGGTTTCACACAATCTATATGTGTTCTTTTGGTTTTTCTTGCCTAAGTGTAAGACTTTACTTTTCTCTACATTAAATTTCATTTTATTAGATGGGGCCCAGTGTTCAAGTCTGTCAAGATCCATCTGGATCTTGAGCCTATCATCTAGGGTGTTAGCTATTCCTGCCAGC
>JANHFL010002140.1:100644-114582 GCA_032468155.1 Oxyrhabdium leporinum
CTTAAAGAATTAAGATTATGTATCTGCATGCATTTCCTGCTCAGAAAAGTATCCATTTATTACAATACACTTTTCTAAGCGAATGACTTTCAGAGTGAAAGTTAATTCACATCGAGATCCATTTGTCTTCAGAAAAACTCTGGTTCAGATTAAAGCCAGAATAGGTGGCTGCCAACTCCACAGTGAGCAGCTAATCAAACCATACAAAGCTCTCAGTTACTGCAAATTACTGTAGCGACATGATAACTTGTGACATTACTGCCATGACAGTTAAGGCAGGCATAATGTAGCATGACTGATCAAGCCTGACATGTGCAATATTTCTCACTCTACAATACCTAAACACAAGTAATATACCTCAGTCCTCCAAACAACAGGAGAATGATACAATTCATACATTTATTTTCAGTACAAGTTCAAGGAATCTCTGGTAGTCACAGAGCAAGTGAATTAAATCACAGAAGAGTTTGAAATAAGTTGAATCTAAAACAAAAACCTGCATAGTTGAAGGGAAGAATATTTATCTCTGTTTGAAGGATGTAAGGAGTGCATCCCTTTGCCACAGAATGAATGAATGCATCCCCATTCATTTCATAAAGAGAATTAATTTATGAATGCCCACTCAAAAACAGTATCCTTTGCATTAGCAACTGAACATATATTTTAAAAAGTATAAACTTGTGCTTTTTAATAAAATTTGTTATATGAAAATGTGCTACCAGAATCCTGATTTATCTTTTTTTTTGACCACCATAGATTAACTCCTGTATGTGGAAATATGCATTAAAGAAAAAACAAAGATAGGAACCCCATTACAGGAACTTGATAAATCCACCTTATACCAGGGGTGTCAAACTCAAGGCCCAAAGGCTGGATCTGGCCCCGGGATACTTAGATCTGACCCGTGGGGCCAACTTGAAAACAGCCAAGCACCCGCCTGCAGTGCTTCTGCCAGCAAAAACAGAGCTCGGGGGGACTGCGTGGGGCCCTCCTGAGCTCCGTTTTTGGCTGCAACGGCCTTCTGCAATCCTCTGCCAGAGAAAACGGAGCTTGCCATGCCCACCCTGGCTACTCCCACCATAGGTCCCCAAGGTCAAACAAAACTCTGAAGCAGCCCTCAATGAAATTGAGTTTACACCCCTGCCTTACACAGTCTTCACCCTATACAAATAAGATCACAGAATCACCACCCTCAACTACAGACCAGAATGAAAAGGCTGTTTCCTTCCCTTTCCCTACAGCTTTTATAACGTATATTACCATCATTCTCCATGCATTTTTTTCATTAAAAATAAATATATTTTTGACTTTCTTACATTATGTTTGTAAATATAATTATAATCTTGGGAATAATTAAGAGTGTTTTTCTCATTATTTATTTATTTTTCTTTAATGATGTATTAATAACTAGTAGTATAGAAGCAGGCTTAGAACCAGAGAAGGGATTTTATTATCTCTAATAAAACATGAACTTATTTTTCAATAGCTGCTCTAGGTCTTGTGTCACAAATTGTTAACCATATGGTATGTTTGTACAGAATAGGTACTTTCTGAAGGGGGAAAAAACAAGTCTAAAATTCTTTTGGCCTGATGGAACTAATATCTAGTTTCTTCTTGGTATGGTTATTGTTTTATCAGATGACTGTGAAAATATTACAGCCTTAGTTTCAACATATGTACGGTAAGATTATTTTTAAAAGAATCTAGTATTCAGTCTGCTGCATCAGAGGTCCAATTTGCAATTTTATGAAGGCAACTATTCTCACAACTACAGTCATAAATTATTTTCATTTGTCACACATTTACAATCTGCCAGGTTTAAGAAGCCCTCTTAGACATACTGTCAACAGGAGGACATACTATTTGGAGCTAAAAGCATACTCCATTGTGCAACTTATTTTAACATGATAGTTCAAAAATTCTAAAGACATAGTATGAAATAATAATACTGAGGATATCTTTATGCTTATCACACAAGTAAATTCAGCACTTTGGGGATGAAATAATAGAAAATATGCACAGAAATACTTGAGCATCTAGCCTCCAAAGCACATCATTGTAGTGAAAACACATTTTAGCCCATTTTAGAATAGGTTGTAAGTATTATACCTACCTGTGAGCTTTCTTCGCTGAATTTAATAACTCATTTGAATAGCATTATTGCCTAGCAATACAAAAATATGTCAGAGTTATCTTTCTGAACCCTCTTCTGATTATGTACTACTGTACTCTTCAAAGTGTCTAAGCCTGTGTTAATTACCTTTTGTTATATCCGTGCAAGAATGGACATAGGGGGAAAAAACAATTTTGCCTTGAAAAAGACTTACCTTGCCAGTGAACATAAGCACTGAGCACATCTAAACTAAGCAGTCTTATGTTTCTTGAGTTACTGTTTGTAGAGCAAAACATTCTTAGATTTGAGGTAAGACTCTAACATTGGAGAAAATTTGCCATTAATATCCATCTTCTATTCATCCTATGGCTTTCAAGACATTTTATGTTTTGGGGCAGAATGGTTTATTTGAGTTTTAAAGAAATTTCTATGAAATCTAATTCAATAATTTTAAAGTTTATTTGCAAATTAAAAACTACTGGGCTGAAGCATGTTTATCAAACTGACATAATTCAATTTTTCCAAGCAAATGTTTCTGTAGGCACTTCCAGCTGTCTCTCAATTTTTTCCACAAATGATAGTTTGCATATTTGCTAGCTGAATCTCAATTAAAAATATTTGTTACTTTGCTTCTGGACAGCATCTGTCATTGCATTTGGACTGGTTTTAATTTGTTTCATTATTCCCAAAAAGCTCTTTGCTTTACTACATGAATCTTAATGCCTTCTAGAAGAATTTGTAAAGTTGTTTTACTGGATTTTTTTTCTAATTTGATTTATATAAGAACCATACTTCAATGTTTTTCCAAGATTCCTGTAAGAAATATGAACATGAATTCCTGGCTACCAGTGCTGAGAGCAGCACCTACTGCAATGATGAAATAGCAGAAATAAATGAAGCTGGTGCAAAGCAAAACATATCTTCAGTGAACTGTTAATGAGGAAGCCTTAAAGGCAATATATTCTAATGCAGACAGATATTTGCTTTTGCTTTCACTTTTAACCTTTTATTACTTGTAATTCAAAAAGTTGGTCCACAGATCAGATGCTCAACTATGACAAGCCGTTCAAAGATCTGTTAGTGGGGCCAGAGAAAATCACCTGGAAAGAATTCAAGGATATTTAGAATTTTCTTGGCAACTACAGAGCCGCAAACTACATTCAGCTGGTTGACAAACTTCATACAGCATATAAGATCATGAAATGCAACATGTCACTGAAGATTCATTTTCTGCATTTACACTTGGACTTCTTTCTTGAAAATCATAGTGACAAACATTCTTTTAGTCCTATTGAACTCATGAAGTATGTAAGGAAGATTATGCAATTAAATACATTATAGTCATTAAAAGTTAATTTCATATTTGTCAGGATTCCTACATGATACAATCATTCTGAAATTATATTTGTGTTCAGTTTGAAGGGATCTACCATAACATCAAAAGTTTTTCAGGAAACAAAACTTTTGAAAAAATTGTCCTATGTATTTAAAAGATATCAGTGCTTATTGATATTTCTTTATGGTTACTTTTTTATTATGCTTTTTGCTACACATTTTATTATTACTATCCCTGTTCATGATGGTTTAGATAGTTTTTTTTAATGTTTTAAATATGTTTAAATTGATTTGTACACTGCTCAGAGAGTGTGAGCTATTTAATTCAATTTCTATGATTCCTAGAGGGTATCAGATGGAGTATAAGGGAATGGGGAATATTACAAGTATCTTGTGACTAATTTGTGCCTTGAGTTGGTCCTGGAAGAAAATCTGTAAGTATGTGCAAAACATAATATTCCAGTAATAGAAATTTCCCACTCTGAAATACTTTGTTCCTCCTTCAGACCATGATAATCCAGCTGTTTTGTCAATAGTGGAGGTATATTTCCTTCTGAATGTTACAGCACCAAAATCTGCTTACCATTCAAAGGAATAACTTCTGGAAAATAACTGGATCACTAAACCAGATCAATACAGTTTAGAAAAGGAATGAATGCTCACAGATTATTTGGAATGTTATGTTTATGGAATATTTGGTTTGGCACATGCCTAGCATTTAAAAACCAAGGTAACTGCTTCAATACAAGAATGATTCTAAAAATTCTAAGGGGTATCACTCAATATCTGCCCACCTGCAATTTTTGGACTATCTGCAAAAATCGTCTCACTAAGAATTCATTATAAGAGTTCATTACAAATTTGAAATTACCAGAGCATGAAACACTGCAACTTCCAGAATCAACAATGACTCTATCTTGTCCATATTTAGTTTCATTTTTTTCCCATACCAAAGCCTATAATTTAAACAGACCCTGTGGACCCTGAACTCACAAGGAAGACATATCACTGAATATCTTTAGCATATTAATTACAATTAACTCCAAACTTGCCAATAACTCTTTCCTATGGTTCATATAAATATGAATCAGGTTTCAGTCTAAATTATAGTATTGAAATGGCATTGTTTGTGTTTGTTAATGATCTTTGAGAAGACAGGAGTTGTTCATTAACTGCCCTAGTTCTCCTTGAATATTGAGCATTCTTTCACATCAACAATTATGATAGCTTTCTGAACGAATTGCATGGATTAGGAGTAGGAAGCAAGATGTTGAGATGATTCCCTTTTCTGAAGTTAACTACACTTAGTATTCATGGGGAAAAGAAGTTGAAGCTGAATTTCTGATATTTGAGAGCCAGAAAGCTGAACATTTACACCCTCTTATTTAATATCAACATTGAACCATTACAGTTATGCACTGCAAAAGGCAACATCAATATGATGGTGTTATCCAGTTGTACATCTTGCCCCCAGTCTGACAAAGTGAAGTTCTTGAGGTCTTATCCCAGCGCCTAAAGGATGACAAGGAATTTCAATGGGGAAGAACGGAAATGTTCCTAATAAGACCAAGTGGTTATGTACTCCACTTCTCTCAATGCCCTGCATTTTCTACCTCTGCTTCTGAGTATGTAAAAGCAAGGGTAAGACTACCTTGGGCAGAATTAATGAGCAATTTGGGGGGTCCTGGACTTGCACCTCCTCCTCAAATAGCAAATGGCAGCTGTGGTCTGGGAGCCTTTTATCCAGATTCATAGGGTGCACCCGATGAACCTTTTCATCCAGCACACCCTGACCAGGGCTCTCTTCTCTCTGCAATTTACACTGTAGTCTTCTTACCTATAGACCATTGCAACATGTTCCACATTGAACTGATACTCCAGAACATTCATAAGCTACGATTATTCCAGATGCAATGGCCCAAGCAGTTATGGGCACACATGAGAATGCTTACGTAACACATCTCCTATGGAAATTTCTTGGTTTCCAATAAGCTTCTGGGTGCTTTTCAAAGAGCTGGTTGGGACCCATAAACCAATTCATGGCATGATGCCTGGTTAAACTTAATTTTATTTGAGATTTCTTTCCTCACATATTTTTCTGTCTGTTCCTTCCAAAATGGAGCCATCATTTTAATTTGTTACTTTGGCTCTCTTTTTTTAATTAGATAAACAAAGTTGCTTTAGTAGCTAGAAACTGTCATTATTTGTTCTCATTCCGCAGAAGAGCAATACTAACATCTGCTCTCAGAGTCTGAGAACATGATACAAACTTGGGAAAATTAAAATAAAGGTGACATTTAAAACAGCATTGTGATCTTTCAAGATAGACAGCAGGGCTGTCTTTATCCAGGCCAAGATAGAAAGCTCCATAGGACTCCATTGGACACATAAAGGTATGCATGTGGAAGCTTTGCCCACTTTGTATTCAGTTCTACTTTGAACAAATACATTATCTTCTGACACTGAAGAAAACAAGGGAGCTTCTGTTTGTGAGGCTATTACTAGCACACCAGAAAGAGCTCAGAAAGCCAGTCTTAAGGTCAACCCTTCAGAATCCTCTTTTGTTGTTTTCAATTTTTCCTACCTCATCCTTACCTCCCAGAGGAAAGTTATTTATAGATATAACAATATAGAACTTTTAAAAGTGTGTATTATGTTCACCTCTGCACCCATGATTTATCAGGCTGAAATGGCTAAAAAGAGATTTCAAGCTATTTATAAACTATGCTCAAGACGTGCAACCTCCAGCTTAAATCTAAATGCTCTTCCTAAAAGTACTATTGCAATGGAACAAAGCTTTATTTATGATCCATTTATTTATTATTTGAATCAGAACATTGAAAGAGATATTTAAATACTTTAGAAATGACTTGCAATGCATTCAGTCAGTGATTACTGGTCAAATAAGGCCAAAAGATTAAATGCATATGTTTATGGTGAGATAAATGGAAGATATGTAAATTAATTAATTAATTTACAATTAATGAGAGACTGAATGAATAAACATGTTGGCAACCAGGTATCTGCCATAGAAGGCATGTGCACCCTAATATGTTTCCCAGAATCAGTTCAGATCCTAAATGAAGATATATAATTAAATCAATAAACAGTGCAATCATATTGAAAACGTTTTTAAAAACATATTGAAAAAAACTATTTCGTTTTACTTCTTCTTTCCAGAAGCACTAAAATCATTGACATTCCTATTTGGATAGGAGGAAATGTTATGATGGATTTCTCCCTTTTCATCTGCATGGGCACCTTCACAGCACACTGGTAAAACGTCATAGTGTTTAGCTCCGATGATACAATGAGTAGAGGTAAATCTTACAAAAGACATTTTCTACCTTTCAATCCTCTGCCCATGCCATCCCAGAGCTTCTTGTAAAGGTAAAGAATTTGTGGAAGAATGAGGAAGATGAACTAATTCCATTTTATTGTAAAGCTACATTAACTGTATCCTACAAATCTGAAAGTATAATTCCCCTCTCATCTCCTTTACAGGCCAAGAAACTAGGGAGCATATCTTCTGACTCTCTTGCCCTACCCACTATCCAGCTGCAGGTTATGCTGCTTCTTATCTGACCTTTCCCAGTGTAGCATCTCTAGACCAGGTCTTCAAGGGTCTTTCTCACTTACTATTATAAGAAATGATGGATGATTCATGATTCAGCTGGGGCAAGTAGAAAACAAAGAGCTAGCCAGGAGCTTCACAGCCATTAGCAGATGGCTTTGGAGGGCTGAATTAATCAGATAGAAGAGAAGTTGCATTGGGTAAAATCTATGGATGCAACAAGTGCTAGGCAGAGAAATTCTGAAACAAGCAGCAATAGAGAAAGTCTAGGGTTTTTTTTATAACAGTTCTTATACAATATGATGAGAAATGATTGGTTTTAGAAATTCACTCAGAATTTCTCAAAAGGTAAATTTAGAGATATGGATGGAATGTGATTTCTTTCTTTCTGTTGCACTTATTTAGCAGCATTTTTTCCAAAGCCAAGTGCTGACACAGCTTCTCCAGCTTCCCATGCTTTTATTTAAGTAAAGACATCATGAAAATGTTTTCCCACTGAACTTTTTTTTTTCATAATCCTGTCCTTAAGAAATAGTGGCAAAATGTCTCCTTTCCCCTTGAGAACTTCAGAAAAACTGTACAAACATTTCCTCTGCCACAAATTTTCTGAAAGAATTTGGAAGACCACATTAAAAAAACAACAATCCAAAACCGTAAGAGTTCTGAATAATACTTTGAAAATACCTGTCCTATTCTCTTTGTTCATTTTATTCTTAGCAGCTAGCTGAAGTATGTCTCTTTCATTATAAAGGAAGTTCATGGTTATATACCTTCACCTATTTTTCCATATTAATTATGAATGTCACATAAATAGAGTATCACATGATGCCGGAATACCATAATCCTATAAATAATGGCTACAGAAATTTTAATTACAGTAATATAAATTTTAATTTTGTTTAGCATATTTTTTTCCATTATAATAAGTTCACTTAAACTAAATGATTAGCCTAGAAGTATTTATCTAGCAGAACAACCATGCATATAATTTTAAATTCCATTTAGGCAAAGTATCTTTCTCATGTTGTCTTTCACATAATTAGACAATCATATTCATCCATCCAGTATATCTGGTGTCTCCCCTCTCTTTTCTCACTTTCCTCAACCTTGCTAAATGCACTGGTTTGTTTTTTTCTTATACATGATATGCTCAAATCACATTTCAAAAATATGCAAGCTTCCACTCATTTCCTAAAGAAACTGTCAATCTTTATTTGGTCTAAAAAAATCTACTTCTGTTTTCAGGTCTTTCTTGTTGTTCTTGTTAATTATTTTAACAGCCAGCAAAGAGATTTCTTTTTTTAAAAAAGTGAGCAGAAAGGCTCCTGCTAAGAATGATTGCTTGTTTCTCCATAGCAGATGTAGATCAAATAAAAAATAAGGTGCTGTTTAATGTTTACTTAAAATCCATCATTTCAGATTATATTTATGTCCTAATATATGTGTGGTATTGTTAGAAGGCTTTGGACTACCTTTTCAAAGGGCTCTTGGAGGATAGATATAAATCTTTCTAGGAACAAAAAGCAGAAGTAATTTTGCATATAAGAAATCTGAATGGCAGGTAAAGGATTTTGCCTCTATTGTATGATGTCATTAAAATGGGTGAAATTCCATTATCTTGGATAATGTGCTGTAGGGGACCTGCAGAGAATCTATGTTAAGATGAAAGAAATGTGTATTACAGAAGGCTCAGTTATTATTCTGTTTACTCACCTTAATAGCATATAAGGGTAGAACACAATTGGTACCCACACCCCTGACTCTTACATTTATTGTGCTTTTGGTAACAGTGAAGCCTCCTCTAAACAGCCACAAATGGAGGAAACATGAAAGCAAAAATGGTAGGGGTGCTAGTTAAAGCTTGACTTCCTGAAAGCTTCTTTAGAAGTAATTGTGTATGGCAGCTTATACTGGTGAATAGCGCAATCTTCTGTAATTGCAAAGGAGAGGAAAGAGATGTTAGACCCTCTCTTGCAGTTCTTACAAATTTGCCCTTTTGTTATTGCTCCTAAGGTAGGAGTTTGTAAGTGCCTGCTGCCAGACTAAACAAACAAAACAAATGCCTTTGCAAATAAAATTAAATCACTCCAATGGTTAAAGATCAGCATCGACTTTTCAAGTTTTATTTCTCATTGAAATGCTTGGGGAAGACATTATATACAGGATTTAGAGGGACTTTCTGAATATTCAGATTCAGTATGGCTAATTAATCCTGAAATTCTGGGAGAAAAAAGAAGACAAGGAAAGGTTGCCAGTGACAGGAAACAGATGGTGAGAGGTGCAAAGTGGCAAATAAAATCCCACATCTGCTGAAAAAAGGGGAAAAAATCTATATGTATATCTTTACAATAATCCGTGCAATTTATTCAAATCTGTGTCATTTGATCATGTGCCCGAGAGCTCTCCTAGGTGATTTAAAAAGCAGGAATGAAATTAATTTCATTAGTTATCTTCTGGCCTCTGCCAATTCCTTATTTTAGTGTTCTGGAACATTACAAAAGGGAAAAGAAAAAGATTTCCACTGCCAGTAAGTATAATCTCACTTTCCACTCTAATCAATGCAAAGTCTATAGATTTCTGAGAAAAGAAGCATCCCGTGTTAGCTGACAGAATCTGAAATTAACTGGGACCCTCAGAATAGATGACTACCCCTCATGAAATTTGAATGATGATGATAGAATACTGGAAGTTATTTCTCACTTTTAATTTGTTGCATAACAAATGCAAATGTAATTGAAATAGCCCAGTCAGCTCATATTTCATTTATTAGGAAAATAATTGTATCATATAGTTTATTGCAGTATCAGTTTTTGAAGGTGACCATTTCCTTAATGATAGGTTTGGATGATGGGGAGGAAATATATATCATTTCCATTTCTATACAAAAAGAAGGTTTATTCTATACTTTTTATTATATACCTTTAATTTAATGCAGAAATCTCATTGATGAAATGCACATTGCAAAAGATCAAACATCAATTGTATGTTAATTAACTTAAATTTATTTTGCATACTTAAGTGATTTCTATTGAATGGCCAACCCTTAATAAAGTGCAGATGTCATTTTGATGAACTTTAGTTATTTCATACTCTAAAAATTCACTGAATATTATGTTATCTAAAGTGAATAATGTATAAATATTATTATAGGATATATACAGTAGAGGATCACAAAAAATATTAGCAAAATCCAATTAAAAGATAATAATATCTTTCAAGCACAAAATCACAAAATGATGAGTTTACATTTTAATTTTATATAGTTGTTCATAAAGTTCATTGTATGAGAAAAACATAAACTGAGCAAAAAAGATAATTTTAGAAAATAGGAGCATGGACTGGGTTCAATTATATTCTGAATCCCCAGTCAGATTCAGTTGCTATGGATTGATTCATATGGCAAAGCAGGAAGGATCTCTACAAGAGTTACCCCAATAAAATCTGTAGCCTCTAGGAGGTTTGATGTACAAGTTCAGGCTTCTGAGTCCTGCTTATAAAAAAGCAGATTATTTTTCTGCTAGGAAAAAAAAAAGCTAGATCCAGAAAAATTGCAGTTGTTCTGTAAAAACATGGAGAGGGAGAGAAAAGGAAGTGTAATGAGATGAAAGACAAACAGGATACCTTTGAATCATAGGAAATATCCAAGCAGGATCTCTTTAATCACTGAACTTTCAGAGTTCCTTTGCCTCCAGTAAATGACATTTAATTCTGTCAAAAATATTTAATCCTGTTGATCAAATGCAAAGGTATATATCTCTAGGTACGAATTCTAAGCACATGTTGTTAAAAATAGATTGACAGGCTTTTAGTTTTCATTGTCATTGTCTACCAAGCAATGAGGCAAATTAATACTTCTCACTTTTAAGATCTCAATTTGTTTGACATTCTCCCTGATCCTATTTGTTTTGCGATCTGGCAGTTTAACCTCCCAAAACAGATTATACGCCAACAGATGTTAACTAGTTTTGCCTAAAACCAAAACTTTAGGTATCTTTTTATTTTATTTTATTTTTTAAAAAGGGTGGGTGGGGGAATTTAAAACCCAGATCCAAAATTGCAGCTCTTGGGTCTTCCCATACCTGCTTATAGTTCAGCCCTGACAATTACATTACATGAAATTGTAACATGAGAGAGTTCTTCTTTTACAGTTAACACATATTATTTAATAATATATGACTTAATTACGCTATTTCTTATTCACTTCTCAAGTTCCAACCTCATGTTTAGGCTTCTATATTTTCACTTGCATATCAAAACCTTATAGTACATTTTCTATCTGGAGATGGGATGAAGAATAAATCCCAAGTCCAACTCAGTATTGAATGGAAGATAGAGATTTATTTGCTAAAGTTCTGGATACCCTTAGGCATGAATTGCTGAAGTTGAAAGAAGTGCCAATTCAAAAATTTCTTTGGCACCGATTGGATACGGTCCCTGGAATGTTTGCTGAGAAGCAGTCCATATGCCCCATTCCTGAGTTACCTTTCCAATGGCAGGATGAGGTAAAGGCCTGCCAAACACCCTTTGAAATTTATCCCTGGAGACCAATCAAAACTTGCAGTTCTCTTGAGTATAACTTCTGTGTCCTGGCTCATTATGCATAGAATACCTGTTTCTAAAACTATTTTCTCTTCTTATTTTGCCTATTAAAACTTTTCATTACCTTCTTCTCATTAACCATCTGGATTATTCGTAAAGTAAAACAGATATTGACTTACAACACTCTAAATTCTCTTTTCTTCCTTCTTGATTGTTCAATGTCTGTTAAAAGCCCTATTTGCAGCATTGGTGTTACTTCATTGTTATGTACTTTGTTATTATTATATTATAATATAATTATAAGTATTATAATTATATACTTATTCTAGGTATTATATACAAGTATTATTTCCCCAGTCGGACAGCAGAATCATGATCATTCTGCACTCTATAGCATAGGACTGCATAATACAGAATATATTTATAGACATCCTTATTGCTTAATGTAATTTTGCTTTTTGTCAAAATTGCTTGAACTCCACTGTGTCATGGCTGGCCACCTAGGATGCTAATAGGTACAGTGGACTGCTTCACTTGGACCTCTGCAGATATGACCCTTTTTAAAAGGGCAAAATCACACTCTGTACTTCTGCACTGGCTGTCACTTCCACAGATATCACCTCAGAATCTCTAGTTAAAATAACCCATTGCGGCAGTTCTTGTGCTAACCAGACAAAATTATCTTGTTGACAAACAAAGGAAGGAGAATGGAATGCAGCAAACAACGTAAAATTAAACCAGTAAAATAGCAGCCTTGTTAATGTTCAACTCTTAGGTGTCTCTATAAAAATCTTGTGCTTCCATAAATTGGCTAATTTTTCTAACACCTTCATTTCAACTAATTTAAAGCAGAATTATCAGGTTTATCTCACTGATGATTTATGGGGATAGAAGTACATTCCATTTTGTTATCTTCTTCTGTGAGCTCCTAGATTGCAATAATAGAAAAGCATTCCAACAGCATGTCAGGAAGTCTTTAATTTCCTAGACTCCAAAAGGTTGGTATTTTTCTCTCTTTCATCCTTTGCTTCTTTCTTCCTTTATTTTCCTTTCTTTGGGGGGTCCAACAAATGTCTGGCTAACAGTAGAAGCTCTCAACAGATGACAGCACTTCATTGAGATGCTGTGGATTGAAAAGTTAAGCAGTATTAGGTTTTGGTTAATATTGGGATGGGAAATGCTAAGGAAAAAGCAGGGTTGTTGGCTATAATTGGGAGATAAAAGTAATATTGTGGAAGAAGGCTAAGGTACTGGTTCCAAGAATCCTGCACAGATGTGTCTATCTGTTTAGTAGGGACTGAGCTAAACTGCATGAAGAGCTTATATAATGAAATAATGGCAGCAGGCGGTAGTAATGAAACAAAGTAGAGTGTCTCTTAGTTTCACTATTTTGTTTTTTGCTGATGTAAGACAAGTTCACAAATTATGCAGTTTTTTACACTGTATTATTAAGAATTTAAGCTGCCTAGAATCACTTGACAGTGAGATGGGTGGCATATAAATTTAATAAATAAATAAACAAAATTTAATGATTAAATTATTTTATATTATTGTATTGTTTTATTATTACAGAGTTCCAAAAAGTATTTCTTCATTATTGTCAAATCTCTCCAAGTTAAGTTGGATAAACTATAGTATTCAGGTGGGAATGGAACCTCAACTTTTTTTCCAGTGGCTACCATATTGGCATGATGCAAGGGTTTGATACATCATCCATCCTAGAATAATGCTAATGAGATTGAGAGCTTATGGGATAGGAAAAGTGAAAAGCAATTTACGTATGTCTGAGGGAAATCAGAAGAATAAGAAGAATTAGGAGAAAGAGTTCCATTATCAAATCTAGAAGATGGAAGACAAACCACTTTGGTCTTGATGCCATGAAAACTATACAGAGAAAGTTGTAGCATTTAGACAGGTTTAGGTGCCACAGGATGCTATGCTCAAGTCAGAAAGCATTCCTTTAGGATTTTTTTTTTTTTACTCTGGAAGTGTAAACATGCTAGATCAAACTGTAACAAAATCTGCTCATTGTCAGTCCTGATATAGAATGAGAAGTTTCTTACTTACAAGGACATAGGCGATCAGAATTCAGAATGTGAAATGCATGAACCAAGAACAACTTGAAAGTGTCAAAGCAAAAATGAAGGGTACAAAATTGGATGTTTTAGGATTAAGTGAATTTAAATGGACCAGAACAGGCTATTTTTACTCAGATGATTAAATTATATCTTATACAGGGCATGAAGCCAGAGGTGAAATCTAGCTGGTTCGCACCGGTTCACGCGAACAGGTAGGAAAAATTTTGATTGGTTCGGAGAACCATTAAATATCATCTTTGGCTGGCCCCACCCCTGCCTGCCCGCTCACCACTCGCCCC
>JANHFL010002140.1:139789-155665 GCA_032468155.1 Oxyrhabdium leporinum
ATCTATCTATCTATCTATCTATCTATCTATCTATCTATCTATCTATCTATCTATCTATCTATCTATCTGTATCATCAAATACTATACATATTTATAAAGCCTCATTTATCAGTAGAGTAACTATGTAATTGATCAAAATCTGACAGTTATTTCAATGTCCATTTTCTCTTCTCTTCTCCTATTTCAAGGATATTGTAAATTCACTAATTTGCTGTTTTGTTTTGCTATTTTTTTGTACTCAATAGTTCCCAACCTTTATATACAACAAGAAAGATTCTAATCATTTTTGTTTTATTCTGTTACAGCAACCTTTCTCTTGGTATATTTGATGATTGAGCCATTGTTCCCCACATTAAATAAAGTCTCCCTGAAGCTAAGCTTGACTTCTGGTAATTTCAAGGATGTTTCCATATAGTTTTCTTGATAATGTTACGATAGTAGCTATTCTTCCAGTATAATGTGAATTGTACCAATTGTAAAAGCATATAAAAACGGTTACTGGAATTGGGTATGTGCAGTTTAATGAAAAGAAGAACTAGGGGTGACATGATAGGAGTGTTCCAATATCTCAGGGGTTGTACAAAAAAAGAGGGAATCAAGCTATTCTCCAAAGCATCTGAAGGCAGGACAAGAAGCAATGGATGGAAAGTAATCAAGGAGAGAAGCAACCTAGAACTAAGCAGAAATTTCCTGACAGTTAGAACAATTAATCAGTGAAAAAACTTGCCTCCAGAAGTTGTGAATGCTCCAACACTGGAAGTTTTTAAGAAGAGATTGATCAACCATTTGTCTAAAATGGTAAAGGGTTTCCTGCCTGAGCAGGAGACTGGACTAGAAAACCTCTAAAGTCCCTTCCAACTATGTTATTCTGTTCTTTTCCATTCTTTGTAAGTATGTCTTCAGGTATTTACATGGGAATTTACATGTGGATGAATGAAACAAACTTGGGACAGCTCTAGTAAAACTACAACAGAAATAGTTCCTGTCCTTTTCTGTTACCCCAAATCACAATAGCAATCTTAGTGTATGAATTCAAGCAACACACTATGTTGAACTAATATGGAGTTGGGTAGTTTATTTTTCAACATGTTGTGGAATCTTTATTTTTAACATGATTTCATAAAAATGCCAGATTATCTTGATATTTCTATATAAATAAATATATCTAGCTTTGCTCACTGAGCACTTTTAGACCCTTGAGGAAAGGTGTTTGCCTCTGTGGCCCAAGTCGCTGTTTGATCCTGTCATCCATGTGCTTGATCATTCCATTAAGTTCCAATCTCCATCACCATTCAGGGAAGAGAGCAAGGTAAATGTGCTAATTGCTTCTCATGATGCTACTTTTTGTTCAGAGAGAGAAGATAATGAGGATAAGCAAAAAGATTGTTTCCAGCTGAACTTTGCACCACAGTAGGTTCCTAACACCTGTGATGTTTGCAGGCCTACCCAATTTCTCTTGCATGACTTTAATCTTCTTCCTCTACCTTTTCTATTATATGCAGCAAGAGCACAGGAAAGGCCTTAGAAATTGCCATATGTGACCAATAGTTACTGAAATGTTTCAAATACTTCCAAAAAATGCATAGAAGACAAATTTTATAAAAGATCCCTGCCATATGATGATAAATCAATCTTATGGTAAAATATATTGGAGTCCTTCTCTTAATAATGTTAATTTTCTTAAATTGGGAAGGGGAGGATGGAATATTTTTTAATGTTCTAATGTTTTAATTGATTTTATAATTTTAAGTGACATTTTTTAAAAGATTGGGAGCTGCCTAGAGTTGTTTGAAAGGATATATTTTTTTAAAAAAATAACTTAAGTAGTACTTAAAAGTTTGATAACATTTTACATTCCAAGAGTGAAGAAGGATCCGCCCATGATTGCCTTGTCTTGCTGATGGGGATGAAGGCAGACATTGCAGGGGTCCAGCTTAATCTCATACAACAGAAGTCAGGCAGAAGAATGCCAGGGGAAGACCTGGGAGAAACTGAACTCACACATTTTTACCTTGTGGCATTTATCACTTTAATTTCCCACAAACAGCAGGAAAGAGAAAGTGAGAGAAACAGAATCCTCTTTTTTTCCAGATTACCAAGCAAAAGTTTTATTTGTCCACTTTTCCTACCATATGTGACCTATGAGCCCTTTATTGACAGCCCACCCCAGATTTTACCTCCCAAACACCTAAATGCTACACAGGTAAAGTAGAATCTAATATATTATGTAAATCAGCAGCACTACTGTATATTCTGCTACCTAATGATTCTTTGGGCCAAATTAAACAATACTTGGTGAGGAAAGGACAACAGTCCTTTCTGAGTAATTCTGAGAAATGTAATAACAAGAGCAAATATAAACCAGATACCTTTGTTCTAAGAACACAATTCTAGAGTGTGACCAGATTTGTCCATCCAGAATCTTCCAATTTAGTATTTAGTATGAAAGCCAATGTAAAAGAAAAGCTGGGAATTTATAGTTCTCAAATACTGAGCTATTCTCCCCTCAGTTCCACCTTCTATTTTCTCACTTTCCTGGAGATATTACATTAACAGCACAAATGTTATTGACCTGACATACTCAGGAAGGGATATCTCCAACAAGATGAAAGAGAGAATGAAAAGTTTGTGGAACCATTTTTTTCAAGAATCCAAGAACAATTCTACACTTATTTTTAATTCACACCCTTACCATGAAGACTATATTATTTTTTACTCCTGTAACATTCAAATTTCATGCTAGTTAAGAATCCAGCACTTTCTTTTACTTTATCTGGTTTCACAAAGCAGCATTCATTGAGATGGCCACTACAGTCTGGAGATGGTTGTCAAAATAAATACATGAAGTATCCAAGGGCCTTAAGAAAGATCCACATTCTGTGCTCTCAAGGTCCAAATTGATTGGGGCTTATTTTGGGGGCACTATATTCAGACAGGATTTTGTATCGTTTTTCATTTTTGCACATAGAAAATATTTGTCTTGAATCCATGCCCAATTCATGTTCCATCCTGTGTAGAAACTCTTCTGACATGCTTGGAATATAGACTTAACAGTGAGAAGGAGAAAGTTCATCTGTGTGGCCTTAAAATATTCCTTAAGTGTTCTTTCAGAGTATAAAAGATCCCATAAGGAAAATCTAGTTGAGATATTCAACTATCTTTGATCATGCTTTTTAGATTATCTGTTTTCTGAAAGATCATCAGCAGATGAGGCAATATAATTTCTTACGCCCCTCCAAAAATACTCAGGAAACAGTATCAAGTTTCCTATAAACAGTACCAAAAGTGAGAGTTTAGAGATAAAATATGAGGGGGAAGACAAAAGCCTCTGCTAGATCAAACTCCTTTTTACAATAAGCCTTCCATTAACCAAGCAATTGTCAGCATCTAAGCCATTGCCTCCTACAGCAATTAGTAGCATTCAGGTGATGGGGCTGCTATTAGAAGACAAAGCATGCAGTGCTCAATCCCCATTCTTTATGGCAGCTATTCCCCAAATAGATGTGCTTCAAAAGTCCATTCCCTTCAACGAATGACTGTAGTACAGCAGTCACCTTTCAATAAAGACAAAAACCAGTGTCAGCAAGTTCTTGTGTTATCTATTATCTATCTTACTAACGCTGTTTTACATATGTGCCACTGGAGCATAGCTTTTTGTTTATTTAAAAATTAATATGCTTGAGAGAACTTTCTGATTGTGCCAAGTTCAGCATCGGGACTTTCCATTTTCTCCCTGCACAGTCAAACTGTTTGTGGGCCAGCAGTGAACTTCAACCCAGTTTTCAGTAGCCTCCTAAAATAGACTGGTGCAAAATGTTTGTCTGTTTTTGGCATGTTATATCTGCATTGACAGCAGTCTCTGATAACCAACTGGGTTTTTTTGTAGGGCAAAAGTGACTTGTGTGTGTTGAAAACCCCCTCAAAAAAGTTGCATTCTAGGATTAATCCCACAGATAAATAACTTAAAACTGGTATCTAAACTTTCCTGCATTTTCAAGAGAACATGATTGGTCTATAGATTAAAAAGAGTGTCTAGAGTCTGATCTGATATAAGATCAAAGAGTTAATAATAATTTGAGTTTTAATTTAAGTATTAAAGCAGGGGTTCTTTATTGCCAAGCTCATGGAAGAAAACACAAACAATTCATTGGTTGGATTTTATAGTTTTTAATATTAAACACATTATAAGAAAACATTTTTTTCTTACTGCACAAAAAAAATAGAGAAATAACTTGTATTTATTGGGGCAATAGGTCCTATGTAGAATCAAGCATGCATCAGATTTAACATTAAATGGAAGACCTTACATACATTGCTTCTATTTTTATTTCAACCCTGTGAAGTATTTTAGATTAGGCTATATTGACTAATCCCAAAACTGGATATGGACTTGAACCCAGATCTCCCCTAGAATAATTGATTTTGCCTTCTAAGCACTAATCCATATTGCTATAATAATCACAATGACTCCAGTGCATCTTTACCTTTACTTAAAAAGCTATAGTTCTATATCCATTTATCTATGGCCAATGAACAATACAGTGCCAAGATAAAAGTTTACAATGTAAGTATTTTCTTTTTGAGATATTCAGTATAAAGGTATAAAGGATTTTATAGATGACCTTGGTATGGAAGAAGTCTTTGGGAGGAATTGGAGAACCAATTACATTGTCTAGAGCAGTGCCCTCTTCTCACCAAACTTTTGGGCACCAGGGACCAGTTCCATGGAGATAGGTTTTTCTGCAGATCAAAGGGGGTGTGGTTTTGCATCCTGCCTGCATCTCGTGGATGGGGCTTCACTTGTTTGTGTGGACCGGTTGGTGGCATACCATGGAGCAGTGCCGGTCCATGAACCAGGGGTTGGGGACCCCTGGTCTACAGGCTGAAGCAAGTATGACAAAGAAACTCAAAATAATCACTTTGATTTTGCTCATATAAAAGAAGATAGAAAAAAATCAATGTAAATTTCTTTATACACAGTATTATTCTATACCTATGTTGTAAAAAAATACTGCCCTTCTTTGCTTAGGGTGATATCTTAATCAACATAAAAATAAACAGAATTTACTACTATGGTAAGTGTTAAAAAATCAGTATGATTTTGCAAATTAACAGCATAATTTCACAATTCCTGTTATTGTGTAGCAGAAATTAATTCTCATTCATTCTACAGTATGATTATATTGTCTTAATGGCCTAACGTAATCTCATAAGAATAAATGGATTTCTATGAGTTTAAATTTTAAAAGGTAATGGTGTTTTTGCCTTCTCAGTTGGCTGTTGCCATTTGGCTGCCCAAACTATCCTAAAATTTTCTATTTTGCCAATACAAATCAAGTGATAAAAACAAGACTTAGGAAGCTTTTCAGCAACTTATGCAAATAGAAATCTTTTGAAATTTATATTAAGAATGGATTTTATGAAGATAATTACACAAAAGTGATTTCATTTGATTAAAAATGCTACTGTTGCCATCACAATAATTTTATGCTCCTTATTATTGTTCTGTATGTCACAGCATCAGAGTACTGCTTTACCGGAAGCAGTTAAAAACAAAAATACATTGTGGAGACTTTTAAATGCACAGGACTAACATATGGATCCAATTGGGAATCATGGCTCTGCCATTGACTAGATCTACATGATGAACCCTTTTCCAGTATCTTTTTCTGGTTTATAGTGATCTTGGCACAATGTTTTGCTATATAATAAATACAACAAAATGATTTAACTGGGTACAGCTGAAAGTCCTAGCTATACTATTATTTCTGGGAAAAGAGCAGATTGATACTGATTTGTGCTTGATGTCTCATGTTACTATCCAATTTACTGTCAGCGAGCACTCAAAGCATATGATAAAACAAGAAGCTCTTCTTTATTAGGTCATACACTGTGAAATAAACCAAAGTGTTTAGAGCTTATGGAATTGTACTCCAATATATCTGGAGGATGCTAAGAAAGACTGGATTGGATTAATCTAGTAATCAGTAGGAAATTCTCTCTCTCCAGGAAGGACTACTGACGTACCACTGGTATACAGTGGGTATACAATATACAAAAAATAAATACAAAATAGTATATACAATATACTGTTTGAATATATACAGTACTATATATTCAAACCATTATAAATCTGGTTTAATTTTCATCCTTTGTATAGAAATTCAAACTTTCTGAGGGAGATGTGTCTCATCCAGAAAACAGTGCACAGTAATACCTTCATTGTAAGTTTGTGCCATGAAGTTAAGATACATATTCCAAGGCTTTGCATCTTCAAAAGAGAGCATGCAAGGCTTGTGATATGGGAGGGAAAAGAGACTGAGTAAGGCATACTATCTTATAGTTGGAATATACAACTGCTCCATAATCCACCTTCCCAATCTTATATTCACTCAAAGCAACTTTAAAATACTTCCCAAAGTGAGAACAGTCACAATTCATTGATTATAAGCAGAGAACTGAAATAGTGCATATTCCTTCTGGTAGGTATTCATAGAAGTACCAATAAAGAAGAATATTTGTAGCTCAGGATTGAAATGAGAGGTCCTTGGTTCTCTCTGAGCTTGACCCCTCATTTATAGAAGTATTTGTACTGTCCTCCAGTTAACTTCTTTCCCATTACCCACATTTGGCTTTTACAAATAACTACCAAGGTTTGTTCATACTGACACAAACATTTACGCAGAAATCGTCCCAGTTCAAAGACAGAAAGTCCATCTTTGTCTTCTCATAAACCATGACTGTAATCTATAAGTTATTGAATAGAAATACTTCTGTCAGGTAAATAATTGACTTCCTAGTTATTGAATTTGCTCTGCAACTACAGCAATGGTATTAAATACTAGTGAATCCCATTGTTCTTTACGATGACAATTAGTAAAAAACAGATCTATCTTTACAAGCAAGCTAAGCTGTAGAGTGATTCAAGAGAAGGCAAGAAGGCAGCAGGGTGTGTCAGAACTGTGACTTCAGCTGATGACTTGAGAACATAGTAGATAATTGCTACAAATCTTCAAAGAAACAAATCTGAAATTATTCCATGATACATGGAGAAAAGGATCAAGATTTAGTTCAAAGAGACAAAAAGCCATGATTCTTCTTTTTTTCTTTCATAAAAGAGTGCATTTTTGGTAATATTTGTGCTCTCCTTCCTGGGTCAAGCAATAAAAAAATGAATTATCCTGATCAATAAGGGACAAAATGGGATTTTCACATTTCTCAGTTTAATTGAAACACGCTGCCAACCTGATAAACAAAATTCCATTCAAATTAAATGCAAAGTTAAGAATTATTTTCTGCTCAAGCAAGTTTAGAAAAAAAAATAGTATCTAGAGTTATTGAAACAAAGAAACTAAAATTAATATAGGCATATGTAGGAGGGAGAGGATATGTTTGCTTCATTATTTTCAGTTTTTAAAAGTATTTTTACACTCAGCTAAATGAAAGCTTCATGTTGGCACTCACTTATTTAAATGTAGGTAATAGTGGGGGGTGGGGAGGAACTCTGTTGTAATGTTAACATCTATTTCAAAACAGACATTTGTTCAATTGGCCATGGCTTCCAAACTATAAACCAGATTCTGCTCTATGAACAAACCAATCCGTAAAACCTATATTTTTATATAGCAATCATCATTATTTGTTCTTTGGCAAAAATCTAGTCTCCTTATCATTTACTTAGCAATATTTATATAGCTTTTGTTTCAATATTAGTGCTGTGCAGTGTTTTGAATTCAAAGATCAAAATGTGCTGTGAATGTAGCAGTTATTTCCAGCTCCTTAAAGCAGCTATGAATTTTCTAAAGTCATATAATGCATTCCATGGAGCTACTACATGATCCAAAGTGGAAAATATGTTTGCTTTAAAGAATAGATTTTTAAAATCTATGTCACTTAGATCTCATATTTAGGAGTTAGAAACACACATATTGCTTCACACAAAGTATGCCATATCAATGCATGATTGGCAATCTTTCAAAAGCATGGTTCTGAAGAAATATGCTATTATTAATAATAATAATTATTATTATTATTCATTAAACATGAAACTCAGTCAATTAAACATTTAAAAATGTATCACAAATTTTATTAACTGGCACTGGTGGTTGATACAGGTTGCTGCCAGCATCCTAGGTATCAACCAAGTATCTTCTTAAAATGTATGCTGTTCTGAGTAGCACAGTCGTTTGCATGACAATGGATATCACTGTTACATGTTTCATCCATAATCACGTAGTTTCGATGGCCAGGTCGCGATATTTCACTATTTCAACCAAGTGTCTTCTCAAAATGTGTTTTGTTCCGAGTAGCACAATCTTTTGCAGCTCGGCTGGTGCTATTGCAGCAAGCTGCAATGTATTTTGCAAAATTCTTGGACATGGTACCAAGTGTCCCAATGACAATGGGTATCACTGTTACATGTTTCATACATAATCATGTAGTTTCGATGGCCAGGTCACAATATTTTGTGATGTCTCCCAGTTCTTTTTCTATTATTATTACTATTATTATAAATTATAGAATTTTGAATAAGCTTTTTATTTGATTTGAACAGATTTTAAATTGATCTTCATAAAGAGTAAACACTGCTGCACTTCAACTATCTCTGACAAAGATAATCTCATTTAAAAGACCTTTCATGAATAATATAAATAACTCAAGATCTTTCTATATTTTTTAAAAGATAGATATGGTTCTATTATTAATATTACTAATATTACTAATTACTAATATTACTAATAGCTCTCTTAAATTATATAGTTTTTATAAGAGGACCAATAGATACAGTGTGAATTAAATTATAAAAGTTATTGTTTTAATTAACAGAAATAACATTTGCCTGATGCCGAATGATAGAAAGATGATCCCATGAAATAAGTAATGGCTACATTCAATCTTCATATTTATGATTAAAACTTCAAACTGCAAATTTGTTGCATTCCAAAAATATATAATTTCTGAAACGATTGTGTAAACAAATATACTTAATTAATATGTTAGTTGCAGAACTTCACACTATATGGATTTTCACACAAACATTAGAAATGGTCTATAGAAGGCATTAGTTAAAGTACTAGTGGTGATCTACCATGGGTTGGTTAAAAAAAATCACATTGTTCCATAAGGTTTTGTCTAAATATTTCTTATTTCTATCCCGCCACTACTTTGAATGCATTTGGCAGGAACTAAGAAAAGGCCTTTTTAATGATTCTCCTACTCTTTGGAAATTCTTGACAATGAAACCAGGCCACTTTGATATCCAAAGGTCTGCCAGCTGGGGATTTTTTTTTAAATTTAGATAGATCTTTAACTCATAAATATAGCATAATCTGCTGAATTGTTTTTAGACACTTAATCAGTTAATAACTGATTTATCAGAACTTTTGATTTTTCCACTGTTCTGGTTTCACTTACTTCTTTATTTACTTTACATCTTATTATTGTTTAATAAACCAAGCCATGCACTTGATGAATAATTTATTTTAATTTTCTTGAAATTAAATCTGGAGTCAACAGAAATTAGTCAGTAATAAATTTGACTAAAAAATTCCATCTCAAATACAGTACACATATAGTATGTGTATGTTTTTAAATGATATGCATGTTAGATTAATAAAACTCAATTCAATCTATTTGCTTCCTTTAGACCTTCCTAGTCCACCTGAACTCACCTTTGTATGAGTTGGACAGCCATATAAATTTGCTTAATAAATAAATAAATACAAATAATGAACAATGCCTGCCAAGCTGAATGCAATAATCCCGATGATATTTGCCAGTTCCTGTTCTGAAATAAATTATCCTTCATTGCTAAACAAAATGAAAAAAATATGATTATTGTTCTGATTCAAGAGATCTGAAAATAAGAGTCCCTAGAGCCTGAATGTTTTTCAGCCCCTTTTATTGTGAATTTGTCTTGTAATAAACCAATTTGGAGGACAGGTCATTCTACACTCAGGTTTTATTAATCGTATTGTAAATTTATTATTGAGAAATTTCCCATTGAATTCTATAATTCAGGTAGAGGCAGGGAAAATAATGCCCTCCAGGTATTTTGGATTATAATGTCTTTAGTCCATGTTTAGAAAGTGCAGATAAAATACTGTTTCTAACTTTGACATGTTATGTATTTTGCTGTTGTCAACTGATTTGATTGCCTTTGTCTGATAAGCCAGTCTGCTCTAATAATAAGAACCAAATATTCAAATAAGCTGATAGCATGAGCCTGTTTATTGATTTTGTTTCTGGGACCGTGAGCGCCTGTGACACTCGTGCAAGTGAAGCCATGAACCCTTGTGACATGCATCAGCAAGCCACTCCCATGGCCTGGTTGTGAATATGCTGGAGCCCAGTAGTGGGCCAGAGCCCACAGGTTGGAGACCCCTGCACTAAGAATTAATAATTCTATTAACTTGCAGCAAAACTGTCAGGGTAATGCTAATTTAACAGCTGACCAGCTTCTGTAGGGTTATAATACTATAATGTTATAATGCTGATGCAACAATAGCAATGAGTCAGCAGGGTTATTGGACTACTACCACTTTAAGAGACTGTAATATAAAGACAGATCTTAGGGGGGCATGTCTCTTCTCTCTCAGTGTGTGTTTCGGTGCTGAAGCCGGTTACTGCTTGCTCCTGTATATCAAGGCCTGTACTTGTATGTATGTATGCTTTTTAGGATAAAAACCACTATTTGTAAATACAAACCTGTGTGCTGTATTTGCTCCTGGGTTGTCTCACCTAGTCACACTGTGTGCACTCTGACAAAAATGTTTTTTTTTTAAAGAAGATGTACAGAACATAACAGAACACTGCATAAAATGAAATGGCAGAAGCTCCTCTAAAATAATTGCTTTAGCCTTCAAATATCCTTTAATATTAAAGATGTAAATATTCAAGAGTATCAACCAAAACAGCTTAAAAATAAAATGTTGCCTAGTATAGAGATATTCAATCTATGGAAGAAAAAAATCTCAAAGAATTAGAAATAGGGACAAAATAGTTTCCAAACTGAGAAATCATATACATCTTTAGCATCCTTGTTTGCATTTATTCAAATCTATTTAAAAGCATGGTTACTAGGCAGTTTTCTATAGAAAATCTATAATGCTACCATAACAGTAGAAAGACTGAGAGGCTAGGTGAAATATTGTACTTATTTTGTAATAAATCAAAAGACGTCTGACACTTATTTCAGCTAAAAATCAGTGATCTCATTCCCATTATTTTTCAAAGAACTGCTTCATCTTCTTGCTTTATCCTGTTTTTTTTTGCATGTTACTATAAAATTGGTATGTGCTGCAATTATAAAATCTCTCAGATTTCCATTTGTAAAAAAACATGATGTTAAGTAGTAGTTAAGCACCATATTGGTGATCTGAAGGATTTGTCCATCTTCCTTAATTTATTAATGCCCTCTTGTGGGAAAAGGGCTAAAGTACTAGTTTTCCAAGATACAAAAGTACAACTGACGCTTTTATTTGCTTTACCTTTTCCAAACACCTTTTAAGAGCAACTGGGTACTTAAACAGACATAATGTTTACGTTTTTTCCTATTCCAAATTTTCCTACCGGTAGTATTTTTTTTCCAGATTACTTTTCTCTTATCCTGTCACTTATTAGCCGAATGTACTGTTTCACAGACATTAGGCATAGTCCATAAATATTTAAATGCAATTTTGCTTTAACTAGAAACATAGCAGTATGTTAAAAAGAAATATTGCAGCAATTTTACATAGCCATATGTTTCAGTGTTGAGGAGAAAGGTCTTTCAGAAGATTACTTTTAATTCTTAAACTGTCTCTTTCGCTTGTCAGGAAACATTTACATCTTTCCTGGAGGATTCAGTCATAATATTGTGATAAATCCATTTTTGCTGAACAAAGTTTAGAAATAATTCTCTGCTTGTGTGCTTCTTCATTGTCAACTAGATACATACTAATCATTTTAGATGTGATAGTGATGATCACACTGACGATTTCTACATTTCTCTCCCCTCACTTCCCTTTCTTCACCCTTTAGAAACTAATAGTAAAAGCAATCTTAAGTAAAACCTTCAACAATTAATTCAACAATCCTAAAATCAATAATAAATACAAAATTACAACAAATTGTATTTTTAAAAAGTCAACTGATAGTTACCTTGAAATATACTGGAGTAGTCCCAACCTGTCTGAGAATGAGAATGTTTGTCAATACTTAATTTTATTTAACATTTTAAAAAATGCTTCAATGTGTAACTGAATTCAGACAACAGCACGTTCACTTTCTGGTTCCAGGCTGGTGTGATGCTTCTAAAAAGCCCCATACCAACAAGAAGCTATATTTTCACAGATATTGTTGTTATTGTTGTTGTTTACCAGATTTATTAAAAGGGGAAACAAAGGCTTATTTAAAGGAATGCATTTAATTTAGCATCCCATTCATCTTTAAATTTATTCAAATAGGAATTCCTTCATATCTTCGCCTAACTCCCATTGATGCAGTGAGAAAATGGCACCCATTTTCCTGATAAAGAAGGAACATGAAAATTTTCAAAAAATGTCATAGATTGCAAACTGTGGTCCTCTTGACCAAGCTCCAGAAAATCAATTATAACCGGATTTCAGGATTTGGGAAATGTGCCTGATCTGGATGTGGCTGCACTTCAACTACAAGGTCAGATTTAAACCAAGAAGGCCCTCTTGGATGCAACATTAAAGCTGGATCAGTGGTAAGAGGGGAAATCAGACCAGTTGCATCTTTTCCTAGAAGAGAGAAACCTGGCAATGGAAATGCAAGTACAGTAGAACCTCTGGTCACAACCATAATTTGTTCCATAACTTTGGTCACAACCCAATTTGGTAGTGACCCGAACCTAACCAAAATTAATGCAAAATTAATGCAGCGGCCACAAGAGGTCGCTGTTGTTTGGCGCTTACAAAAAAAATAGTGCGGAAGGGGAAATCTGCTAGAGTCATGTTTGATCGCCACCCGAGTATGTGTTCGTAACTAGATTCAAAAATTTTGTGAATTTTTTGGTCAGAACCAGATTTGGTCATGGTCAGAAGCGTTCGTAACCAGAGGTTCTGTACTAATGAACACATGCTTGGATTATTGCAATTCCTTTAAAGATTGTTCAGAAACTGTATTATGTCATATGCAACAGCAGGGGTGATGAATAATGGATCAAAAAGATGCCACTTGACCTCTGGTCAAGCTCCAGCTGATGTGCAATTTGTCAGCCTTTGAAGCTGTGAATTTGAGGCCTCTGCAGGCTGCCACATAATTGTAGTTGAGAATTAGAAAGGGAGTACTTTCTCATGTAGTTAGTGGAGAAGTGCAGAGATGGAAGATGGCATGTTGGGTATCTGACATGATTGGGGAATGTGATCTATTATGAGCAAAAGAAGGTGGTTCTGAATTTCTCTTTTGGGTGGGAAAAAACCTGGGGCTTCAGATTCAGGTTTTTCCCAGATGTACCAGCACGGTTCTTAATAAACTGTTACTTGCATTAATTCTTATCTGAGTGCTGAGTGAATTATTTGAACTTAGATGGAACATTGACAGTAACCTGAATCTCCTTTTTAAAATTTGGCAGCTCCCTGGGCTCGGGGGCTGTTCGGGGTCCTGAGCTCTGTCTATCATCCCGGACACGGGTGATAGTAAAGACTCGGGGAAGATGGAGGAAAAATCTCTGCTTGACGAGGCGTCGGCCCTCCCATCCGACCGACCTCTGGAGGAGATTCTACAACCTCTTTCGGAAGAACTGGATAGAGAAATGAAAGCGGCTGAAGTTGAGCGAGCTGCCGGAGCCAGAAGGAAGGACCCGGTTCAGCAGAAGGTAACTCGGAAGGGTGCGGACGTTCTGGCTTGGAGTGAACCGCAGATCATAACCTCCGCCAGCCCTGGAGAATGGGGACTCTGGACACCGTCGAGGAGTCAATCTCTGATGGAGTTGCCGGAAAAATTCGAACAGCTGCAAGTGGGACCAAGAACCCCACGAACGTCTGAATCCCAGCAGAGATGGGTAATTGAGCAACCAAAGTTTTCTTTCCAACCGGCGGAGCGGCTGGGTAGAGCGGAGATGGGACCCTACTGCAGAATGCCGGAAGGTGAGATTCCCAAATTGCTGGGACAGCAATTAGCTTCCAAGGGGGGAAGACAGAGACGGAGGCGTGAGACTCCTCTGCTACTGCAGCAGCCGATGGCACCCCTACCCCCTCGAGATGCCCTCCAGTTGGGATGGGCATACTACCCAGAGCATGGTTGGGTGCAATTTCAACCAGACCCGCCACCCAGACCCCCTGAGATTCCTGCTCGACCGGAAGTTCTTCAGCAGGAGGCACAAGCGGCTAGACCTGAGATTCCCCCTCCTCCAAGAAGACAACCGCCCACTCAGCCAGGGGGGGAATTACTGAGATTCCGGGTGACTTATGATGGGACCCCAGGGAAGCTAGCTTATTTCGTGGCAAGAGTGCAAGCTTTTGTGGAGGGGAATGGTCATCGTTTCCAGAATGATCGAGAGCTAATCCGAGCCATCGCAGAGGGAATGAATGAGGGTGATGCTGCGGAATGGGTGGCCCAGCTTCATCATGAAGGGGCTCCAGAACTAGATGATTATGATGAGTTTCTGGAGGGAATGCGAACTAGATTCGATGATGCGGATCTGAAGGAAGAAAATGAAGAATTGATTAAAACTATGAAGCAGGGAAGGAGACCCATGAAAGATTTTGTGTGGGACTTTAGAAGAGTTGCGAGCTATCTGAGAGATTGGCCCGAACGTATAGTCCTGCATTACTTCAAGGAAGCAATTGATCCTGAAGTGAATAAATTGTGCAATGTCAGAGGGTTACCAGAGAGATTGCAAGATTGGTACAGAAATGCATGTGCAATGGATTGAAATCTGTATCCGGAGGGAAGAATGATGTTGCAAGGTCGACTGCTTAAGAAAAGTGTTCCAAAGAAAACCCCACCCAGGTGGGGTCCCACTGGGCCGCGGTCCCACTGGGCCGGGGTCCTGGAATCCTGACGCGATCCTGAGCTGTTTCCATTGTGGCAAGCTAGGACATCGAGCGGTGGATTGCCTAGCCCCCCTGCCAGTGCGTCAATCAGGGGGGACAGCTAGAAAGAAGATACCTCCAAAGAAACCACTGGAGGTAGTGAAAGGGGCATGGAGAGTAACTGACTCGCCTCCCTTGAATGAGGAAACGGATGATGCAAAGCTGGTGGCAGCGATTCCAGAGGTAAGCGACGGAGAGAACGACCCAATGGTGAGTGGAAATATTCATCCTTTTTCCAGAAAAATTAAGTTAACTTCCCCGAGTTCAGGAAAGAGTGGAGAATTGGAGGATAATAGATACAGGTTGCACCAGATGCTTAATAGGGGAACCATTAGTTGAACGCTTGGGGCTAAAGACTATACCATTGAAAAGCCCCATTAAGTTTTGGCAAGTAGATGGATCATTAATTGGCAGTGTCCCCTCAACAAAAGTTACCAAATTAATTGAGATGGAAATTGGAGAACATCGGGAGGTTATTAGGTTTCTTGTGGCTCCGAAGACGTCAGAGCTACTAATATTTGGATTATCCTGGTTGGATAAGTGGGAGCCTTCGATCAGATGAGAAGACGGGTTCAGGAAAGTTATAATAGGATTGGGCCCTTTGCTAACCTCTCCACTAGAAGGCAAGAATGCCTCCCAAGACGCCTGTGGTTACGGCTAAAGCGTCAGTGGCCAGAGAAAGTTTACCTGGAGAGCAATAGATCCCCAAAGAGTATTGTGAGCTCTCAGAGGTTTTTAACGAAGGGAAATGTGACATCCTTCTGCCCCATAGGAATACGGACTGTGCTACAGAATTGGAACCAGGGGCAGTTTTACCAAAACTGAAATTGTATTC
>JANHFL010002140.1:155765-166164 GCA_032468155.1 Oxyrhabdium leporinum
GAGGATGACCAGCAGCAAAAGGGTGTCAGCCTTTGAAACTGTGAATCCGAGGCCTCTGCAGGCTGCCACATATTATAGATAAGAATTAGAAAGGGAGCACTTTCTCATGTAGTTAGAGGGGTATAGTCAAAACATTATAATCTAAAAGAATGTATCAAGAATGTCAAGGCTGTTCTGTATGGTGCCTGGAAGAGAAGTACAGAGGTGGAAGATGGCATGTTGGGTATCTGACATGATTGGAGAATGTGATCTATGATGAGCAAGAGAAGGTGGTTCTGAAATTCTCTTTTGGGTGGGGAAAAATCTGGGGTTTCATATTCAGGTTTTTCCCAGATGTACCAGCATGGTTCTTTAATAAACTCTTACTTGGATTAATTCTTATCTGAGTTCTGAGTGAGTTATTTGAACTTAGATGGAACACTGACAGTAACCTGAATCTCCCTTTAAAATTTGGCAGCTCCCCGGGCTTGGAGGCTGTTCGGGGTCCTGAGCTCAAACTATCATCCTGGACATGGGTGATAGTAAAGACTCGGGGAAGATGGAGGAGAAGTCTCAGCTTGACGAGGCATTGGCCCTTCCAACCAACTGAACTCTGGAGGAGATTTTACAGCTGCTTTTGGAAGAATTGGAGAGGGAGATGAAAGCGGCTGAAGTTGAGCATGCTGCCGGACCTAGAAGGAAGGACCAGGTTCAGCAGAAGGTAACTTGTAAGGGGGTGTACGATCTGCCCTGGAGTGAACCGCGAATCGTTTCCTCCGATAGTCCTGGAGAGTGGGGACTCCAGACACCGTCAAGGAGTCATTCTCTGGTGGAGTTACTGGAGAAATTTGAACAGCTACAGATGAGATCGAGAATCCCATGAATATCTGAATCCCAACAAAGACGAGCGATGGAGAAACCTAAGTTCTCCTTTCAGCCGGCGGAGCGACTGAATAGAATGGAGATGGGACCTTACTGCGGGATGGAGGAAGGTGAGATTCCCAAATTGCTGGGGCAACAATTAGCAGCTGAAGGGGGAAGAGAGAGACAGAGGCGTAGGACTCCTATGCTACCGCAATGGCTAGAAAGAAGATTCCTCCAAAGAAACCACAGGATACAGTGAAAGCGGTGTGGAGAGTAACCGACCCATTTCCTTTGGATGAGGAAACGGATGATGCAAAGCTGGTGGCAGTAATTCTGGAGGTGAGCGACAGAAAGGAGGACCCGATGGTGAGTAGAGATATTCATCCTTTTTCCGTAAAAATTAAATTAACAGTCCCAAGTTCAGGAAGGAGTGGAGAATTGGAGTTGATAATAGATACAGGCAGCACTAGATGTTTAATAGGGGAGCCGCTAGTCGAGGGGGAGCAGTTAGCCAGGCCGCGCAGGGACGCAGCGCTGGTGGAAAGTGAAGCAAGTGTCAGGCAAGCTCCGGCGACCGCGGGAGGAGCAGCTGGCCAGGCCGCGCAGGGACGCAGCACCGGTGGGAAGCGAAGCAAGCATCAGGCAAGCTCCGGGGACCACGGGGGGGGGTGCAGCTAGGTAGGCTGTGCAGGGACGCAGAGCTCGTGGGAAGCGAAGCAAGCATCCCCGCACAGCCTAAATAGCTGCCGCCCCCGCGGTAGCCCCCCTCCTTGTAGCTGCAGGCCCTTCGCTCCGGCAAAAAGCAGCGCCAGAAGCCTCCAGCCGGCGCTAGAAGCCACCAGCTGCCATTCCCGACTCCGTTCCAGCCAGCAAAGATGTGATGGCCGCAGGCCCTTCGTTCCGGCAAAAAGTGGCGCCAGAAGCCTCCAGCCGTCACCTCTTTGCCTTCTTTTTCCAAGTAATCTTTTGCCTGCATTCGGCAGGCAGGCAGCATCGACGTCTCTACAGCATCAGTTATGTGACTGAGTGGGCGTGACCAACTCAACATCACTCACAGCAAGGTGCCACCGTCACATGACCCCACCAAGCCTTGCCCATAGAACCAGTGGTGAAAAAAATTAGATTTCACCACTGCTTCCTATCAAGGTTGTCACCTGCTGGCCACCCTGGAGTGAGACATTTAGGCTCCTGTTCAGCCTGGGTAAGCATAAGCAGCTGACCCTCCTCAACCTCTCTCTTCCCAGATATGTCAGAACTCCTGGCTTTCTCTTTCTCTATAGTCTGAAGTCTTTGATGCCAGCTGCCTTCAGCAAATGCTCCTGAAGCAGCCCAGGAAGCACTTCAATCAGCTTTTGCATATTCCTGAAACCTTCCAATCCAGAAGCTTTCTCCCTCCTCCTTCCCCCCACCCCCAGCCCAGGTCAAAATGTTTCCAGGCTAGATGGCTTCAGTAATTTTTTTCTGCTGTTCAATGCATGGTATTGTAGAATCAGAAGGTACAGAATCAACCACAAAAATGAAGGGGTAGCAATTCTTCCATGAAGAAATGCTTGGTGTTTGGTTATGTTGAGCAATAAGACAGGAGAATGGGAAGAAATTTGGATAACATGCAGTGTAACATGCTTTTAAGAAGCCTGAAAAAAGATTATTCACAGTACTGAAAATACGAATAATAGTAAAATCTGGGGTAATCCAATAAAATTGTGGATGATTTAGGACAGACATAAGGATATACTTTTTCCTTACAGTGCTTAGTGGAAATGTGCAGAAAAACCTTTAAGAGTAAATTAAACAAATTGGTAGGGATACAGTAAAGCTATCAATGACTATTACACATGATTGCAACAGTTTAGACTACTTCCAGGGTAGGTACAGTGTGCCTCTGAATATCAATCTTTCAGAAACACACCGGGAGAGATTTTTGATCTTATGCCCTGCTTTTAGCCTTTGTATCTTGCTGTTTGTCATGGTGTGTTTCAGCATGCTCTTATATTTATATATTTATATATTCATATAAACCTACAATACAGGTGTTCCACTTATAATTCAGTTGAAGATGCTTTTTCAAAGGCTTCAAAGGGGTCAGCTGGCAAACATATGTTGTTGACTAAATTCAAGGCAGGCTTGAATTTAATTGCTTGACAATCATAAATTTCTGCAGTGAATCATTACTTCCCAAACTGAAGAGCAGTGGTCTGTTTCTTCTGACTGCGCTGCCCTTTGAGCAAGAATATATTTATTACAAAACTAGGACAGATTGTTTTTCGCTCTTCAGTCCTTCAAACAGAAAGGAGATGTTGAGAACATTAGTAGCAGTTTACAAAAAATATATATTCTAAGCAGCTGGTCAAGACTATCAGTATATTGGTCTCAAAATTCATATTACTAGTTTTGTGTTTTGGAGAGCAATAAATGTCTGTCTGACATCAGTGTCTGCAGCTAGCCACAATAATTAAAAATCACATGACACATCTGGTGATGTCATAATACAAACATGTATCTGATGCAACTACTGAAGTTGTAGGATTTGTGTTGTGATGTCATAATGCACATTTTATTATTTGTCCCAATTCCCCTTGCAGAGGCACTGATTATTATTTCTTATATCCAAACCAGCATTGATGTGCGCAAGTGAGAATAGAAAAGAGCAGACATCTTAATAAAACCATTCAAGAGGGGAAGAAGAAAGGGAATTCCAAACAGATGCTCTGTGCTTGCTCTTCAAATTCATGATTGGCCATAGTACTAATGATCTGGCATGGCCTACAGCTGGAATATTATGTGCAATTTATGCAAAGTCTTCCCTGAATTCTTGGCAATATTGTGTGGACCATTTGCTTTCTACTTCATTACATGCTGGCTGAGAACTCTGAGTACTATCAAATAACATATCTGGAGGCACTAGGATGGGTACAATTGGACTAGTGGCAGGCAGCCTTAAAATCAGAGGTCATGCAATTTAGCATTTATTTCTCTTTAAGTTATTTTTAGAACCATTCCCATTATTTATTTTTTAACACAACCCTGACTTGATTTTACGAACTGTTTGACTTTAACATAAAATATTTAATGCCCATTCCATCCAAACATTTTTTTAAAAGTGCATATAACTATGTTGTTTAAATCCAGCAAGATACAAGGAACAATTGAAAAAGGGACTAGATATGGTACACATGAAGTCAGCAACTCTTGTTTGTCAAACAAGCCTCCAATTACTCTCTGTGTTTACCTCTAGATATGGCTTTCATTGACACAGTTCCATGAAATTAACAGTGTACAAAGCAAAAGCATGCTTTATTCTCCATGCACTTGTAGTGGGTTTCTGAAATCCTTGCCTTGGTTTCTCCCAACACTGACAATTGGAAAAACAAGACTGGATTATTTTCTTTATTAACATCCCAGTGACTGTTCTTAGTTTCTTTAAACAGATACTTGAATCAATGGGAAGCTTCTTTTTGAAGCTGGCCAATCATCAGTTGAAGTAACTGATTTTTCTGTGGAAATACAAAATGAGTAGCAATAGTCTGTTCACCACCATTTTTGCAGCAAAAGTATTAAGGATTGGAGGATATTATTGGAAGAAAGTTATTCCTGCCTCAAAGAGTGGCACCATCTTTCTTTGTGTTCCAGCCAAGATTACTACTGAATATGGTGTCTGGAGTAAGATGGATACAAAAAGTTTGAAAAATAACTCAAAAATAAATCAAATTGACGTGTGTCTTTGGATGTCATTCCATCAACCATTCCATCCATATTGTCATTATAATTTCCTCATATTCTGTATGTAAGGGCTTACCAAAAGTAGATTTATTCAACAAAACTTGTACAGTATCTCCATATTGTTTTGCACAATTTTTAAGAAAAAAATAGGTTTATATGTATTTGACTTAAAAGATCCTAATAATGTCATCCATTTATAATCATTGAGATTCTAAATATTGCATTTTGGAAAATGATTTGGGTTTAACAAAAGCATAATAATCATCCAAGGATTGTGTAGAATGGTTAAAGGAATATGACTCTCCAGAGCCATTTTATTTTACTATTTAATTCATTGGACTTAGAGACTGCTCCAATGGTGAGCAACTCTTTATCGCATACAATGCAATGTGCATAAATTGAGCTAAAACTAAATACATAATAATAGCAAAGCATATCATTGAATACAGCAATACATGTAATGGTAGGAACATCAATCATCAAATCCTCCACTATCAAAGGAAACTGTATTACAGCATCCCAGTCCTCAAGGCTGCTGTAATTATCAGGTTCTAATGGCTTTGTTGCTATAAAGTCTGATGCTTTGTGCCATTCAAGCTTTTCACCTTCTAAGAATAAGCTGCATTAGTAGCTATTTTCCATTTTGATGCAATACAGTATGCCCATATCAATTCATTATTTCAAAGCTGTCACCAAGAAATATTTTTTGATGGAGGCATTCATCTTCATTTTCTGCATGGAAACATGAATATTTTATCTGGCATGAGTATGTAGTCTGATACCAAATAAAGTGTCAGACTGGATGGCTGCCTTGCCCTTATCTTCAGACAGCAAAATGTGTTATTTTGGGACAGCCAAACACCTAGTCCTACTTGTAGGAAATCACCTGCAGGCTCACTGAACTTTTGCTTGGAAACAAATTGAAAGATCTGCCAAATGAATATCTATGTCAGAATTTCCAAATGGAAAAAAGTCAATATGCTGAAAGGTATTAATTTATACAGTTGATTGAAGTATGATCCAATCCATGGCTATGCTCTAATTGATTCAGTGTATAAATAAACCGTGCTCAATAGATGCCTACATTAAAATTCTAGCCATGTTTTCTGGATTTTACTTTGATAATAAACGAAGGTGTGAGAAATAAACTTGAGAGCAAAACACTGTAATCCTAAAAAGCACTACAAAAACTTTACTAAGGGGGGGGGGAATTATTTGTCCAGAAATTACATTACTTTGCTAAATTAATGCAAACTGATCAATAGAGTTATTTCATCACTAAGGGTCCTCACTGAAATAATTAGGGAATTGACAGTACTTTTAATCCAATGCTTATTCTAAATGAAATTCTGTGATTGATCGCTTGGTGGCAGAACAGATCTCTTTTTGACTAAAGCAAAAAAACATTCCAATTTAGTCTGTGAGGCTCAAACAATTGAGACTGGTGTACACAGTGTGGATTGTCCAGCAGGTGTCTCTTCCCAACTGTATAATAATGATTAAAATGCCTGTTGCACTCTGTAGGAATCCTTTTCAAGATCTTCCTGGGGAAGAATTGCACTGACGTGCAGTGATTAACAAAAATTCAATCCAGCTGAGTCATCCTTCCACAATAAATCTGTCAACTGGATTTGAGGTCCAGATGCATGCAACATGGGGCAGTACAGCAGAATTTAACTGTGTTATTTTATTGCTTACTTTAAAAAAATCTGTTATCCAACTAATTCTGACAGTTTTTGCATCGGACCTTTTTGAAGCCGACTAAATTAAATTGTAGGTAAATTTAAATTAGATATAGATATTGGATGGGCTGAGGAAGGGATTTATAAAGCTCTGCTTTCTTCATCTTCCACTAGAGCTAGAGACCTTCACTGGATTTTAAAAAGCTTTCTTGGTGATTGCTCAATAGGAATACGCCTGTCTTCCCGTAGAGATTTCTTAGAGCTCATCATTTAGGCAGTGTTGGAAGTAACTAAATTTACGGTGTGTAGTCAGGCATTAAAATATTTTATGTTTATTGAAAAAATAATTTTTCAGATTCTTACATTTAAATTACTATTCTCAAAATCGGAAAATGTAAAATGTGCGGACTTCAACTCTCAGAATTCCCCAGCTAGCTTGAAGTCCCCACATCTTAAAGCTGCCAGGTCTGAAAAACATTGGTTTAAATGAATGCTTTTTGCCATGAGCTTTGATATAAAGTACCTACGTCATGTGTAGCATCAGGTGAACAGAGATACAGGATCATTGGGGCAAAGTCCTTTTTCAGGACCAAAGAACAAGCAGAAGCCAAAGACAATCCAGGAGGCAAGAACTGAGCAGTAAGTCACTGAGTAAACAGCAAATCAGAGTTAAATAAAGCTAGCAGGATTTGATGTTACAAAAGGACATTTAGAAAGGCTACAGCTAGAATAAAAAAGCACCTAACATTCAAAGCATGATGCACTTCTCTTCCTAAAATTTACTATAATATTAAAAAAAAAACTATTCTGACTGGATCCATGTCCGTTCTTTGTATTACAGACACACATACATGGATGTGTGAGGCTGGGATGAAGGATTTCCTTTTACCATGTTGTCAGAGCTCAGAGAAAGGATTAAGATTCCCTCATCACATGATCCAGGTTGGGTTTTCAAGCACCAGCTCGACAGTTTAAAAAGTAGAATGTAGCATGATACAGTTTTTACACACGATTTCATTCATAAGCCTTAAATTGCTTAACAGAGTTTAAACTGCAATAGAAAGACAACTCATACTTCTTCCTGCTTAGAGGAGTCTAATAAACTATCTCAATTGGTATGTCATCCCAAGGTTTAAATATATAACAAGTTCCACTTTAACTTGTAGTTTGCTATATTAGGCAATCAATCCTAGACGCAGATATTCCCATTGTAATGCCTGATAGAATCATCTGTTTTAACATTAATGAGATACCAAGGGATTGTGGTGCAGTCACGAAAATGGCCCTTCTGTGTATTTAGATCCAGTACAGCTACCAGATCTGAAATGAAAAATCCAGAGAGCTATTAGATGGTTTAAAAAAAAAGGGGGTGCATAAAACTAACTCTTTGCTGTCATGTAGCAGTCAGCCCAAATCTGCTAACTCTTAAACTCTCAGAGCCAATGCAGTTGGAAACATTAAAAAAGGAAGAAGAAACTGAGCACCTGAACAATTAAGTACTATCACCCCAATGTTCCTCCCCATTGACCATGCTGGCTGACCTGGTGGGAACTATATTTCAGGACATATGGGAGCTCCCTTATTTCTCCATCCCTATAAACCATAGACTGAGACATTGGATGTATCAAAAACTAACAATCTGAAACATATCTCCAGATTAGCCATGAAGAAAGAAAGGTTGAGAAAGGTTTCAAAGAAAAAGGTTTAGTACAGGCTTCACAGTTCCCATACTTGAATAATATCGAAAACCTTTGGTGAGATCTCAAACATGCAAGGAAACCTAAGCATATTTTTGAGCTAGAAGACTTGCAAGGAAGAGTGGGGTCAGGGGAGGACCCAAAGATAGTAATAAAGATTCTTAGCTACAGTAGTTATTGAAAGCATTTAAAAAAATTTACATCTACAAAGAGGATGTTAGAAAGTAGAGATTGTAATGATATCCAAACTTTTGCATCTACACATTCACTGTTTTAATTGATTCTGTAAACAACTACACATAAACAATATGGGCTCAGATTTGCAGGAGAATGTCATATTTAAGCATTAATAAGTGGTGTCAGCTTTAATTCATGATGCTTTCCAACTTCCAGCCTAGCTACAGTCCAGATATTCCCTGTTGATCTGCTTTGATTTTTCACATGGGAGGGAGGGAGGGAGGGAGGAAGGGAAAATGTCCACAGAAAAAACTTAGGGAATTTGTTCTGAAGTCAACATTTTAGCAATGGGGAATATTTTGTCTTAATTATCATCAAATTATGATTTCATGCTGAAGTACAAAGGATGTGACAAGTTCAGAATAATAAACAAACCTTGAGAATAAGGACTCTAAATTTAGCCTCAGACTAAATTAAACCTAGCCCACTGTTTCATAGTGTTGCAATCAAAGGTGTTCTCAAGAAGTTTTCGACTGTGGACTATGGGCTTTCCTCCTTTAAATGATAATGTGGATTACTTCACTTACTTCAGAATATGTTCAGTCAGAAGATACTCCTTTTCTGCTGATGGGATCCTAGCATTAAAGTCTTATTACCAGCTATAATTTGGAATGACTGCATGTAGTTTAAAATGTTACCTCATTGCCAATCAGCAACCAAATGCCTGGTTAATACTCCAGTTTAACCAGTGAGCTAAAATGTCCAGAAATACTTCAAAAATTGAATTGAGGGGTGAGGCAGTGTTTGTTGCATTTAAAAAAAACACCAGTCTATTCCTTGACATATAAAGGTAGGATAATTCTCTCACCAAAGCTCTTATTACTTCGTTTTCACATTAATTGTATGTTAATATTGGCTCTATAGTGAAATGATTTTTCAGAGGTTGTACTGCTTAAGTATTTTTTGAGTTTCACAATTTAGATAGCTAATATTTTAAAATATTATGTACTTTTTTCTGTTTTTTTCTTCTAGTCTATTATATTTGGTTTTTCCTTTGTAATTCCTATTAGTACTTATTCCAATCTCTTTAAAAGTATATCTCACAGATTTTAATTATACTCCCATTTAAATTTATGTAGGATTGTATTTCAATAAAATCAAGCCTATAATGACATCATCACTTGTGTCTATGCTTCCATGCAAAACCTAAGTTCTATCAACACTGTGCGACTAACTTAAAGTTTTATTTCCATTTTTAATTATTGAATTTATGTCTTGCTCTTTTATTTATCTAACACTCAGAGAGGTTTATTAATATTAAAAACATATTTTTAAACAAATATAATAAAAATAATGCAATTAAAATCAAAATCAAAAATTAAATCCAGAATTTAAAAGGAATATTTTTAAGGAAGTCCTTGGGAAGAGTTTCTGCCTGTTTCCTGACGTATTGGTAGAATAGCCTGGGTGCTATTCAAAAGAATCTTTCTCCGATGTACGAGCTTCGGGGAATGAGACCAACCCTAACCCTAACCTTTGATCTTAGGAATCAAGCATGTTCCTTTCACAGAAGGAAAGGTGAAAGGAGAGTCGAACCCTGACAAAGTCGGGCTTCTAAATGGAGCTTATTGAATATGTAATTCAATGCTTAGCGCTATGAGTGATATATACTAAAAATGAACAGGAAGAATAATTTGGAATCTTATTCATCCATTCACCAATAAAAACAATAGATCACTTGCTTTCTTCATACACATTTTTTAATTTCCTACTTAATATGCATTTAAATAATTTGAATCGAACTGAATCCAGATTGTAATTATATACACAGCTGATTGGTAAGTCTCTTTAAATTCAATAAGGGTCACTTCTGAATTATCGTACAAGGTTGTGTAGTTTGTGATTTTTTTATTTCAACAGAATTTTAATTTCTTCCCCAAATATAAGCATATTAGGTTATTAAAACAAAATAAATAATGCTGAATCACTGGGAAAGTGAAATATCCCTCATGCATACTTATTTTTATAATAACACCATATTATTGTGTATATGTCTATATTGTTTTGACTTAGCACAGTCAGTCAGTACTACCATTGTGGTTTTTTTGTTTTTATTTATTTACTTATTTATTAATTTCTTATGCTTTTGTGCCCATCTCAGTGATACAGTGACTCTGGGGAGTTTACAATATGATGAAACCGTTGTTTATTTTTTATTTATTTATTTATTTTTACATTTATATACCGCCCCATTCCGAAGACTCGGGGCGGTTTACAGCT
>JANHFL010002141.1:147268-158131 GCA_032468155.1 Oxyrhabdium leporinum
TATTGCTTATAAGCTGTAAACCGCCCCGAGTCTTCGGAATGGGGCGGTATATAAATGTAAAAAAAATAAAATAAAAAATAAAATAAAAATATTGCCCCTCAACAATCTGGGTCCTCATTTGACCCACCTCGGAAGGACGGAAGGCTGAGTCGACTTTGAGCCGGTCAGGATCGAACTGAGCTGCTGGCAGCTGGTGGTCAGAAGTAGCCTGCAGTACTGCACTCTAACCACTGCGCCACCGCGGCTCCTGAACCTTATATATTTATTACATTTGTATGCTGTCCATCTCACTGCTGAGAGACTCTGGGCGGCTTACGACAACTTATACATAAAAAGCGACAATACATTCAGGGAAGGTTGCCTTTGATTTTGCTTCTGAAGGCAGACCCACAAAGCATTTTTTTTTAATTTAAAGCAAAATGTTTGATATTTTTGCTTTTGCATTAGACAGATTAATACAGAATACTAAAGGTGCTGTTTTCTAGGTGTATGAATTGAATCCTGGATGAAACGGCAAATCATCCTTGCTTTAGAAAGGAAGACAACATTCTCACTCTGAGAGGAGGGGGAAAAAATCTATAGGCATTTTAGGCAAACTAACTGAAGCCATTACAGGGTGTGGGGTTGTTTTTCTGAATTCTTTCAGATATTTTACCTTGAATTTTGTAATAGCCACTTGAGGCTACCATACATGTTCCCAAGTAAATTTTTCAAAAGCTTTTTTGGAAAGGCTTAATTGTGATGATATTAAAATAATCTAATATTTATCCAATGGTTACATTCAATACAAAAGAAGTGCCCGTTTCGCACAGTTAGGTTAAAACACTTAATGTACCCTTATGCCATTTAGGATCTGTATCCTGGCTGGAATCTGGCAGTTTCCTCAAAAATTAGTTCTTTCAGTTTTTCCTTTGGCAAGTCATCCAGCTCCATATCAAATTTGAAAGGCGCTTCAGCTACAGGCTTTAGAAAAACAAAGAACAGGCCATCAGAAACATAGGTGATACTGAGGCACAAAAGGAATCTGTAAATTGGAAGGGTTTTTACTTTTTAAATGTTCTAAAGCTGCTCAGAAGACTTTGTGGTCAAAGTTAGAATATGAAGCATAGAAAATAATGCATGCTAAAATCACCTGCACAAGTAGTCACATCTACAGTATAAAAATGCAGTTACAGAAGTTTTACAGATAGTCCTCAACTGACAACAGTTCGTTTAGTGACTGCTCAAAAGTTACAACAGCACTGAAAAGTATGACTTATGACCATTTTTCAGAGTTATGACTTTTGCAGCATCCCCCATTATCACGAAGGCTGCAAATGGTGACACCCCCCACCCCCCAGGACACTGTAACCTTCATAAATGCCAAGCACCCAAAATTTCATCAGGTGACTGGGGGAATTGCAGTGACCGTCATCAGTGCAAGGACCAGTTGTAACTTTTTTTAGTACGGTTGTAACTTCGACCGGTGACTAAACAAATGGGTGTAAGTTGACCCAAAGGCGCTTTTTCAAAAGGCAACTGGACTATTTTTTTTTCTTGACGTTTCGCTTCTCATCCAAGAAGCTTCTTCAGTTCTGACTGAAGGGTGGAAGATGGAAGGATTTCTATTCCTTTGCAGTCATCTGGTCGTTAGCGCTCTTTCTGAGAGTCACTGAGGCCACTTGGAGGTTTATCTGTGCCCTCGGGGTCACCTGAATAGGTAAAATGACTACAAGGATTATAAAAAGCACCTCTGGAACAACGATGACCTGGAGGACTGTGAATCTCCACAGACAGTTGTCAGTTGAGGAGTATCTGTATAAATATATAAAACAAGATTTGAGCTGTAAGTACTTATTGGCCTCTCTGGCTGCCAAACCTGTTCAAAGCATTGAATCAAAAGTGTTTCTACGCTGTCAAACAGACCTGATATCATAGCCTCCATACCTCATCACTGGGATCGTAATACTGTTCTAGGTAGGGGTGAGCCAAAGCTTCTTCCACTTCAATTCTCTTGTGAGGGTTGAAGGTCAACATTTTATCCAACAGATCAAGAGCTAGAGAGACAATTTTTAGAATTAGTTTGGCTTGCGTTATATGCATCTCGATGCAAAACAATTTCACAGAACAACCACAAAAGGAGGGTGCAAGTCCGAGCAGGACTTCACCTACAATAAAAACATTTACTGGGAAGAAAATAGGAAATGCTTGCACGTTTTTTCAACATAGGAAGATCGTCAACATGGAGGGCTAATTCTTTTGATATGAGCATTAATGAAGAAAGAGAAAGAGTAAGGGGACTGTTACAAATCTCAGCTCTTGTAACTTTTCCTATAACTCATCTTATGCCATGGTTTTCCAGAACGTCAAAATCTTATTCTTTTAAATTACCTTTGGGATCAGCATTTGGAAATAATCTGTTCCAGGGAACCTTATTTTTATACGGTAGAGAAAGCAAGTAATTTCTCGCTTTTGCGTTGATTATACAGTTCAAGTCTTCTTGGGAAGGAGACCCAAGAATTCCTGCAACATGAAGGGGAAAAAAGGAAGAGAAATTACTGCAAAAATAAAGTAGATGTGTCTGGCGAATATAGACAACTTACATTTGCTATTGTTTGCTAAATTCCTAATTCCAACAAGTAAACAAAGAAAAAGGAAGAAACACCAATTAGATATGTTAAGTCTTTTGCCTGTATTATTTAGATGTAAAAAGAATTTTGTTTTACCAAGAATGTGGTTGAGCTGATCAAGGTAGTGTTTTCCTGGGAAGATGGGTCTGTTTGATAGCATCTCTGCCAGAATACAGCCTACAGACCAAATATCAATAGATTTGGTATATCCCTAGAGACAAAATGGGGAAAAAACATTTGCTATAATGTTGTATATTTTACAGTTCTGGAGTTCTAAAATAGGATCAATTTCTAGCATGTCACTATTTCTACCATTTGATAATATTTTAGACTTCACAGTTAGGATTTCTTGAAGCATTAAAAAATGCACTATAAAAAAATAAGATTTGTTTATAAAACTCCATAAACTACTATACTTAAAGTTCAATTCCTTGGAGTCCAGAGGACTTGTTTCAACACACATAGGTATTCAATAACAACCTTAAATGGATAATATACATGTTACCCAGCTATGAGCCTACATACAAACACACACACACACATGCACACACAAAAAACTAGGAGAATATTCTAGAAAAAAAAAGTAGTGTTTATAAAACAGGAAGCACCATTTTATGATCAAGCAAAGTTAAACTGTATTATATTTGACATAAACGAAGCTCACTCACTTGAACAGGATTAATAATGGATTTCCATGAGGAAAATGATTTCCATGATTGACTGATTTGGATCAAACAATGTTGCTATAATATTAAACACAAAACATTTCAACTCTCACCTTAGAATTCAACATGATTTCAGGAGCTCTGTACCAACGTGTAGCTACGTATTCTGTTAGGAAACCAGTGTGGTCATGATCTGGATCTGCCACACGAGCCAAACCAAAGTCACATATCTATTATGGGATAGAAGAAAGGATTGTTGTTTTTAGAAACAGTAGGGCTTTTTTTTTCCTTTTGAGACAGCAACATTCATTTTTTTTAAAAAAGGTAAATTTTAGGGGGATATATTTCACAAGGGGAAATGCCTTCAGAGATGGCAGTGTTCCAATATTTGAGAGGCTGCCACAAAGAAGAGAGGGGTCAACCTATTTTCCAAAGCCCCAGAAGGCAAGGCAAGAAACAATGGATGGAAACTAACTAAGGGGGGGGGAGCAACCTAGAACTAAGGAGAAGTTTCCTAACGGTGAGAGCAATCAACCAGTGGAACGGCTTGCCTTCAGAAGTTGTGGGTGCTCCAACACTGGAGGCTTTTAAGAAGAGACTGGACCACCATTTGTCTGAAATGGTATAGGGTCTCCTGCTTGAGCAGGGGGCTGGACTAGAAGACCTCCAAGGTCTCCCTTCCAACTCTGTTATTTGGTATTCTGTAATCCCTTGAGCTGTCTCCAAAAAGCTAAATACAGACCTTGAGATCACAAGTGGTGTTTAGCAGCAAGTTGGACGGTTTGAGATCCCTGTGCAATACGTTGGCCGAATGGATGTATTTCAGTCCCCTCAGAATTTGGTAAAGGAAGTAACAAATGTGATCGTTGCTGAGATGTTGAGTCTTTAAGAGTTTGTAAAGATCTGTCTCCATGAGATCTTGCACAATGTAGCTGAAAACTGAATTAAGGCAACAAAACCAACACGTGCTTTATAGCAGATAATTAATTTGGCTGAGCTTCCAAGATGTTTAAAATCGTACTTCTGTATTACAGAATATACAATTACAATATGGAAACAGAGACAATATTTCTGCATTGTTCATGAATACAGAGGTGTACAGGTAGTCCTCCACTTACGACCACCACTGAGCCCAAAAGTTATGTTGCTAAGTGAGAAATTTGTTAAGTGAGTTTTGCCCCATTTTATGACTTTTCTTGCCACATTTGTTAAGTGAATTGCTGCAGTTGTTAAGTTAGTAACACGGTTATTGAGTGAATCTGGCTTCCCCGTTGACTTTGCTTGACAGAAGGTCGCAAAAGGGGATCATGTGACCTCGGGACACTGCAACCGTCATAAATGTGAGTGAGTACGTAATTTACATGACCATGGGGATGCTGCAACGGTCATCACTGTGAAAAATGACCATAAGTCACTTTTCAGCGCCGTTGTAACTTCAAATGATCAGTAAGTGAACTGTTGTTAAGTCGAGCACAACCAATGCATATAATAATAATAACCAGAATTTTACTTTAACTCAAAGAAAATATAACAACAATGAGAACAGAATAATGTAGGGTTTTTAAAGGATACACATCTTTCATTTGATCAATAGTTGGAGCCCTAATGATGTCATTGATCCCAATAATATTTTCATGCTTGAAACGCAACAGGATTTTGATCTCTCTCAGGGTTCTTTGACAGTAAGTCTGGTGTTCGAAAGGGCTGATTTTCTTTATCGCCACACGAACTCTGTTCAAATTATCATAGGCTGAACTGTGGGGGGAAAAGGTGATAAAATAAACTCAACAATTGGCAAAACAAGAGACATTCTTAAATAATTTAGCAGAATCTCCACCTTGTGTTCCAACCAACTTTTGGTTAAGTTTCAACATTAAAAAGCTTCCTTTGGTGCTGACGACCACAAAAATTGCAGAGCACCCCGATTTCTCCTCTAAATCTTTGCCCATATTGTGTTCCTTCTCTGTATGTTCATATTGCTTCCTTCTCAGCAATATAGTATAGAAATTGTTGGTCCCAAAAGAAATGTTGCTTACAACAAGAGTAGGCTCCAGCATTATAGACACTGTGGTTGCAAAGTTGTCCACCCATTTCTTTTCATACAATCTGTCCTAATTTCAGAGACAGTGAAGATTGCAGGATCATGCTGAAGGGGCGAGTTGTGATCTAGGGACACAAGAGGGGACCTGGGCCCCTCCAAATCAGGACAGCCTGATACCCCTTTGCTATTTTTAGGGCAGAGGGGGCTGTTAGGAGGAAGAAGAGCAGACTAATTCTGACAATGCCATTATGTCCAGCTGCCAGCAGATGTAACTTGAATCAAAAGCACAGAAAAATTCACTTTAACCCCTATTGCAAAACTTAGATAATTTAACAATGTTGCCAATGTTGCCAAACATACTATTATGGGATACACTGGCAAAGAGATTTTTTTTTAAAAAAAAATGCTACAATTTAGCAATAATAAACAAGTGAGACTTTTCCTGTGCATTTGGTTACATTAATACAGTCACACATTTGCCTTCCTTGTCCTGTTGACAATGGCTCATTTTCTGCTCCGGTGGTTTTTCAACAGTGACGAACACGAATATGTAAGCTTATCCGAATCTTGAAAAGTTTAAGGAATGTGTTCTTAGAAGAGGAGCAAGATTATTGCTTTGTCGACCCAGTTCTTGCTGTTGCTTGGCGACCACACTTAATTTAGTTTAAATTTCACTCCAGATTTCAAGCCTAATAATAGATGATTACCAATTCGGTTTTCAACGGAAAGACAACCCCTATAGTCCAACAGAACCATTCCAATAATGTGGAAGACAAAAAGGAATTGAAGCAAAATTTGGCTGAGATTCTTGGTCTCTGTTCTTCCCACCAGGGTCATTCAGCAGGCTAAATGAACTATTTCTAGATAACCATTATACCAACTGTAAATCAGATTGCCTTTTCCTCCTCTGTCATGTGTTACAGATATAAGTCTGGAGCCAGGCACTCTCTTTGCAAGGATTTTTGTGAGTTTTTCAGGCAACCTTCCTGATTAGAGAGGTGAAAAATGCTTTAAGTAAACAAAACTTCTGCAACAAAAAAACCCCAACAACCAACCCCCAACTTGCAGCCAATTTAACCCTGGAGGAATTCAGGAAGGATTAAATGCAGCCTGCTTTTATCTTCCACTTTTACTCTTTAAGAGAGAAAGAATATTTCCCCATGAAGTTAACCCAATTAAAAGGAAGATTTTCAGAGAACTGTGTATTTATAAGTGATACAATAATCTGGAAGAGAAAACTAATGGAATAAGAAACCCATTATCAAAAGCTAAAGAAAGTTATTAGGAAACAACAGCTTTAGATGTCTGGGTGGGTGCAAATCAGGTGGATCGCACACTGAAGTGAAATAAAAGGCTGCCACCTAAGAATAACTAATTTCTATATTCCTGTCAAAGGGGAAGAGGATAATAATTAAACTTGCATGCTGCCCAACTCTTGTTGACTCTGGGTGGGTCATAACACCCAAGCAAAGAAATGAATGTTTCATAACCTCCCTCAATCAGATGCTCTCTCCAAACCAGTGTACAGGGACTTAATTCCCAGAATTCCTTGGGAAGGCGGCCAAAAAGTATTACCTAGATCAAAGATCAGAGTATGACGGGTTAGGAAACAAGTTCCTCCTCTTTGTCGCTGAGCAACAAATCACTGGTTTGCCAGTGCACCTCTGTCAAAGCCAGGAGTGATTCTGCTTTTAAAGGTTCGGGATCACGACCTTCTCAGGATCCTAGGTAAATGGTCCTTCTTGCTTCACAATTTATGATTTGCCTATTTAACCTGAAAATGTAACGGTCTTTATAGCATATTCCAAAGATTTTTTTCAATAGCCCTGCGTGAGAGCTGGTCAACGCACCTGCAGAGTGCCCAATTTCGGGAAGATCCCATTAGGAATTGGAAGAATTCTACGGGAATGTTTTAATTCTTCGTCACAATAAGAATGGATCCCGAATGGCAAATCAGAATTTTAAGAGTAGGATGGTTATTTGTGAGAGATGGGGTTTTGCTGTCGTCCAGGCTACTGAAAAGTTAAAAAGAACGTATGTATGCTCTTTTACCTAACTAGGAAATAGGGTAGCCTGTGAGAAGCGCTTGTCATCAACTTTATTCTTAGAGAGAGAAAAGAACAAAACAAAAAAACAAATTCGAAGTATAAACTGAGAGCAGAGGTGGAACAAGTATAGGCTTTGGCAGAAAGAAGACAAAGAAACTACTATTATTAGAGCAAGTGGAGACCAGACGGTGTCTGGAATGTAACAGAGGAAAAAAGAACACAAATCTACGACGGGCAGCTTCAATCACATTTCTTTGAAAGAAATTCAGCCACTCGGGAATCTCGGCTTTTGCAAATAGAAGGGTTGAGCAGGACAGATAGTCCTCGACTTAAACAAGACATCTGTTAAGGGAGTTTGGGCCCATTTTTACGACCTTTCTTGCCACCGTTGTCAAGTGAATCACTGTAGTTAAGTCAGTTAACTTGACTTTGCTTGTCAGAAGGACGCAAAAGGGGATCGCATGACCGTGAGACACAGCAATAGCCGTAAGTATGAACCAGATGCCAAGCATCTAAATTTTCATCACATGGTCGTGGAGATGCTGCAAAGGTTGTAACTGCAAAGAATGGTTGTAAGTCACTTTCTTCAATGTTGTTGTGACTTTGAATGGTGATTAAATGAACTGTGGTTAGTGGAGGACTGCCTGCAATTGTGATCTCCTCTATCCAGAGCCAAAGAAAGGGAGGAGTTAGACAGAGGTCTTGATACTATGGTATTATTGCAGTGGCCACACCCAAAATCATTAATGTTTCAAGATCTGACTGATTATTCTCAGGACTGCAGGTTTCCTCCTCCCCCTCCTGCAGGTAGGAACCTGTAGAAGCACTCATTGTTATAAAAAAGCCAGAATTACCTGCCACTTCCTTCTTTAAATGAAGCAGGTAGCAGCCAACTTCAGATTCTAGCTCCGCATTGTATCTTGTTGGTCGAGGGATAAGGTGAGATTTGTGTTCAGATGCAATATTAACTTTTTCAATCCTAAAAGATTCAGCATTACTCACTTGACAAACAAAAATAATAAAATCCCAAGATGAGCTTGAATAAATCAGATAGAGAGTGCTGGCAATGCTCGTTCTCGTGAATGTTAGGCCAGGATGTTAAAGAATTATGGCTTGGTATTTTCTGCAAGAGGACCCAGAGAAGGCAGTTTCCTATGTTCCTAAGTGACAAGCCCTGAAGCGTAGGCAGAAGTGACAGGAGAAATAACATATTAAAGATGACTGCAGAATCAGTACACTGCACCTCGAAAAAACAGACATCGAAGGAAGGAAGGAAATGAAATGGCGACCAGGCCACAAAAAAGGACTAGAGGAAGCCAGAATTTTATAGAAGGGATTCAAGGAAAGCCATTCGGGTTGAATATGAAAATATATGTTCACCAAAATATATATTTTTAAAAAATATCTGTCCCAAAAAAACCTGGAAGTATATGGTTCAAAAAGGGGAACACGAATGCTGTGAATCACCAAGACACAGAACGGAAAGAACGTCAGGGAGAGAGAGAAAGGGAGAAAGCCACAAGAGGTCTAGAATGAAAGTTGAAAGGAGGAGAACAGGTAAATGGCAATGTGCCAACAACTACACAGAAGCAAAAATGCAGATTAAAGTTTTAGCAGTGGGAAAAGATAACCACCCAAGGCTGAGCCTGGCAGACTTTGCCAGGGAACTCTGCGATCAGTCAGGTAAGGTTGTAAAGACTGCCCAAAGTGAAAGGAAAAATCATCAAAGGCTACATTTCTTCCTATTAAGCCACGATTCGCTTAATCACAACTTATTAAGCCACACGTGATTGGGTTTGCACAACATACTAAGGAAAAAAAAAGAAAAGAAAGCATTTTGCCTTTGCAATGTTCGATGAATCCAGCCAGGGTAATAGAATGAAAAAAGAAATTAGAGAAAACCAGAGGATAAATTTAGTATCCAAACAAGCAGTGTTTTCCAGTTTCAGTGAAATCTTTTCAGTCTGCCCAACTAACACGTTCATTTGATTGAAATGGACAAACAAACATGGATAGGGATCTGGGTAAGAGAAACCTTTGGTCACTGTTTTTACCATGTGAGTCTAGCAAAGATACTGAACATATTCAACATTCTGAATACGTTTACATGGAATGAAGGCATTCATAACTTGACTCCAAATCAGGATGTTCACATGCTTATAATCCGCTGAAAAGTATATAAAATCACAGCTGTCTTAAATTCTCACTAATCTGCACAGACAGAACTTTTCTTAAATTCCTGTCTTAGCATCAGCTAACAGTCGCAGCGGACTGCCACATACCTATACTTGAGATTTTAAACAAAATCTCGGAAACTGTTTTCACAGAAATAAAGTACAATACCTATAATACAAAGAATTAGTATCACACCTATAATACAAAGAATTGTTTGTATAATAGAATCACAATTCTTTCAATTATTAATACTGTATCTTCTTCAAAATTTCTATTACCTGATTGAAATTTTAGTAAGACAAACCTATCCATGGATTAGTCAAGTAGTCAAACAGCTGTTAAGTATAAAGATGTTAGAATTTTAAAAATGAATTACCGTCTAGCTCATTATGCTGGATCGGGAAAAGGGCAATTCCCCAGTGGAAGATCTGAGCACTTATGCCAGCTTGCATTGATTAAAAAACAAAAGCTAAGAGCTGAGCAGTCTTTTTTAAAGAGGAAAACAATTAACTAAAAAGACCTTAATGTAAAGTAGGCTCTGCATAAGCTATGAACAGAACACTTTTCTGCCTATCCCTCTGAACTGATATTGGTGTGATAGATCCTGCACCATGTGAGAGCAGGCACTTGATTGACGGGCATTAAATTCTGACTTCAGACTGGCTAGTCCACACAACACGGGAGATCCCAACAAAGGAACAGAGTCTTGCTGAATGTCAGTTGAAAAGCAGCAGCGCCAGTTGTGTTAAGCACAAAGCCTTCACAACACAAACCTGTAATATATCACTTGCCCCCTCGCTGGTTCTGGTAACTTGAAAAGGCTCTGTTCTCTGCTCTCACAGCTTCGTGTACCCAAATTTTTAAAATTATACAAAGACTCAACAAGGAATCCATCAAAACCACTACAAAAATAAATTGCCATTTTTTGTATTTGGCCTAGTCTCCTGCTGTAATTCAAACAATATACAATAAGTTTTCACCCAAACCCAACTGAAGATCTTATCTGATTTCATTAAGCACAGCCATGGCAAACAGCGATTAAGGAAATACAGGGGGGGGGGGGGTACCATCAGAGATAAATGATGACACCCCATGAGCAACAAACAGTAAAATAGACTTATGAATAGCTGAGCTCTGGGTCTTTGCTCCCCCACCCCCTTAGCTTAGTATGCAGTGAGGGATCAGGTGTTCTGGTATCTTCCTAGACACCCCAGAAAACTCACATATGAAATGTATTAAATTTATTTATTTATTTATTTATTTTTTTTACATTTATATACCGCCCCATTCCGAAGACTCGGGGCGGTTTACAGCTTATAAGCAAT
>JANHFL010002141.1:180596-196209 GCA_032468155.1 Oxyrhabdium leporinum
TCCAGCCTTAGGACCACAGCCAAGGATTTGCTCCTGCCTGGGGATCCCTGGTCCTTGGGATAGGATGGGGGCTTCCTATCTCAGATGGGTTGCAAGCCAATTCACGCTCCTTGGCTTGCGTCCATTGATTGGCCTGCCAATCAAATTTAGGCACCGCCCATCTCCCTATCCGGGTGACTCGGGGCAGTTCAGAGATGTACAGGTAGTCCTGAACATACGACGGTTCGTTTAGTGACCTTTCCAAGGGGCAAGAGCACCGAAGAAAGTGACTCGGGACCGTTGTTTTTTTCCCCACACTTATGAGCATCGTACATCCCCGTGGTCACCTGATCAAAATTCGGACGCTTGGCAACTGGCTCATACGATGGCTGCAGTGTCCCCGGGATCCCCTTTTGTGACTTTCTGACCACCAAAATCCTGGGGAGTTCTAGTCCTCAACCATGAAAGCCGGCTAGGTGATTTGGGGCCAATCCCCAGGAGACGGCGAGTTCTAGTTCCTGCCTTAACCGTGAAAGCCAAATGGGTGACTTTGGGGCCAATCGCCAGGAGACGGTGAGTTCTAGTCCCGCATGAGGCAAGAAAGCCACGTCTGTGCCATTGTGCCAGTCCCTCTCTCTCAGCCCAACCCACCTCACTGGATTGTTGTGGGGGGGAAAGAGGAGCGCGAAAGGGTGTTAAACCTATTTGCCCTCTTGAATTGCATCTAAAATAATAAACACGTGGCACAATTAAATAAATACATCGAAACGAGATTACTGCCCCAACCTTTGGAGGTCACCACGAGATGCCCAGGTTACCTTCCACACACCCCCCCCCCAAAGGCTTTGGGGGAAGTTGTGGTGGGGCCAAGTGGAGCCCCCTCCCCTCTGCCCATCGCCCTTCCCCGCTGATCAGCCAGGAACTGGCCAACGTCAGTTCGAACTGGAATAAACTGGGTGAGGAGCTAGCTAGTCGGTTGGGCCTCCCTCTGTTTTGCATTTCTCTTCCAGGGCAGGCAGCTGCGTGCAGCCGCAGGGCCTTTGAAGAAACGGGAGGTGGTGACCCCGAGGCCTCCGCTGTCCGTCCCCCCCCCACTCCCCGTCCCAGGAGGTCTTGAGTCAATCAAGAGGAAGGGGACTTGAAAGGAGAGGTGGGGAGGGCGACGGGCGGGGTGGGTTGCTGCTCTCCAGCCATTTGTCAAGGCCTGAATGAAACAGGAAAGGACAAGAGGCGAAGGCAAGAAGTAGAAAGAAAGAAGAAAAGAAAAAGGAATTACTTCCAGTTTCGTGGACTGCTGAACAGCTCCCTCCCTCTGGAAAGGGGGTTAGGGGGGAGAATTCCATCCCCCCCCACGTTTGAAATACCTCCTCCCCCTCCCCGCTTCAGATGCCCCCCCGTTACCCCCTCGCTTGGCTTGACAGTCCTCAAAGAACAGCTTTTATTTTTCTTTTTTAAAAAAAATAAAATAAAATAAAAAACGCATGCGGTAAAGCAATACCGATAAACGGAGGAGGTCAAAAAGTCTCCAGCAAGCAATCCTGGGGTTGGGGAGAGAAAGAGAGAGAATGGAAAATGGATAAAATATAAGGGAGGGGTGGAGAGAGAGAGAGAGAGAATGGGATTGAGAGAGAAAGAGAGAAAATAGGATTGGAAGAGAATGAGACGGAGAGACAGAGAAAAAGAGAGAGAACAAGAGAGGAAAGAGGATAGAAAAGAATGAGAGAAAATGGGATTGAGAAAGAGAAAATGGGATTGGAAGAGAATGAGACGGAGAGAAAGATAAAAAGAGAGAACGAGAGAGGACAAAAAGAACAAGAGAGAGAGAAAATGGGATTGAGAGAGAGTGAGATCGACACAGAGAAAAAGAGAGTGGAAAAGAGAGAGAAACGATTACATCTGACAAGGATCCCTTTGCAAGACTTTTCAGGAGATGAATAAGCCAGAATCTTGCCCACATTGGAAAAGCCTCACATCCGTGGCACAGAACAACAGGCTGGGGATTGTGGTTTGCTCCCGCCTGGGAATTAATTTGGGAAAACTGGGGTGGGAGGGGGAGAGAGAGAGCTCACTTTTGTGATGCTTTTCGAAACAACTCACTCGCTTCTCTCCTGTTGCGAGTGGATAAAACAAGAAACACGGACCAAGAATTTTGGGGATTCGGAAGGTTGCGAGATCAAGCTGTCCCCATTTCCTTTGCTAGTAGATTTGGGGAGGTGGGCTTCAGGACAGACAAAAGGGGGCAAAGGGAGGGTTGGAAGGAGCAAATGTGGCCATCTGGACCTCGGGGGCGTGGGAGGGTGATGTCTCACGCCACTAAGGCATAAAGCAAGATGACCAGTGGCAAAGTTCACCCCACACCTTCCTTTACAAAGCAAGCCCCCCGCCCCCACAGCCACCTAGAGAAATGGTGGGTCCCCGACAAACATGCACCCTTCCCTATGTTTTCAATGAACAACCCCCCCCCCAAAAAAAAAGTGACTTGAAACTTGGACAAACCTTTCCAAATGCCAACATCGGAATGCGCACACCAGTCACGAGTCAACCCAGAACCTGGGTGCAGCAGACAAGAGAATCCTTACCGATACGAAGCATCAGCGTTACAAGAAGGAAATAATCCCACTTGTATGAAGCAGAGGATGCCCACTTCTCTACAGACCGCAAATCTCGAGTCACTACACCAGCGCCAAGATACTCCCTCCACTCCTCAGCGGTGTGACGCAGGCTGGCCTAGAGCAGAATCGCCTGACCGGTGCGATCGCAAACCACACGCTCAGATTACAGTAGTACCCCATCATCCCCAGACTCGCACGCAAATCAAGCCATCATGGACTTGGCCAAGTTCCTTGCTAGATGTGAGCTGAGCACCCAAAGGACTTTGGAAGGTTGACGATCGGCCAGAAAGTTACAGAGCCGGTGATCTTTCTTCCAAAATTGCAATAAGGGATCTTCTCAAACTATCATGCCCTGAGGAGGTGGACCTCCTTGTCCAGTTTCTTATTACAGATTAACAGAACTGGAAGGGACCTTGTAGGTCATCCAGTCCGACCCCCCTGCCCAAGCCGGCGACCCTTCACCATTTCTGACAGATAACAGTCCAGTCTCTTCTTCAAAGCGTCCAGTGATGAAGCTCCCACAACCTCCAAAAGCAACTCCTGTTCCATGGGTTGATTGTTCTCACTGTCAGAAAATTCCTCCTTATTTCCAGGTTGAATCTCTCCTTGTTCGGTTTCCATCCATTATTCCTTGTCTGGCTTTGGAGAATAGCTTGACTCCCTCCTCTCTGGGGCAGCCCCTCAAATATTGGAAGGCTGCTATCATGTCTCCCCTGGTCCTTGTGGGAGTATTAATACCTCCCTTGATCTTGACTGTATCCCTCCGTTAATGCAACTTAGGATTGCGTTGGCTTTTTTGGCTGCCGCCGCTCACGGCTGGCTCCTATTTAGCTGGTTGTCCACTAAGACTCCGAGATCCCTCTCACAGTGACCGCCGTTAAGCCTGGTTTCTCCCAATCTCTGTGTGTACTTTTGGAGCGACTGAGTCTTGGGAAAGACTGCTGAGTACACCAGGAGGATCAGGAATATGAACAGAAGACCCAGAACCCGGTCTTAACAAGATCTGGGACAGATTAGAGGAGTGTTGCGGCAGAGCAGAGGCAATTGAGAGTACCCTGCTTAAGAAGATTGAGGATTTTCCTAAAATATCCAGCAGGGTGTACCAGAAGCTCAGAGAACTAAGTGATTTGTTAAGTGTTGTTTTTCCCCCAGGGGACACCGGTCTATCAGGGCAACCTGGTCTACCCAATTATGGGATGGAACGTACTGCTTCCGCCTTTCAGACCCAATCCAGGAGCCTTCGCAGCCAGTCGCTTCCGCGACAAGCTGTTTTTTGTGTTGATTTTTTTGTTCACAGAGAAATAAATAAAGGGAGAGTAGTATAGATCCGTTTCAAGCTATTTAGCTCTCATCAGCTAGCCGTGCCCTTTCTGGGTTAGGCCATAACCCAGAGCCATACCCAGGTTCGAATCCCAGAAGGGTATGGCTAGCTGACGAGAGCTCAGTAGCTTGAAATAGATCTGTGCTAGCCTCCCTTTATTTCTTTTGTCGGTGAACGTAAATTCGACAGAAGTGATTTGTTGCAAGGACTACAACCTCCCAAAGCAAGGGGTGTCCTCTCTTTCTTTTGTCACACAGCCAGGGGGATTAAACCCATCGTTTTGAAGGTCCCTCGTGACTTACAACAGGAGTGGGTTGCGTACGGGGTTCGAACCCAAGACAAAACTCAAGCGGCCGTTCCCACCATTCAGCGTGTGGATTTTTTTTTCCTCTCTCAAAGCAAACAAAAGATTAGGAACGATCCCAGTTGTGCCTTCATATTTGCACGTGCCACACCTCCCAGTCCCAAACAAAACTCAGTCACGTCACACTTTGCCAGGGATTGTAAAGTCAGTGTATCATGCACAAGAGTGGGACAGCCCAGACCACAACACAGGACGCTACTCCCTGGCCCAACTCCTTGGACCATCCAAGCCAGCTGAGGACACCAATAAGCATGGCGGGGACAGAGCGGAGAAACGCTGGCGTACGGAAGTACTCCAAACTCCATCAGGGGGCAGGTCTTGCTCAAAATCCTCTCTAGTTAAGAGTGTCTCCAAGCTGTAAAGATGTATGCAATTCTAGGCAATCAAAGCAACAGGTGTCTCTAGCCAGGTGCACTGTCTTTGACATGTTTGATCTTAAGAGAACCAGCTCCCTCTGACTCTCTCATGACCTGTGTGGGCATTGTTGAGATGGTGGGGAGGAGAGCCACTGCCTTCAACGTAGAGTTCATAGGCGGCTGTACCTGTCTACCATAATTGAGCGCAACCAGGGTCCAGGTGACTGGTCACAAATTCTTACTCCAGATTCAGCAATTCAACCACCTCCGCTGAAACTCACAGCCCATCTCCTACCAGCACGTGATGAGCAAGCTCAGATAATACTGCTTCTAGCAAGAGGCGCCTTATGGGTTCACAGAGAGAGCAGATTAAGGGTCTCCACAGTGCTCCTTATGCTGAGAAGACATGATCTTGGGTGGGTCATCCTAGGGGATATCTGTTTAGGAAATGCGCACAAATCCACCTCCGTTAATATCACGTTCGCCAGCACGCTAGACAAAGGGGGGGGGTCTTTCTCTCTTCCAGCCATGTCACAACCGCTTCTTCATAAAGGAGCTGCCAGGTAGTACCCAATGCCCATGAGCTGTGGTGGCGCAGGGGGTTAGAACGTAGTATTGCGGGCTAATTCTGCCTGCACACCAGCAGTTCGATCCTGACTGGCTCGGAGTGGGTAAAATGAGGACCCAGATAGTTGGGGGCAAATTTGCTGACTCTGTAAACCACTTAGAGAGTGAACCACTTAGACTTATAAACCACTTAGAGAGTAAACCACTTAGACTTATAAACCACTTAGAGAGTAAACCACTTAGATCTATAAACCACTTAGAGAGTAAACCACTTAAAGTTATATACTGTGAAGCAGTATATAAGTCTAAGTGCTATTGCTATTTCTTCCTTCCTTCCATCCATCCATCCATCCATCCATCCAGCACAGTGGTTAGAATGCAGTATTGCAAGCTAACTGCCCACTGCCAGGAGCTCGATTCTCACTGGATCAAGGTTGACTCAGCCCTCCATCCTTCCGAGGTCGGTAAAATGAGGACCCAGATTGTTGGGGGGCAAGACCAGTTGTATACCACCTAGAGAGCACTGTGAAGCGGTATATAAGCCTAAATTGCCCTGTCCGTTCATGAGCCCAGACAGTGACGAATATGCCTGTGGCTGTGACCAAGACCGCTTCAGATGTACTGTCTTTCCCAGAACACAGGAAAACCTGCAGAAAGACTCTTCCTGCAAGTAATGGAAGTTAAAGAAGTCAAACCACTCCTTCTGTGCAGACTCCAAAGACAGCGCCTGCCTAACAACGAGGTCCTTTAACACAATCATTTCTTTGCAAAGCAGCCAAATCTCTACAGGGTGCTGAGAAATCATCTTGCACTCCTGTGCACAATTGAGTTGCTTCCCAGCCTTCCGTCAACCCCGAGGAGAGACCATCCCCTGTTTCCCCCCCACCCTCCCCGAGAAGAAAACAGGGGCAGCCAAGGGAAATTTCAGAGGGACAACAAACTCAAACAAAAGACCCCAATAAAAGGTCGTCGTAGACTTGCAGCCACACTCGAGCCTGGACTTTTCATTGCTAAGGAAGGCGTTTGGGTCACGCACAATTTTACGGCCTTGTTTTGCCAGGGTTAAGCAAACCCACCGCGGTTGTTAAGTGAAACAGCTGGCCGTTAAGCGAATCCAGATCTTGCTTGCCAGAAGCGGGCTGGGAAAGTCGCAAAGGGCACGTTTTGTGACGCTGGGGCACTGCAATCGTTGCAAATGATCCATTTGCCAAGGGTCCTAATTTTGCTCACGGGGGGGGGGGTGCTGCGACGTCTGGCAAGTGTGAAAAACGGTCACAAGTCAACTGATTTCAGTGCCGGTGTAAGAGCTTGCCATACCGGCCTTAACAACATACTGATCGGCTGGCCAAAGAGAGAAGAATACCAGTTGCGGAAGCCCCCTCCCTCACCGGTGGCCCTGTAGTTGCTTTTGAGCAATTGATTCGGAAAAGCAGCAGATCAGTAAACAGTAGCTACACGCAGGAGGAAATCAACGGGGAAGCCCGATTCGCTTAACAACTGTGGCAAGCAAAACTTGTAAAACTCGATGACTGCCTTGCAGAGCAACGGAAATTTGCAGCTCGGTTGTGCTCCTAAGTCAAGGGCTCCCTGTAACAGCGCAGCAGTAGTAGCAAATACACTTGTTAAGCCAACATTTTAAGAGCAAGAGCGGGTTACTTACAGACCGGGGAGCGATAGGTCCAGTTGGTTTCGTCCGGAGATCCAAGCAAGGAGTAAGATGCAAGCAGGTTTCAGAAGGATCATCAGCCAAGCTGCAGGCCGCAGAAAATCAGCTAAACACAGGCGACTCCATTAGTGGGAGTTCAGCTGGCACATATCAGAAATAATTGCAGAGCTGAACCTTCGACTCCAAAAGAGGAACGTTCTTCCTGCAGTTTGGCAAACTCTTTCAAGTAACCTTTTTCTGGGGCTGTTGACGGGTCCATATGGATGCTCTTGTGGGACTTGGAAGCCATTTCCCCGACCTCAAAGATAAGAGCACGAGGCTGGAAGTCTGAAGCAACGGGCCTCAGTGCTGCCAAGATGGTGGAGCTTTCTTTGTAGCCTGCCTTTATTATTATTATTATTTTTACAAATAACTCAAAGAGTGATGGAGGTATACAGCACGCCTTCCTTGTGCATTTCCAACCGCTGAGAGCGATTGGCCCAAAGTTGGCTTTCCTGCCTAAGGTGGGACTAGAACTCAAGAGTTTCCAGAGTTACCCAGCCACCTTTCATGCCTGCAGAGGAACTAGAACTCACCGTCTCCTGGTTACTGGCCCAAAGTCACCCAGCCGGCTTTCATGCCTAAGGTGGGACTGGAACTCATGTGGTCTCCTGCTTTCTGTAAACACTCAACCCAACTGCTAATGGTAGCCCCACCGCTTCAAATTTGTCCAGGTTTTTCTTCCATCTTCTCCTCTTCGGTCTCTCTCTTACAGGCAGGCAACACACCTGGAATGGTAACCTGATTACCCCTAAGCATTGCTTCATAAGGTGACAAGAGATAGGAATAAAAGAGGTGCCTTTCCAGTCAAGCAGTTATGCCTCTGGTTGCGTTTGGTCCCCAGGTCACCCTTGCTAAGATTGGGAGACATCAGGTTTGGGGTTAACAGCCTTGGTAACGTTGCGGGATGCCACACTGGGTGTTAGCAACCTTGCTAAGGTTGTTTGGGGGTGTGGGGGGGAACGACAACACACAAACAACAGCTGGGATTGTGTATTTGCACGACCGTGCACAACCCTTCGTGACAGGAATGCTGGGAGTTGAAGTCCACAAGTCTTAAACGTTGCCAAATTTGCAGAGACCTGCACAAATGCTGGAAGACAGGGGAAAGAGATGGATTCAAATTCTATGCCTTATGAAGACCCCTCTCTCCATCTTGCAGCCCGACCCACCTCACAGGGTTGTTGTGATGGTGAGGAAGATAGGAGAAGGAAGGAGTGCTGTATTTCCAGCCTGGAGTCATTTATAAAAATAATAAAGGCGGGATTTAAAAAAATAAATACATTGCTGGGTTGAACAAGCCAGGCTGTACGTTCAAACGGAGGCAGAATTTAAATATTGGAAGAGAGATGTCACGGGGCGCATTTACATGGAGGAATTATATTAAGTTTGTTTTGATTGGTATACTCAAAAGAAAATTGGGATGATGTGTTTTAGAGTTGACTGCTTTGCTCCATTTTTGCTAAAATGGATTTAGGTTCTAAAATTTTTTTTAAAAAAACAAAAACCACCAAGAAATTTATATTTGAAGTACACAGATAAATCTGTAACTCCCCTTTTGCTTTGTGTAATGGTGATAATTATTGATTAGTTGCAAGGCTGCATCAGAGTATAAAATACAAGACAGAAACAAAACTGAACAAATTTAGAGTAAAAGGCAAAATTAAAAGAAAAATGCAGTTTGTCTTTGTTTTTTTCTTCGTTGTCTATGTAATATCTTTTAAAGTAGATTATTGCATATCCAGAGGGGGAGATAAAAAAAAACACTGCCGAGCCCGGATCCAGATGTTTTGCACAGATCCATGGAAATCAGCGAGACTTAAATTAGCTACATGGATTAAGAGGATTAAATTAGTATATTTGCAGCCAGATTAAAAAACAGCGGGGGGTGTTGGCTTAGTCAGGATTTTTGGAGCTTGTGACTTCTGCAAAACAGATGGAACATCTGGCTATGGCAGCAAGGGGAAAAAATGGAAGTGAATTTGGCCGATTTCTGTGGTTATAAAGAACTTCTGGAAGTCAATCCTGTTATAGTTGCCGAGATTATTTCAGTTGTATAGACGTGGGATTTTCCTGGTTTGCATTTGCACAACAGAGGAGAGTACAGTGGGCAGGGCAGCGTTTCCTAAATAGATTTCGTGCCTTGCATTCATTCTTAAAATAAACAAGTATTTTCTCCTCCTTCTCCGCTTCTCCTGCCTGCCTTCCTTCCTTCCCCATCTCTTCTTCTTCCTCCTCCCTCCTCCTCCCCTCATACGTGTAGTCTTAGATTTAAAACCTTTCATTTAGTTACTTTTCAAAGTTAGAACCGCACTGGAAAAAGTGACTTAGAACTGGTTTTCACACTTATCCCCACAGCCACGATCAAAACCTGGGCACTTGGAAACTGGTGTGTACTTGTGACGATGGCACTGTCCCAGGGTCATGTGATCACCACTTGTAACCTTCCCAACAAGCAAAAGTCGATGGGGTGTGTGTGTGTGTGCGGGACTGATTCACTTAATGACCGCACGACTCCTCTAACACCTGCAGTAATTCGCTTGACAACTGTGGCAAAAGAGGATCATAGAACGGGGCACTAGCCACTTAACAACTGCTTTGTTTAGCAACAAAAATGTTGGGCTCGATTGTGGTCGTAAGCGGAGGGCTGCCTTTAGCCGGCCCAGTCTACGTCTCTCTTCGATGGGTGTCCCGTAGGCAGGAGAAACATTTAGAGACCTCCTGGTGGTGTCTGCAACTTTAAAGAACGGATCCAACCTCAGACGGCGTCTCCAGGAGCTTCCGACACAGAATAGAGTAACAGAGTTGGAAGGGACCTTGGAGGTCTTCTAGTCCAACCTCCTGCTCAGGCAGGAAACCCTGAACGTTAATTTGTCTTCCCTGTTGACTTTGCTCTTCAGGCTGAGAAGAAATGGTAAGGATCAACCGAGTGTTTCGTAAGAAAACCTGGAAGGATTTTCTGGCCAAAATGACTTGTTTGCCAGGGGACCCTCACCACAAATAAGTGAACTCGGTGAGTCAAGACACCAGTAAGACACTGCGACTTTCACGAGAAAGCTCCAGGCGCGGGGCGTGCTCCCGTCTAAGGCCTCGGAGGTGATTTCACTGCTGGAGTAATTTCTGCCAGGGGGGGGCATGATCAGAAAGGAGAAATCGTAAGGCCTTGAATATTTATACTTGGGAATAATCTAATGGACTTTCACTTTATGCGGTCTTTGTGTCTCCCCTCAAATGCACCGTCCCCTTACAAGGAAGGGACACGAGAAGATTCGAGAACGGATTTGAAGACGTACAGAAGTCCTTAAGTGGGGTGGGGGGTGGGGGGAAATCTTAAGAAAGAAAATTCAGAGCAATGCTGACGATGAGAGGATGTCGACCGAGAACTGGAATGGGAAAAAAAAACATAAAGCAAATCAAGGCAGGGGAGACAACGTGAAGCCCTACACCTACGCTGGGCAGCGAAGCTCAGATTTCTGGACACTTAATCCTTCATTTACCACTTGGTTAGATTGGGGAGAAACTTTTTCAGCCGGATGCCGATTGCAGAGCGAATAAATCAGAGACTCCAGAATCATCATTATTATTATTTTAAAGTTTCTTCTTCCCACTGTTCTGAGTTCACAGGTATGTAGTAATTCGCTTGAAGGTCCTGGAAGGCAAGGGGAGGAGGTTTTGAACAGTTTTCTGTAGCCTGGAATGGCTAGTTCATACTGCACTAGTCTGAATCTTTACACACACCAGAATGGAATGGAAGTAATGCAAAAGAGGGTGCGGCATCCCAGCGTCCTAACGTTTTATAGCAATTTCAGTTGTCCTTCCATGGCTTGTTCTGGATTTCCTTAAAGCGCTTTGTGGAAAGCTTTATTCCTTTTCTTTAAGCAATTGTTTCTTATCAGCAGGAAAAAAAAACAAACAACCAAGAAACCCAGCAGGTTGCCAATTTCCCATGGAAATTGAAGACAAAACAAATGAATACAAGGAAAGGTTGTGTGAAGTACCCGATGGATCAGAGGGGTGAGAGGAGCAGAAAGTTGGGGGTGATCTAAAGAATTCACTTTTATATATATAAATATATAAGAGCAGAGTAATTGGCTAGCCTAATAAGCTTTTTAGGGACAATCAGGAATGCAGCATCCCTGACTGTCGATGGGCACATATTTCGAGACTATTTAATGAGAAAGAATTACAAAAGTTAGGTTTTATTGCACCTCGGAATTAAGAATATGGACAGCAAATCACTTTTCCTTCCTTCAGGGGGGGAAAAAAAGGGGGCGGGATGGGTGTGGGTGTGTGTGTGGGCAGATGAACGAGAGGAAGAGGAACCGGTTGGATTTAGAGCATTCAGAATGAAGCACGAGATGCTGTCCTCCCAAAGGCGTCCCCCTCCTTTTAAGATGCTGAGCTTTGAGGGAGGGGAATTTATGGGGTGGGGGGGGGAGAAGAAAGGCTCATCGGGACATATTCAGAGTTCGTCGTGCTTCGTGGAGTCCGAGTTGGGCTTGATAAAAACCCCCTCCATGGCTTTCCAGTAGTTGTGGTGATTAGCGGAATGCATCCCGTGAACTTCCCGCTGACCCCGGATGGGGTGCCCGTATTGCTCCCCCGTCACTGAAAGGAACACATCGGTCCCCCCGTGCTTGAAGCGCACGGCGTCGTCGCGTTCCCAGTAGGTTCCGCTGCACTGAACCGACCAGACGTCTAAATCGTCCCCTTCGCCGTCATCGCCAAAGGCGCTCACTTCCTGTCAAAAGGCAGAAACGGGGTGGGAGGAAAAGAGGGTTGTGAAGAAGACGCCTCTCTGTGGCGTGATTTGAGCTGGGTTGAGACTGTAAGCTGAACCGTTAAGCCCACAGTCTGCAAACGACAAGACCAAAACCGCCACATGGCGGCTTAAGATCCCCTGGTTGGACAAGGCCATCACCTTAACCGTGCCAACTTAAAAGATCCGTGGACTTCAACTCCCAGAATGCCCCAGCCAGCAAGGTGTCTGGGGAATTCCGGGAATCGAAGACCCACAGATCTAAAGTTAGGAAACCCTGAGCTAAATTGTGTTCGTTTAGCCTGCAGCGTGAACACAAGTTGCTGTGGTTTGTGAACAGTGGCTTAGCCTGTAAAACTGAAAGACGGCAACCCAGGTAAGAAATGATAAATCGGGACCAGGACTTTTATTCGCTTTGAAATAATGATCTGATTCAAATGACACGAATACCGTGACTTGCTGAAGTAGGAACTGCAGATGGTTTTAAATCACGAGTACACACACTTGCTCTGCTTTCGTGCAAGGTGACTTAAGTCAATATTTTCTAGAGCAACTTTATCCCTTTTTAAAGCATCAAAGGTTTGTAGCTAACGTCTACAAAAAAACAAACAGAAACCGGGAGCAAAAAAATGTTGCTCTAGATAAAAGTACTCTCCCTCAGCCCTGTAACAGTTTCAGTAAGTTTAACCTGCTAGTAGAAATAATCAGATTGTTATACCAGTTACAAATTAGCTATGAAACACTTCGATAGTCTAAACTGCAATGTACACACTGTATGACGTCATTAACAAACCACTCACACCAACGTCAAGTAGAATTTTAATTACAGAGGTACAGAGTTTATCGCTCACACATTCTCCTGTTCTATATATATGTATTTTTCCAGAGCAACTAATATAAATAGTAGTGGAAAATGTTGGGAAGTGCTCAGCAGGGAGGAGAACTCAAGCAGGCGGAAAAGACTGACAAACCCCACCCCCCTCGCCCAGCCTTATCTAATAGTTCCCTAGAGAAGGTGGCCAGACTGGGGAGATTTCCATATAATATAGGCAGAACGTAATAAGGTAGCTTGAACTCCGCATGTGTGGGCCTGGATCTTTGGGCCTGACCAAAAAAAGGTCATAAATTATACTGTAGGGAAAAAAAAAAGCATTATATTCTACTTCTACAAAGTAGTCCTTTAAATGGAATTAGAGACATCTTGCCATTTGTGCAAATGTATCCGAGTACAAATCACGTCGGAAATGTATTTTTGCACAGTAAGAAACGAACAGAATACCTCAAATAAGCTTTAGGGATTTTTAACGTTGGAACTGTCAAAAAAGGAACGTGCTGTACAGTCATTAAAAAATTCACAAAATGGAGGGCACCTCCTCATCAAAAGTTAAAACAATTAAGCACCGCACGTTTCTTAAATTTGAACAGAGCTGTGCTGTGGTGTATCTGTAGTATGAAATGGTGGACAGCACGTTAAAAAAAAAAGCTCAAGGGAACATTTCGACCAGATAAAGCATCCTTCCTAAAACTCCAACTCAACGGGAGAATCAATTAGATTTAAAGGTATCCGCGCAGCTGAAATACATCGGGTGTGACATAGGTGGAAACACTCCGGTTTTACCTGGTTGTTGGAGAGCGGGGATGAGAAGTGGTGGGTGTGCAGATTCTTCCCTGTGTTGACATGAGTAAGGCGGACTGCCTGCCCGCATTTCACGGGTACTCCTCGCTGGCAGGATCCATCACTTTTGCCCCTGATCCGCCAATAGCTGTTGGCATCATCTGATCCTTCAACTCCAGTCACTGACTGCTGACCGCTACCTAACAACACAACAGTTACCCTCTCGTCAGTGAATTGACGTTATTTGTTCCCAAGAAGAAGGGACAGAAAGCGCAGTAATGATGTTGCACGGCATTGACATCCCCCTTTTTCCTGATCCATCGATGGCGAATAAGAACGCTGAATGAAATCTCTCTGCACGGGGTTTTTATTGTTTACTTTTCACGCCGGCAGCTCTGTGGAACTTCAATGATGTTCTCCTCATAGAACATCAACAATGCAGAAGCCATGCTAGCTTTGAATGAGAGACAAGGGACTTTCCCCCTAGATATTCAATCACTCAAAAAGAGTGACTCAATTCGATGGAAACTCTAGTCTGACCGAACTGGTTTCTTAAAAACGGATGTTGAAATTTCGTAGCCGGAAGCAATCTACAAAGCCGAAACTAGAGAACGAACAGAGGGCAGTGTTTATTTTTTTTCCCCTCCTCTTTATCCCAAAATTCTGCCTGGGACCAGTAGGAACAAACTGGTAGCCATAACAAATAGATCTACTTGGTATAGCAATAATAAACATAATAATAATGTTTATTAGCTTTCCAGAGGTTGAAGAGCAAAGCAAACACCCCACCAGCCCTATATAAAGCCCATTTTGTACACTGCCCCCCCTCCCCTGTTAAACATAGCATTCAGCCACTTCTGGGTTTCATTTCCTGATTTTATTCACGGAGAAAAAACGGACAGCTGCCCTTCTCTGATAAACCCTATATGGGCAGGGTGGCAAAAGCCCAAGAGGTGATGCCAGGGGAAGGGTCCCAGCCTACCTGGGGGCGGGGGCGGGGGGGGGTGAGTGAGCGGATTAAGCCCATCTCTGCAGGTACCAGCCATCTGTAGTAGAGCCTTCCTATTCAGGAGCTGTCTATCTGAAACATAAGCCAACAGCTTCTCCCACCCTTTCTTTCCTTGTAGCTACCATCCTAACCCTAACCCTAACCCTAACCCTAGCCCTAACCCTAACTATCTGAAGTACCAAACAATATCACCCCCACTCCCCCGGAGGCTTAAGCCAACTTTTCCAGGTAGCCCACATTCGTGACAGAGCCTCCCCATTCAGGAGCTGCCTATCTGGATGCAAGGCGCCACCACCACCACCACCGGGGGACTTTCCTGATAGCCCCCCACTTGTAATAGAGCTTCCCCATTCAGGAGCTATTTATCTCAAGCAAGTGGAAGCAATTTCACCCATGGAGGGGGGGGGTGTTGCACTTAAAGCCACCTTGACAGGTAGTTCCCCTCTGTGATAGAGCTTCCCCGTTCAGCAGCTGCCTATCTGAATGCGAGGCACCATCCACCCCCCCCACTAAAGCCCTTAGGCCCATCTTTCCCGACAGCCCCCTCCCATTCATAATAGAGCCTCGCCGTTCAGGAGCAGTCTACCTGAATGCGAGGCACCATCAAACACCACCACCCCGCCACGCCCACCCCAGTAAAGCACTTAGGCCCATCTTTCCGGATACCCTCCTCCCTTTCTTGACAAAGCCTCCCCGTTCAGGAGCAATCTATCTGAAAGAGCCTCCCCCCCCTCCTTCCAGGCTGTTTTTTTTTTTGCGCGGGGGGGGGGCGTTGTGGTATTCCGGGAGTTGTAGCCTCCGCTTCTCCTCACCGGATCCGTACTTGACCTCGTGCGAGTGCAGCCGCACGTTGTGCCGCGTATTGAGTAGCTTCAGCACCGAGCCGCAAGTGACAGCGCCCGCCTCGGCCTCCTTCGCCCGGCCCGGCCCGCAGGCCAGCAACAACAAAGGCAGCAGCAGGAGCGACGGGGGAAACGGGCCGGGCCGGGCCGAAGAAGCGCCGCCGCGCGGTCGCCGCATTTCCGCTCCTTCCGAGGCTCCGTCCGGCTGGTCGGCCGTGGCGGCGGCGGCAGCAGCAGCAGCTCGCACTTCGCCTCAGGAGTCGTTTCCGGTCCCGCCGCTCGACGGCAGCCAATCCGCGGCTGCCAACACGCAGCACGTGTTCCGGCTCCACCCCCCCCGGCGTCGCGACGCTGGGGAGCTGATAGGGTGGAGGCGCGCGGCGGGGGGAGCCAATCAGCTGCGGCGGCGTGGCGGAGAGAAAGGGGCGGGAAAGCCGAGGAGGAAAGAGTTGTTTTTTTTTGGGGGGGGGGACAAAATTGTAAA
>JANHFL010002141.1:199666-214315 GCA_032468155.1 Oxyrhabdium leporinum
AAAATGTCCTTCTGATTTCTTTTTGCTAAGAAATTAAGTAGGTGCGGTTTTGTTTTCTTCTGTATGGGGGAGGGAGGAGGCAAAGGATAAGGGGCAATCCAAAAAAAAACGGGGAATAATAATAATAATAATAATAATAATAAAAAAAGAGAATTGCAAAAGGAAAAATAAGAAATAACAGCCACGACCTTCTGAATTTTAAGGGCAAGTTATAAGCCTAAGACCTTTCCCCGCTCCCTTCTCTGATAAATGGTGACGAGGAGAAAAACAGAAACAAAAAAAGAAAAGAAAAAAGAAACAGCATTCTTTAAAAGTACATTAAAGCAGTGATTTTAAACAAAGAAAGCAGAACTAGAACATCTTAAATTTTTAATCCTTTCTTTACAGATTACCTAGACCACTTTTGATTAAGAAACGGTAGAAAGTTAGTTTAACAGCCACAAGTTAACACCAGGAGGTGACACTTGTCAATTTCCATAGAGAGTCCTGCTTTGTTGGGTGTGTCTGAAATGCACTTCTTCAGTTCTTCTATCACACATTGCTGACATCAACTCGGTCAGGTGTATTTTTTGTTGTTGTTGTTGTGTTGTGTTTTGTTTTTTGTTGTTGTTGTCGTTTTGTTTTGTTTTGTTTTAGTCCACTGGTCGTTTTTCACCATATTTCTTTGTAAACTCTTCAGCATTCTTACAGAATTTTTTACGGTCCTTAGAGTATTCTTCGGCTAAGTCGGCTCGAAGGGGGTGCTCTGGTTGGGGGTCGTTCACCAGTGCTATGAGGGACTGGATTACTGTCGAGAGAAAGGGGGAGAAAAAAAGAAAAAGAAGGGGAGGGAGGGAAGAAAAGAAAGAAAAAGGGGGAAAGAAAGAAGGAAGGAAAGAAGGAAGGAAGGAGAAAAAGAGAGAGATCAGCGTGGCTGGGAAAGAGAGGCAGAACCATCGATTCGCAGATCCCGAGATTTATTGATTTGCTTATCAAATTTATTTGCCACCCATCTCGCAGTTCAGGCGATTCTGAGCAGATGGCACTCGAATCCTTGGGAATGGTACTTAAGTCCTCCACAAATGTTTTCCAAATTCTATTTTTTAATGGAAGAGAACTGGGAAAGCTTCCAATGCATGTACGGAGCGACCGAAAAGTTGTGTAAGCCATCGGGTTTAAATCTGAATTGAATGCAAACAGAAATGAAAATGTTCGCCCTGTAATTGCTGCTTTTTTAGGCTCCTCAACTTTGTCCTTAAAGGTTGAGCGCGGCCTTCAAGCCCAGCTTTGGCCACGGTTGGCTAAATAAACCACAATTGACTGGAACGTGCTAAAGCAACATGGAACAGATTACGTTACATCTGGAGCCATTACATACGACAGTCTTCAACTGTATGTAACGTATATTTGATTAACCGGATCAGCCACCGTAATGCCAGTATATTCAGATTTATGAATGGAGGAAATGCTCTACGTGTGCAAAACAGTGTGTGTGTAAAGCTTTTCCTTGCAGAAACAAAGAGAGAAACTCAGTCCTGAATCCAAACACACGTAAAAATGAAGAATGCCAGATGAGGAATATCAAGCTCATCTTGGACTTTTAGAATAAACCATTTAAGAATTGGCTGAAAGCGTACTATAACAACACCTTACAGCCACCTAGCTGGGGTTTTATTCAGGAGGTATGATGAATAAGGTCGATCGTACACGCCTTGAATATTGGACAAATTGTTTTCAGATGTAGCTGCCTGGAAATCTCTCTTTTTATGCTTTGTGATAAATTCAGATTTTAAACTAAGCTAGGGAGGGAAGAATGAGAAAAATCAGAATTCGTTCTCCCTCAAAAGTGATTCCATTGCAAGATTTAAATAGCCCAGCGTGCTTGTGCTCTGAGATCCAGGACAGAAAACGCCCCTTCCCAAAATTAAGATTTAGTATAGAAATCGATAGCCCAAATGGCTGGAGAGCTCTTACCTTGATCAGTTTTGGTGGCTGGTTTCCAGTTTTCAGCACTAATTACTGGCAGACAAACCTGCCCCTTTTCATCGATGTTAGGGTGATAGATTTTCGTTTTAAATGTGATCTTGGGAGGTTTGAATGGATACTCTGCAGGAAAGTTGATTTCGATTCTGAACGCCCCCTTGTCGTATGGAGGGTTGTCCTACGAGAGGTGAGAGAAGATATGAAAAGACAACCAGAGGATGGATTCAGAGGAAAGCTGAATGGAGAGCGGGAAGATGGGGTCAGATATACAGGCAGTCCTCGACTTACAACCACTTGTTTATAGCGACCGTTTGAGGTTACGAAGGCACTGAAAAAAGTGACTTGTGACCATTTATCAAACGATCATTGCAGCATCCCCATGGTCACGTAATCAAGCTTCAGATACTTGGCAACTGGCATGTACTTATGACAGTTGTAATATCCTGGGGTCATGTGATCCCCTTTTGTAGAGTGGTGCGGTGGCCTAGAGGTGAAGCTCTCGCCTCACAATCAGGAGGCTGTCAGTTTGGTCCTAGGAAGAGGCAGCAGATCTTTCTCTCTCTGGGCACAATGAGAATATATCTGATGAACAACACTCCGCATTGGCGACAGGAAGGGCATCCGGCCAGTAAAACACTCTACTAGCTCCATTCAGTTGCCCAGTCTCCACCCCGCAAGGGATTATTGGGGTCATTAAAAGAGGATGTGATCCCCTTTTGTGACTTTCTAACAAGGAAAGTCAACGGGAAAGCCAGATTCATTTAACAGACGTGTTACTAACTTAACACTTGCAGAGATTCACTGAACAATTGTGGCAAGAAAGATTGTCAGATGGGGCAAAACTCACTTAATAAATGTTTCGCTTAGCCACATACATTTTGGGCTCGATTGTGGTTTTAAGTCGAGGACTACCTGTACAAGATCCATCACTTAAAAATATTTTTTAAGGATTCTTTTAAAAGGACTCTTGCAGTGTCTTAGAAGAATAGGTGGTTCAAAGTTGAGAATGACGGGAACAGAAAATCTTTTGTGGATTTGTTTTACTATTACTGATTTGTTTTTAGATCTAAATCTAGTCTTTTCTTAAGGCTCCCTTCCTTGCTTCCCCCCCTCCCCTATTTTTAGCAATCTGGCTCATTTTATTATTATTATTTTAATCTTTTTTTTTAAGAACTCACATATTGCAATCTTTATCAGCAGGATTCAGTTTGTTTTATGCAATCTCCTGAAAAAATGGGAAGGTGGGTTTCTTAACTGAATATCCACTCTGGATTTTTTATACTGTTTCTCTTGTTTTTATTGGTGTATTCTTTTGTTCCTGGGTTGTCAGAGGCCCAGAGTTTGGATGGGTGCCCGTGCAGCTACTTTAAATAAAAGTTTGCCTGTGTTAACTTTTCCCACAAAGGTGTGTTCACACACAGATTCAATACAACTTACAGAATTGTTTACAGAAGACAGAACGATTAGGAATTTACAGATAAAAGCCAGCCGGAAGGATTATCTTGTAAAATTAGTATCTGGATAAAACAGTTGAAGGGCTATTCTCAAAGCAGTGATTTGTTAAAAAAATAAAATAAAAGGCACCCACAACTCTGCAACAGAATTGCAAGATACAACTTGACTATTATTTTTTTTTAAAAGCATCTCTATTCAAAGATATGTTACTGTGTGAATGGAAAATACACCTTTGTTCTGGGAGAGCAACCCATTTAATGTTTGGGGTGGGGGGAAACCTGGGGGAATGAAAATAAATAAAAGAGGCAGGGAATATTCAATCCTTCAGAATAAATTATTCACTCACGGACACAATTTTTTATACAGCTAATCCTCTACTTATGATCACAACATTTCTGCTGGTAAGTGAGACATTTGTGAAGTGACTTTTGCCCCCTTTCATGACTTTCTTTTGAGACCATTATTAAGCGAATCGCTGCAGTTTATTAAGTCAGATATACGGTTGGGAAGCAGAAGGTCACAAAAAAAAAGACACTGCAACCGTCATAAATATGAGTCAGCTGCCAGACGTCTGAATTTTGACCACTTGACCATGGAGATGCTCCAGCAATTGTTAAGTGTGAAAAAGGGTCATACCATGTTTCCCCGAAAATAAGATTAGGTCTTATATTAATTTTTGCTCCAAAAGATGCATTAGGGCTTGTTTTCTGGTTAGGTCTTATTTTGGGGAAAATACGGTACTAAATGCATCCATCTGGCTGATAATCTCAACTGGGGCTTATTTTGGGGGGCAGGGTTTATATTACGAGTATCCTGAAAAATCATGCTAGAGCTTATTTTCCAGTTGGGTCTTATTTTCGGGAAAACACGGTAAGTCATTTTTTTTCAGTGCCGTTGTAACTTTGAACAGCCACTAAATGAAGTGTTGTTAAATCCAGGGCTATCTTTCTTTAGGAGTTAAGAGGGACCATGATTTGGTGCATTACAAATGTTCCTTAGATGACATCAAGATGGCAGGGTGAGCGTGTCCCAACCTCAAGTGTCCTTTGAATTCCAATTTTTCAGCTGCTGATGGGCTGTTTCTTGGCTCAACACGAGGAAGGGGAGTATCACACATTTGTACGCTGCAATGTGTGACGTACATTGTGAGTCTTACTTTATTTTTCTTTGTTCTAGGTGTCTCCTGGTACGTATTGTGTTGTCCCTCCAGCCTCACAGCCTTGATTTATGCTTTGACAAAACTATTCATGCCTTTATCAGAAGGAAATCAAAGCATTTATCAAATTAAAAAGCCAACTCTTAGGGAATGAAAGGAGTCAGAGCTCAGGGTTTTATTTTTCCTGTTAGGTAACAGCTTGAAACCTTCCTCCCTTCTTTGAATTCTTCTTCTTTTGTTTTAATAACCCTGGAATTTGATTGGCACATTTGCCTGAAAGGAGGCAAGGAAAGAAGAAACCCATGACAACTGGGGTTGTTGCTTCTCCAAACAGACACAAAGCTTCAAATAATTAAGAATGGGTTTAAAATTTCTGTGGGGCAGATCTTTCGACCTGGAATTTAGCTGTCCGGCCATGCAGCTAGTCCTCATGTTCAAGGAGATTTTACCATTTGGAAAAGTGGCTCACAGGGCCATAAAGGAAATCACTTTTGAAACCAAGAATGACAAGTTGGTGGTAGTCTTCAACGTGCGATCACAACTGAGCCCAACATTTCTGTTGCTAAACAAAGCGGCTGTTAAGTGAGTTGTGACCCATTTTACAACTCCGCCCCCCCCCACGGTGGTTAAGTGATTCACTGCAATTGTTAAGTGAATCGTGCAGTCAGTGAGTGCATTCAGCTGCTCCCATTGACTTTTGCCTGTTGGAGGCCGGCTGGGAAGGTTACAAATGGTGATCACGTGACCCCAGGACCGTGCAACAGTCGTAAGTACATGCCAGTTGCCGAGTGCCCAATCACATGACCAAGGAGATGCTGTAACGGTCATCAGTCATTTTTGGGTGCCGTTGTTAACTTTAAATGGTCACTAAATGAATGGTTGTAACCCAAGGACTATCTTAAGGGAGCGTTTCCTGTCCTGCCCAATACCTGTGGGATGTGAGGGACAGGTATATATTCTGTGATAGGGAATGAAATCTAAATTTTTTGAAATAAATTCTACGTTTCCCATACCTGCATATTATGTTGAATGCTGGGATTCTCGGAGGGTGCTAGAAACAAATCCACATCACCGTCACTTTAGTTGCTATTTTAGCTGGCTATTCTAAGGCCCATTTTTAAGCTTTTAAGACTTGTGCGGTGTGCTTTTTCTCCCTTTCGTTCTTCCTTCACATCTATTTTTTTTTCTTTCTTTGCTGTTGTGTCTTGTTAGCTGCACAACAACAGAAGCTTCTCGTGGGCCGGGTTTCTCTTTTTAAGTTTTAACCACTGCGCAATGATTTAGAGATTTAAGGGCCTTAGAGATTACAAACACTTTTCTTTTAATGCAAAGATGGACGGCAGCTAATTTAATTATTCGGGTGGCATTTGCACAGAAATATGTTTCTCTTCTTCCCTCTGGAAAACCCACGGATTCGCTCGACCCCTCTTCTGCAAGGGCCAGCCTAAAGGTTCCAGGGTATTTAAGAGAAATTAAAGATTTCGCCAGAGCTCTGGTGCATTTTAACAATTACAAGAGGTTACTTTCACACTCACGGGAACAATAAGCCCTTGCCAAGTCAATAAGTTAGCTTCGTCCACCTGGATATTACGGAAATTTTTCATTCCACATTTGCGGATTTCTTCAAGCTCCTACAAGCCAAACAGAGGAGAGAGAGAGAGAGAGAGAAAGCATATTAACCACATCAGCCAAAATAATTGGTTGTAATATTCAGGAAAACTTTTGTATCGTCTCAGTCGAAGTCAAACTGTCTCACAGTCCGTCTCCCCCCCCCCCATTTTTTTCTTCCTCTTGTCATGCTACAGGTTTACTACAAGACGCTATGGAGGGGATAGCTAAAATTGGGAACAATCTGGAAAAGGCACAATTAATTCCTCCAATTTGACTTTCACCGAGAATTCAGACTTAATACCAACCACTATGCTATAAAGGGAGTCCTCGACTTACGACCCCAATGGAGCCCCAAATGTATCTTGCTGAAATGGTCACGAGTGTGAAAGACGGTCATTTTTCAGCGCCATTGTAACTTTCAACGGTCACTCAATGAGCTGCTGTTAAGTCGAGGACTGATTGTATGAGAGTCCCCTTCAGGGAGGCAATGATAAAAACTCAGTGTCTGTGTCCCTGATAAACTTGCTTGCCTTCATTGTGGTTGGAAATTTCAAATAAAAAGATGGCGTAATATAACACAGGCGGCACGCCCCTTTCTTTCTATTAAGCAATGTGTGCGAAGAGAGGTTGTAATTTCTGAGCAGCTCCATTAAGTTTTCCTCTTAAAATAGCTCTTTCTCTTAAAATAAAAAAACCACAGCCCCACTTCTTATAGTAACTGTTTTATTTTTAAAAAATCTTCCGTTTTTAAACACACGGTTACTACAGTTGGGGGCAATGGCAGATTTTAATCGAGGCATTCTGCTCGGCAGGTAGTCCTCGACTTATAACAGTTCACCGAGCAACTGTTCACAGCTATAGCAACACTGGGGGGGGGGAAGCGACTTCGCTTGTCAGATGGTCGCCAAAAAGGGGGACGCGTGATCCCGTCGAGCCGTCGTCAGCATGGGTCAGCTGCCAAGCATCTGGATTTTGATCACGTGACCATGGGGATGCTGCAACGGTCATAATGTGAAAAAAACGTCATGTCACTTTTTTCCAGTGTCATCGTAACTTCAAACCGTCACTAAATGAACTGTTGTAAGTCAAGGGCTACCTGGACAATCAGCTTTTCAGTGGTGTAACTCTCCCATGACAGATTGCCACAAAGGAGAGGGAGTCAAGCTCTTCTCCAAAGCACCCGAGGGCAGGACAAGAAGCAACAGATGGAAACTAACCAAGGAGAGAAGCAACCTGGAATTAAGGAGGAATTTCCTGACAGTTAGAACAATTAACCAGTGGAACGACTTGCCCCCAGAAGTTGTGGGTGCTCCAAGACTGGAAGTTTTAAAGAAGAGATTGGACAATCGTTTGTCTGAAATGGTATAGGCTTTCCTGTCTGAGCAGGGGGTTGGACTAGAAGACCTCCGAGGTCCCTTCCAACTCTGTTATTCTGTTAATTCAGATTATATCGTACATTTTCCATCGCATAGCGCCCCGCAGCCAGAAAGGAGCCCCAAGAAGAAAGATAGTACCATTCCCTACAATTGCAGCCAATGCAAACAAGTGAACAACTGCATAACTAACTGCATAACTGCAAACGAAAACAAAAATTTTAAACAGAATTTTTTTTTTAAAGGAAATTAGCCAGAATAGGATTATGCCCTTATTGAGGGTTAGAAGGACTGTTTTTCGAAACAGTCAGCACTACTCCTATCCCAATATTGATATAGTTAGCAAAGGCTCAACGTGGTAACAAAAGCTTGAAAACGTCAAGCGTAACATACAAACAAGATAGCGTTGTTGATGGTTTGATTATGATGTTAGCTAAATTTACCTACAACAACATATCCAAAACAGATGGATGTCCGTGATGACACATACACGGATCAACAAAATCATTTCAAAATGTTAGTTTCCACCGATCAGGGGCTGCTGCTACAACAGTTTGCATTACATCTGCCTGCAATTTGGCAGTTCAAATCCCACCAGGCTCAAGGTTGACTCAGCCTTCCCTCCTTCCGAGGTGGGTAAAATGAGGACCCAGATTGTTGGGGGGCAAGAGAGGGCTGTAAAGCGGTATATAAGTCTAAAGGCTATTGCTAAATGCTATCTGGGCACTTTCTCCCAGTCCCCCTTGTTTCACAAGGTTGTTGTGGCGATGGGGAAAGTTGTAGGAGGAAGGTGTGTTGGATATGTTCACCGCCTTGAGTTATTTGTAAATAAATATAAATAAATACAAATAAATCTTTGTTCACTTCCAGCCAGTAATTAAAGTCACTCCAAGGGAACAAACAAGGATAAAGGTAAGACAATAGAGTGTGGATACAGCCAATAATTGAACTGCCAATCAGTAATAAATTTTAATGTAACAGAAGCATAAACCGAGAGGCATGATATCAAATGTAGGAACATCACCACTTCTTTCATCGGATGCTTTCCAAGATAGACTGTCCAACTGACCATTCTAACCTAGCTCTTCCAAGAAATCTTCAGGTCAAGAGAAGACCATTTACAATATAAACAAACTTACTTTACATAAACCTGACTGTTCATTTATTCTACTTGTAAGGTTAAAAAAAAAGAGCAGAGCAGCCAATAATGCATCAGTTCAACCAATATACTTGAATCAGTCTATGTTGTTTTTGGGAGAATATACCTGCTCTCCAAAACACCTGAAGGCAGGACAAGATGGGAGCTTATCCAAGAAAGAGTCAGCCTAGAATTAAGGAGAAATTTCCTGACAGTGAGAACAATCAGTGGAACAACTTGCTTTCAGAAGTTGTGGCCGCTCCATCACTGGAGGCTTTTAAGAGGAGACTGGACAGCCACTTGTCTGAAATGGCATAAGATCTCCTGCTTGAGCAGGGGGTTGGACTAGATGACCCCCAAGGACCCTTCCAACTCTTAATTCCGCAATTCTGCTTTCTGCTCGAGTCAAGAACATCACCATCGTGAATTGACATGATTTGGTGAAACCATGAAGATTTGGTTGGAGCAGGAGTCACCCACAAAATCCATTAGAGTAGCTGGATATAATTAGCTGCGAATACCAAGCTTAGTGCTAACAAAAATAGAAATCTCTCATGAGGTATTGGACCTGCACTGTACAAATCTTGGTTTCATGGCTGTGCCTGATGTGTTCGGCTTATGCAGGCGTTCAGCCGAGTAAATGTTTGACAATTTAGTTGTGCAGGCAAACACTAATAAACCAGCTTGCTGTTTCCTTGTCTTGGAAGGCAGAAATTCAAAACCAAATTAGAGTAATCTCTCAAACCGGCTGGAATGCTCTGAAGTCCAGAAGTGAAAAAGGCAAAGAGAATTCAGAACTCCGTCACTAGCCTGCCAGTTCAGCAACGAGGAATTTCCCAAGGAGTTGTCATCACCCTTGGTAGTATTCAAGAGGATGTCGTAATTGTGTGGCTAGGAAAGTTTTAGGAGTGTGTCACCGTTTGCTGATAATATCCAGCGTTCCGTGTATTACACTTCCTGTACAAGTTTACAGTTTCATCCGAACCCAGGCCAATTGTCTTGCTTCTTTTACAGACCGAAACAAAAAAAAAAAAAAAAAAAGGAAAAGGAAAAGCCACAGGATAGTCATCTGCTATCACAAGACTCATGTGAGAATCTGTGACCTTGGGTGGGGATGAATCCTCCCAGATTTACTGTTGGCATGACTGTCATACGGGTCACATGAAAACATCTGAGTCACTGCGAACGTCCATTTGGTTCTTCCCAATAGTGGGGACTGTAATCAGGAATAAACCAGCATTACGTCAGATCCTACCCTTTGGGGACTCTAAAGCCCACAACCCTTAGCCAACTTCAAACCCTGGGCGCATCTCTGGCTTGCAAAGGAAACCACTACGATTCTTGCTTCAGTTGCAATGCTACCTTGCCCTTTTCTAATTCAATTTCTAAGGACTGAAGCTATTCCTGTCCACTATTTATAAAACGTTATTATTATTTTATTATCAAATTTATTTGCCACTCGCAGCTCAATCTCTACTCCGTTTCCTGGATCTAAGGATTAGTTATGGATTAAACATGTGATTGGGGAGAAGGAGTGGCCACAGTTCAGGCAGTCCTCGACTTACAACAGCTCATTTAGTGACCGTTCGAAGTTACACCGGCACTGGGAAAAAGTGACTTAGGACCATTTTGCACGCTGACAACCACTGCAGTCCCATGGTCTTGTGATTTACACTCAGATCCTTGACAACTGGTTCGTATTTATGACGGTCAGAGTGTGATCCCCTTTTGCGACCTCATGGCAAGCAAAGCCAATGGGGGAGCCAGATTCACTGAATAACCGTGTTACTAACTTAACAGCTACAGTGATTCACTTAAACGAAGGTGGCAAGAAAAGTTGTAAAGTGGGGCAAAAGTCACTTAACAACTGTCTTGCTCAGCAATGGAAATTCTGGGCTCAATTTTGGTCTTAAGTCGAGGACTACCTGTAGTGTGTAGCCTTACAAGTTTTCCCATGCCTGAACGTTTTAATCCACAACCAGAAAGGAAAATCCTGGGAATAAAAGAAAGGAAGATAATGTTGATCACTTAAAACCTCTGGGAGACACCTGAATTTCCTCCTTGTTAGCCTTCTGCGAGGGGGAAAACTTTTATTTATCTAGGGGTTTTGAAATGAAAATAGATTTTGACTACTCTGTTGCAAGAGAGGATTGCTTCTGGGTTTTTTTTCTAAACAAATAAGGTTACATTTTATGTTGTTGACTGTGTTAAATAAGAAAAATCTTTAGAAAACCTGAAGAAAAGCTCAAAATATAGGTAGTCCTCAACTTACAACAACTCATTTAGTGACCGTTCGAGGTTACAACGGCACAGAAAAAAAGTGACTTAGGACCAGTTTTCACACTTACGACCGCTGTAGCATCCCCACGGTCACGTGATCAAAATTCAGGCGCTCGGCAACTGACTCGTATTTATGACGGTCGCAGTGTCCCGGGGTCACGTGATCCCCTTCTGACCAGCAACGTCAATGGGGGAAGACGGATTCGCTTAACAACGCATTTGACTAATTTAACAACTGCAGTGATTCACTCAACAACTGGTGGCCAGAAAAGGACGCAAAATGGGGCAAACTCACGTAACAAATGTTTCGCTAAGTGACGTGAATTTGGGGCTCAACTGTGGTCATTAAAGTCGAGGACTACTTGTACAGCCCCTTGGTTTGCCATCCGTTTCTAACATTTAAGCAAGCGTAAAAGATTTCCGGGAGTGGCAGTTAAAATACAAATGAATGACCTCACCACCAGGTAACATCAATTTCCAGTGTTTTTGTTAGGAAAATTAAATAAGTACAATCTTCAGGAAATATTAACTGTGCCGCCTAAAAGTCTCCCATTCTGAGAAGGATGCTCTTTATTATTTGGAATGCTTTTACGGATTTCGGTCTGGAAAGATTTAAAATTATTTTGCCATCGCACGTAGCATGGATTGGGAATTTCACAGGTTATTGGTAGATTGTAGCCCGCTTCATTCCTGGTGAGTTAACCACAATATTTAGGCTCAGGTATGCTGGAGGCAAGGTGGCTCTGCAATTCCTACCTATAGGAAGTTGGCTTTTAATAACCAGGTTTAGTAACTCCTACCTTAGAATTAATTCCGTTCTCCATATACAAAGTGAGACCAAAATTACCCCTAAGAATAATTATTTCAGAGCATACTTCTTTCAAAAAAAGAGAAATATTTCAAGCTGAGCACATAATTAAACAGGGGATTGGGGATAACCTCTCACTTTGGATCTACTGGGTAATTCTGGCTGGTAATTTTGTCATCTTACAATGTTGTAAGAGGCTAAAACGATGAGTAATAATGCTGCTGCGAATGCCTCACAGGAAACGTGTGATATAAATGTAATAAAATAAATAAACCTCCATTTAGGCACCTGTAGGTAAATGAGGTAAATGGGTGCGGGGAAAGGATAAAATTGCAGAATTACCATTCTGAATGCATCTTTGCTTTATGAGGTGATCCCAAACTTTTATAGCACGCATTCCTCTTTGTGATGTTAAAAACAACAACAACAAAGGTCACAATTTCAGGAGTAGGAACACAAGTCACGTCTGTATTAAAATCGGTTGCAATAAAGTGAGACAGAAACGTTCAGAGATTCTGATCGTCCCGTAAACTCTGCCTGAAATTAATATTAATGTAAGGCAGGCTTGAATGACAGAAGTAATGAGCAATCAGCTGTTTAATACCCTGTGCTACTTAAGGGCACAAAGATTCAAGGGAGGGTTTTTTAAAAAAAAAATATTCTACAATTCACAGATATTATTAAATCGACAATTGCACCAAAAGAAGGCCAGAGAGGAACATTTCTTCGCTTAGCTCATGGAATTTTAATATTCATTTTCGTTTTGAGTTAAACAAACAACACCCTTTGTGTTAGCAAAAAAAAAAAGAAAAAAGAAAAGAAGATATGCATAAATGAGGGAACACAAACCCAGTACTGAACGAACCTGCAAACTGTATTACGCCAACACCCAAAACGTAGTTACTCAACATGGGACCCACCATCCTATGTTATAGGTCATGGGGGGGGGGGTCCAATATCCTCAAATAATTTGTGAAATAAGCAAACCATGTTTGACTCATGTATGCATCTGTATCCCGCCTTTATTATTTTTGTACATAACGCAAGGCAGCAAACATATCCAACGTACCGTCCTCCTATTTTCAGCACCCACCACCCCACTGTGAAGTGAATTGGTTGAGAGAAAGTGAACGGGCCGAAGTCACCCAGTTTTCAAGACTAGAATTCACAGTCCCCTGGTGCCTGAATCACTAGGCCAAACTAGTTCTGTATTCTAGCTCTGATTAACAGGTTTTGCATGATTAAATACCCTGGTGGTGCTATAAACTGTGTTAATTGTACATCCCCCTTGCATCTGGGTGGGGAATGTATTAAAATTCAGCATAACATTTGGCATGTAGGATGGCCATGGACTCCAAGTATCTTCTTGCTTCTTCAGTGTAGGTATTTCAGGAACTGTCCATTGCAGGTAGTCCTCGTCTTATGACAATAGAGCCCAAAGTTTCTCTTGCCAAGTGAGACAGTGGTTAAGTGAGCTTTGCCCCATTTTATGACCGTTCTTGCCACCCTTGTTAGGTGAATGACCGCAGTTGTTAAACTATCGTGGTTGTTTAAGTGAATCTCACTTCCCCATCGACATTGCTTGTCAGAAGTTCGCCAAAGGGGATCACAAGACCTCGGGACATTACAACTGTCATAAATGAAAGAGTTGCCAAGCGCCTGAATTTTGATCACATGACATGGGGATGCTGCAACAGTCGTAAGTATGAAAAACAGTCACAATTCACTTTTTTTTTCAGGCCATTGTAACTTTGAGCGGTCACTAAACTGTTGTAAGTTGAGGACTACCTGTATTAGTTATAAACGTGCAAGTGAACAGAGGGTTAAAAACAGAAAAGGCCAGACTCTTTCAGGAAATTACTACTTTCTCTGTTAACTGCAAGGATATGACTTGGACATACGAGTGCCTAAGCAAGCAATTACAATGAGGCACAGAGTACCTGACAAAATTAATAATATGGACTGTATTTGTAAAATCAGATTTTCCATTTCTCCAAGTTTACAGAAACACCAACCCAGACCACTCTGTAGGTGGATGAATGTAGGAGAAATGTTTCATTTCTGGCAAGATTTGTGAGAATTATATCCAATTAGTGACATCATTACTTAAAGTCCAAGTATTTATTGAATTTATTGAAGAGGCTTACCCCAAATCTATAATCATTCTCTCATATATATATATGAAAAAGAATGAGAGATTTAAACCTTGTAAAGCAAAAAGCTGAATTGAAGTGTGGTAGCCAACTACACATCTCTGCTGTTATGACGCAATATTAGCAAAAGCTCCACCTGAATATTAAAAACAAAAACAAAAAACAAAACCAAAACCTCCTATTAACGGCAAGGAATATACCATAAAAGGTCCATTCCGAGAGAAATTTCTAATCTAGGCATTTCCTAAACCTCATACGCTAGACAGGATGAAGATAGAAAGTGAAAGTGAAAACAAGTGCCAGAAAGTAGATATCCTGCTATAAAAAGAATGAAAAAAGAAAATGCATCTCAAAGGCATTTATGTGATGCCTAAGCATGTTTCTTACTACCTTCTGACACTGACACAGTTTATGCTCTTACTGTGGTATCTGGAAATAAACCACACTGCATTATTTGACACGAATGTTTGTACATTTTAACACGTGGAAACCCCATTCGGCGCAGTGTAGCGTTACGTCTATGTGACTTGTAGTTCTTCCCTGCCAGCTTATTAAGATCCAAATGGACCGTTTTGTTGCCTTTATTGTGCAAAATCTGTTCTTATGGATGCTACACTTTACATAATCCAGGAAGTTAATAAATCCTGTCCTTTTACAAAGCAAAGGTCCAAATACTGTGGATGTATTTATAAAGTCTGTGCTTTTTCAATTCA
>JANHFL010002142.1:15420-27670 GCA_032468155.1 Oxyrhabdium leporinum
CATAATTGGAGTATTTGAATAAGAGACTGGACTGCCCTCTGTCAGAAATGGGGCAGGGTCTCCTGCTTGGGCGGGGGGGGGGTTGGACTAGATGACCTGCAAGGTCCCTTCCAGCTCTGTTAATCTGTATCTGTACCAGTTTAAGCCAAGGTTGAGTGTGTGTGTGGGGGGGAGCTGCGTCATTCAGCAAGGAGACCCCCACTCATTTTCTGCTGCTAAATGCCACCGGTTTCTCTGCTTGAAAAGCAGGCATTTATTTGCACTCCCTCCCCGCTGCTCCGAGGCCTCCGGCTGCCTCCTGGGGGCTACTCAGAGGCCCCTCGGCTTGCTGCCCCCTCCCTCCCTCCCCAAAGGCAAGGGGGGAGGCGAGCAGTCGGGCCTTCCTTCCTCCTGCCATCTCTTCCGCGCCACCTCGCAGCAGCTGCGCGGGGATTACTTAGCCTCCTGACACTTTTACTTAATGTCACGATTTCGGCGGGCCAGAAATCAACCCTGAAAGGAGGGAGGAAAAAAACAAACAACAAAAAACCAAAAACGGGATTTGATTTAACGTTTGCTTCTTGACCCAGACTCGGCCATTAAGGAGCGAACAAGAGATCTGCAGAAGCCGAAGGAAAATCGATAGCAGGAGAAAAGAATATTTCTATTTTTGAAGGCTGATTCCACAGTGACCCCCGATGATGACAGCGCCTCTCTCAATTCAACCACCGCCTCCTTAGAATAGAATAGCAGAGTCGGGAGGGACCTTGGAGGTCCTCTAGCCCAACCCCCTGCTCAGGCAGGAAACCCTACACCGCTTCAGACAAAAGGTTATCCAACCTCTTCTTTAAAACTTCCAGTGTTGGAGAATTCACAACTTCTGGAGGCAACTCCTGTTCCACGGATGATTGGTTCTGTCGTCGCTGTAAGGAAATTTCTCCTTAGTTCTAGGTTGCTTCTCTCGATTGGTTTCTGCATTCAGGGGCTTTGGAGAATAGCTGGACCCCCCCCTCCTCTCTGGGGCAAATATCAGAAGACTGCTCCCCTGTCTCCCCTGGTCCTGCAACCGTTCTTCGTCTCTTTGAGCCTCCAGTCCCCTCATCATCCTGGTTGCTCTTCTCTGCGTTCTTTCTAGAGTCTCAAGATCTTTTTTAGATCCTGGTGACCAAAACTGGATGCAATCTTCCAGGTGTGGCCTCAGCAGGGCCTTATAAAGCGGGATTAACACTCCACCAGATCTTGATTCTCTCCCTCTGTTGATGCAGCCCAGAATTGCATCGGCTTTTTCGGCAGCTGCCGCACCCGGCTGGCTCATCCTTCATTTTATTAAATTTATGTGCCGCCCATTGGGTGGTTCGAGGGTGCCAGAGAGGGTTCTTCGCAGCCCTGTCAGGCGGGGGCCTCCCTTCCCTCGTCCACCCCCCCCAGCACACTCCCTGCACAGGCTGGAGATGTCCAGCGCTCTTAGGAGGAACCTGCAGTTGGACAGGTGAACATCTGGTGCCTTTGGGCAGCTGCAAACGGCAGGAAGGTCGCCGGTCAGCCAAAGGGGAGGAAGGGGCTGCTTGGTCCAGCTTGAGGCTTTGGCAAGGGGGTCGCTCAGACCTCGCCCCCCCCCCCTTCCCAGGAAGAGGGTTTCCAGCACATGGGCACATCTGCTTTGCCACTGCTTGCAATGCCCTCTAAAGCACGATTTTTCATACCTGGAAACTTTAAGATGGGTGAAAGTCTGTAGAGATTCTCCGTCCTCCGGGTCCTGGTTGTCCCAAAGGTGCTTTTTTTCAGGAGGCAACTGGACTTTTTTGTTTTTTCTTTGAAGAAGTTTCGCTTCTCCTCCCAGAAGCTTCTTCAGCTCTGACCGGATGGAAGGACTGATACTCCTTGCAGACCGCTGGTCCTTTGCATCCTTTTTAGAGGGTTGTTGAGGCCGCTTAGAGGTTTCTCTGTGTCCTCGGGGTCTCCCGAGTGGTGCAAATTATTATTATTATTATTATTTAAATTTATATACCGCCCCATTCCAAGGACTCGGGGCGGTTTACATATAAAAATATAAAAATTCCTTTAAAACCCCGTTTTTAAAATTAACCCTTAAAAATTTAAAACCCATTTAAAAAGTAGGACAGGAGAGTCAGTCATTGTCTCTGCTCCCTAGATTGGCTGTGGATCACAGCAAGATCTAAATTTCTTAATTCATTTCATCTGCTTATATTCTTAGACTGTTGTTTCTGCTTGTTCTGCATCTATTGCGTTAATCTTTGTGCCTGCTCTAAATTGCTCTTCTTTTTCCTATCCACTCGGGTACATCTTGCCTTGTAGATCTACATAATTCAGCTCAAGTGCACAATTGCAGCCTTGAATTTGCTCAGATCATGCCTGACTTTGACAATCATGAAGACCCTAATATTTTCACCATGAAGGAGAAGTAGGAGGGATTCCCAGATCAGCATGGCTCTAAATTATAAAACTATAATACATTCATCGCAGTGGTAAATCCAATCTGTTTATTACAAATACATGTTTTACTCTGCATTTTGCCATATTGCAATAGCAGAGCAAATCTTTAGGAGAGATTTCTTATTTACTTAATCCTCTCCCTTTGATATTCCTTCCTCTCTCTTCCTCTCCTTCTCTCTCGTATTAAACCACTTACGCTACCAGCTGAGCTTTTGCATTTGACAAGGAGATACAGCTGTTAGTAAATACATTTTTCCCCTCCGTTCAGCATTATCATTGTAAAACAAGACTTGCCACCCAGGGACACTGATTCTTTCTTGCTTCTTCCCTTTTAAGGCAGTTTTCCTGCTTCATCTTAAAGAAATTGCTGTATATTTTGCTCTCTTGGAGAATAATAAACTATTCTGATCTAGATTCTTCCACCTACCGTTTTTATAACAGACTCCATAAATGGTTGTGACAAGATAATATTCAATGACGACCATTTCTTGACATCTCTGGAGCAAAATGCTTGAAATACCCCAGCTGATGCTGGCAGAAGGAACCGGGAAAGGAAGTTACCTTTACTTGTAAGTGAAGGTCTGTTACGGGGTGAAGAAACACATTCAGTAAAGCAGCTGGTTTTGCTTTCGCTCACTTGATGAATCTGTGGCAGAGAAGCAGTTTGCCTCAGTGTCTTGAAAACTGTGAACATGAAAAATGATGATGTTGGGGATTTACTCTTTGAGAGAGAAAACACATAACTTCACGTTCGTACATATAACGTTAACATTTCAGACTCCATAAGATTATTCCTCTAAAGCTTGGGCATTTCACATTATTAAGAGATGGAATATTCTTGCAGCTTCTGCAGGTGAAGGCATCTGGTTGGGATCAAATCGGGGTGGGCTGCTGGGGGTGCGCGGGGGTTTGGGTAGACCCTTAGCAAAGATTCTGCGGGGATCGCTGAACCCTCAAATCCCACTCCTGGCTGGCCCCGCTCCTCCTGCCCCTCCCAGGAATCTCCACACTGCCCATTTTGTATGCAGGTAAGTGCAGGGCGCATGGGGAGGCTTGGGGAGGGCAAAAAATGGGCCTCCCGGAAGTTCAGGGAGGCTGGAAATGGCCCATTTCCGGCCTCCCTACAGCGTCTGGAGCTAGGGTGAGGCTGTTTTCACCCTCACAGAGGCTCGAAGAAAGCCTCTGGATCTCGGGGAGGGTGAAAAACGCCCCTCCCCACCGTGGTGCAGGAGGCCAACTAGGCCATGCCCACCATGGCCATGTCCACCCAGCAACCAGGCAGCAAACCCATTGCTGAGGTTTTTGAAGCCCACCCCCAGATCAAATGCTATGCAGAGTTGAGCAAGGGAAGACACCTAAAGAGAACAAAGGCCGTTGAAGTCCAAAACCATCCTGGAAAAAGGAAATAACTTATTTAATATGCATGAATGTTTCTATAGACTCAGGAAGAGCTGCACTGACTACAGGGGAGATGCTACTTTTGAAAATATGGTCTGTCTAACGTATTATACTCAGACCAAAGATAGCATGCCTCTGTGTGATGTCTCCCTTGCACAACTCCTCAGATTCTTCCTCAGAGGTAGCTCGAGGGAGGATGAGCTCATTCCTGGAATGTCAGAAGTGGATTAATTAATGACCCCAAACAGCCAGCCGAAAGAGATTTATAGGAGGCTTCAGCTGGGGACAGCTTGCAGGGGCAGACAGTCAGTGAAGAGGAGGAGGAGTTGTCTTCTATGGTGGATCCGAGACCACGAAGAGCAGAGAAAAGACAAGAGCAATGGAGATCTGCCAGATTACTTGGGAGAAGGCCCTGCCCATCTTAATGGGCTGCACCTGAAAGCTATTTATCATGGCAGGCAGAGGGAAGCATTGCTGGGAACAACGTCTTGGGTTTCTGAATATGTATTTGTTCATCGTGCTTCCTGCTTAACTTTGTGCCTTGGTGACTCTGAACTTCTCTTGCCAAGTGAGCTCTTGTGGGTGTATTTCAGTTTGGCCTGGTGGATTTAAATTTGTTTGGTGGAGTTATTTGTTGGAATACCTTTCCATTGTTTTATGGATTATTGGCCATTGCTTTGTGGACTAATCTTGGCCTGCTTGTGGCTGGATCTATCTGGGACAGTTCTGAAGTTGGATGAAGGGAATTGCTGGGGAACATTAATAAACTCTCTAAACTACACTTACATGCGTGTGTGTGAGTGGGGCAGCACACTCCATATATCAGTTGCTAAATGGCTTCTATTGCTCTTATTTGCTGTATACCCTCAGCCCCTGATTGATAGAATGGGACAACTCGCCATGGCCAACTTGCCACAGCCATCTTGCCACAGCCATCTTACCATGGCCAACTCGCTGCGGGACAGCTGGCAGAGGCCAACTAGCCATGGGACAATTCGCCACAGGACAATTTGACATGGGATAATTCAGTGTGATAAATATTATCTGCCATTGTTTCTTGGACATTATTTCCAGTGACAAAAATGGAAATAATGTAGAAGAAACAGTGGCAGATAACATTTATTGTATTAAGTTATCTCATATGGATTGTTCCGCACTAAGTTGTTCCACAGCGAGTTGGCCATAGCGAGTTGACCACAGCCAGTTGTCCTAGACCCTAGGGTTGAAGCTCTTTCCCTTTTTTTCATGTTTCATGGGCTTCAGTGTGGCCAAAGCTGCCATCTTGAATTATTAAGCCAGTTGAAGTTTTTCCTGGAATATTTCCAAAAGAAAGCAACAGAACTTTAATATAATCTCCCATTGATTAAGGTTTATACGCTATTTTCATTTCCCAATTTCATAGCAAGCAACAAGCGAGCTTATAGCTATGATTTAATAAATAGAATAGTACTTAATGATAAAACAGCAATATCTAAGAACAAAGAATTATAAGACTGCAACCAGAAACACTTTTTTCTGAAAGATCAATACTTGGAATCCATGAAAAGGATGGCTTCAACAGAGATCAGCTAAAAGATAAAAAAAAATATGACACCAAGCAAAACGTTTAGAAATTTAAGAATAATTTCCCTTTGAAGTAGATCCTCAGAAAAATTCCTCAATCTCCATTATCTATTGGAAGACAGAACTATGTACAGAAGGACTTTTTGAGGAGCTTTTTATGGTCTGATTTGCTCCATGTGATAACCAATAATTCAAGGATGCTACTAGCAACTACTTTTTCTTTCTCACTGAACATCTGTCGTTACTTACACTTCCTGAGTCCAAAAACTGAGTGGAGGAGGCAGAAATCACATGAAAAATCCTATTTAATCTGTGAATCCTTTGACACAATCTTGAGATTTTTTTTTTTAAAGGTTCATTTATTTTTTTTATTCAGTGCTTTTATTTTATTTTATGTTTATTGTTTTATTCCTCTGCTGTTGTTATGTTTACATTGTTTTATCCTTTTTTTCCCATTATATTGTTGTAAGCTGTTCAGAATGGCAAACCAATTTAACAAATAAAAAAATAAAAAAATAAATGCACATATGCATAAGAAATCTGTTTTAATGAATACAGGTACAGATGGTACTTGGGGAAAATTTAGATAGCCCTCACTTAATGACCATTTGAAGTTACAGTCAAAAATGTGGAGCGGCAGAGGTAGATCTAGCTCACATCCTATTTCACTGTTGCCCCTGTATAAGAGGGTGAGAGACAGGTACCTTGGCCCATATAGCAAACAAATGATCCATTGGGAACCCCATATTAAAACAAGTTACCGTATGTGCGGCCAGAATTTGAAAACAACATTTAATATGGCACAATACCTGAGCAAAATGGTTCGGTTGAGATTGGCATATGTGTGACTGATTGGGGTAGATTGTAGGGGAGATACTGAAATATTATTTTATTTTATTTTATTTACCTATATATTAAATTATTGTATTTTATTCCAACTTCATTTTAAATTGTATTTCATTCCAATCTCATTTTAAATCGCTTTTATCGGATTTTTAGCAATAATTTGTGTTTGGAACTCTGCAGTTTGAAATGGCCTAGGGGCTAATCAATAAACTATGTATGTGAGTGGCCATTTTCTCACGACATTCTCTAAAGAAGCGAAAGAGAATAGTTAAACTTGACTTGAGATGCAGAGATTTCTTTTTCTCTACATAACATATAATCTCAGAACTACCAACCATACTTTTTCTTAAGCAAAGCAGCACATGTTTTCTGTTTAGTGTTATTGCCCAAGTCTTTCATTGCAATCACTTCTTAATTGTTTTTACCAGTCTAAACTGAGACATACACTCTACGAGCAAGCAGAACAACAAGACAAGTTCAATAAAACACTTGAGTATGTTTTATGGAACTTCCAGTTGAGCACTAAACAGAGACAAATTGTTAAATCAAAATCAAAATTATATTGTTAAATCAAAAAAAAAAAATCTCACCTGCAAAGGAATCTGACCAGGAATACATGGATGAAATGTGATGTTAGATTTCTTCTGCACCATTGTGTTTCATCTACTAATTACTCACTTCTTAAAAATTAAAATATTTTTAAAATGAGTTTATTAAAATTGATGTTTCAAGCATCTCATGCTACAGACCAGTTTAGTTTGTAACAGTTCCCAGCCATTGGTTCCAGTTCTGTCCAGACATTGACTGATACTACTGTAATGAACTATGTGCATATTTCTTATCATTGTTTGTACACTATTCAGTTTAATTTCTGCAATAATAGACATTCATTATTGAAAAACACTTTGACTATGTGTGAAAAGATGGTAATGTAAGGAAGCAGCCTGTGATTCAAAGCACTACAAGAAAACATAGCTTGGCTGGAAGAGTGGAGATAAGTACCATAAAGTCCTACAATATAGAGTACTCAAATCATATCATTCCCTAGAAAGACTCTTTGCTGTTGCTAGCTATGAATCATCTTTTCCCAAAAACCTCTGAACTTCCATGCAGACTCTTTCAACAACAACTTTATAGGTCCATTGATGTCTGCAAGGCATGTAGACTTTATAGATCTTACAGGTACCTATAGTAGTTTAATTTCTGTTGGTTTCTCTCCTCACATTGCAAAATGTTTAATCGCTCTTTTCTTTCTGTCATTGCAACTTGTAGGAGATGTCTGTGCTCTGTTAGCATTCGGCCTTTGCAAATTGATGTAATGTCTATTGCACTTTGTGATTTTTCTAACTCTGATCTAGGAGTTAGGTACCAAATAAAACCAACAAGTGAACCTCAATTATTTTGAGTGTTTGGTTGTTTGCTACAGAACCTAAGCGGTAACTCCTTGTTCTACTGCCTCTTTATAGCTACCAAGAGGACAATATGACAACTTCTGGTACACTTGAAATGCAATATAAGCAATTTAGAGCATGCATAGAGGAGGAGGAGAAAAATTTAGAGGAGGCAAAAGAATGGGGAAGAGTGAGGTGAGGTCAAAGAGTGAGTGAGGTCAAAGACGTACAAATAAATGAATTAAATGGAAAAACTGAGTCACCTGGAAAGTAACCATCAGAATTGACAGGAAAATTCTAAGTGTGAGAGAGAGATAATAGAAACAGCTTGTTATTTAGCAGCCTAATTTTTACTGATTTTTTACTGGGAAAAAAACATGATATGACTAGCAGTTGGAAGAGAACTAGGCTCACCATAATTAACCTGTGGGTGTATCTACAAAGCTCTGATCTTTGAAGAGAACCATTACAGCTGAAGGAAAGGCCTCCTCTGTTGTATGACTATCACTAAAGAACATTATTAATAAATAACAGTAAATTTAACAAAATTGAGTTGTACTAAATGTTAACATTGTTCTTTTTATTTGGATTGTTCAATATCCTTCTCCAAATGACCTGCAGTCCTGGATCAATCACTCAACTCTGAGCAACAACATTGAAATATAATTGTCCCTTAACTTTGGGCGTGACCATTTTGAGCTTAACACGGCCTCCATGAGTATGAATAGATACTTAGGAGAAACAATCTGCTGATCATCTCTGGGTTCTGTATTCTGTGTTTCCCTTAATGGGGTAAGTTGCTAGTTTTATCAGCAATTCATCCAACTTTAAGAACAGATACAGAAGACTTTAAACTGCCCATGTGACTGAGAAAGTGGAGAAATATATAGATCTATTTTTGACATGGAACCACCAATACTATTATTTGATCTTGGAATTTAATATATTCGTCCTAGCTAAGAAAGGGTTTGTGCTTCAGAAAGTCATATAATCTCAGGAATCTACTGATCATGCAGATGTAGTACTTGTGCATCAGCAATCAATGTTGTTTTGTTAACTTTACAAGATAATGCTATATGTAAGCCATCAAAGGAAAGCATTGAGAATACATATTTGTTAAACCTGACCAATTGTCGGGGGGGGGGGGATGACCAGTTTTAGGAAAGCTTGTTCAATTCATTTCCACCCTTTTCTGTTGTACGTTTTAAATGGGGAAAAAAATATAGAGCTTCATCCTTGTTCAGCAACTCATAAAAGATACACTGCCAAAGCCCACATGAATGTGACTCCAAGCAAAGATAACAAATGGGAACTGCTAGTACTGCTCCTTTATAAGTACCTATACAAAGCTAGTTCTTGAACATTGAAATGTTTATTAACATAGAAAAAGAACCTCTGTTGCAAAAATCTTACAGTAGGTGTATACACTGAGTGACCTGGTAAGACATCAGCCATAAATAGTATCAGTTTCTTGACAATTTCCATTTGCAATCTTTGGAACCAGCAAAAGAGGGAAATTTATGAGCTGTTGACTGACAACCCTATATGGCTAGTGAGCTGCATTAGGCTACTTGGCTTAAAAGTTGTGCTGGTTGCAGTGATACGTCTTCCCCTCCCCCACCCACATCTCTCTTTCACTCTCTCTCTCCTCTCTCTGTCTCTGTCTCCTCTCTCTCTCTCTCTCTCTGTCCCTCCCTCTCTCTCTCTCTTTCTCTCTCTTCTCTCTCTTTCTCTCTGTCTCTCTCTTTCTGTTTCTCTCTCTCTCACACTCTGCGTGTGTATGTGTTCATATATCCTACACTTTGTTCTACACTGCCTCTAAATACACTTTTACTGAGGAGTATCCATTGATTTTGCTTGTTAATTTTTAAGAAAAGCATTTAATTTTCCAGACTTAATTAAAAAAAAAATCAAATTCAAGTAATATGAGTCACGGTTTTCAGATAGTTTGATCTGGATTATTTATTAAATGTTGAAATTGTAGTTTAAACTTTGCTGACATGTGTTTCTGTTAATTGTATGCATGACGCCCCAGGTAGCAGTTGTCTCAGTCCCATCTGCCTTTTGCATTTAATTTATCCAGAGTGAGACTCCTTTGTGAACCATTACTTATACCTTTATTCTGAGCCCATTTATATTTCAATAGATTCTAAATCTTAATACTTGCCTGAATCTGAGAAGCTGCTGTGGGAAAAACAAATCTGGATCTTGATTAAGGATGTAAGAAACTGTCTCCTTTCATGAGACAACTATGATGCACACTTTACACTGCACTACAATATTATTTTCCTCTTTGTGGCTTCATTGAACTGGTTGTTCATAATATTTGAACCCAATCTTTAGGTTATTTATCTTAATATGTTATTTCTGACCGACAGCAGGAGTTGTAATGTACACGGACCAATTTTTTATTGTGAACATATCTGTTTCCTGAATTGCCTACCTCTGCAAACTTCAAAGGGTATAGCCATCCTTAGTTCAGATTGACATTTCCTCAGTCAGAATAAATTATGTTCCCATAGGGCCATATGCCCAGACTTCATTGATATGTTCCTTTATTTACACTCTTTGTTACAAAACAGAAAAGAGAGAGGATAAAATACTTTCCTAATGTGCAGTTTCTGTATATAATAAAATAGAACTAAATGAAACGCAGTGAAGATCAACGTTACTATTGTCTTTTAGTAATCATGCTTGTTCAAAATTTAAAGACAAGTCATTCCTCAAAGCAGAGAAGAGAAGGGACCACTTCTTTCTTTTTTCTTCAATTTCATTGCTCTTTTTCCTTATTTTTGCCAGGAAATCAACTTGTTATGCTTCTGTATAGCAAAAAGGTTTGCCTTTGATTTTGTGCTGGACTGTTTTTTAATGTTAGATATGTGGAAAAAAAGCAATTGTTCCCAAAGGTATCTGTCTTGTAAGCATGTTATGAGATGGTTCTAATATGGATCATTACCTCCACTCCAGCAGACTTCAACTTGCTTCTCTAAGGTTAATCATATTATTTGCATCAGACTGAAATCAATGACGTTACCCAATTCTGGTGGTAGAAATTGTAGCCTTCTGCATGCAAAGCACATACTCTGCTCCTTAGTTAGGTCCTGAAGTTCATCTTTAATTACTAATTTAAATGTATGTTAGGATGCCAAGAACAAACAAAGGCCCTCCTACATCGGGCACTGCTGAGAAAGGGATAATAAAGGTGTCCTAACCATGCCCTGTGACAGAGAACCAAGCTAGACCAACTTTGTATCTCAGTGGCAATTTGTAGGCTTTCCACTGAAATCAATGGGAAAAGGAGCGGCCAATTTTAACCTTGCCTTTCTGAGGTTGTTTAAAAGACAGGTTCAAGTTTAATAATGCCTTCATAAAGAGTTTGGTTACCTAACGAGAATCAGGACTTGAAAAAGCTCAGGACATTAAGGAACAAAATACAAAGTGGTAGGCGTGGAGAGAGCAGAGATCACTGAGATATGGACTGTGAAAGCAAGTAATGTAGGAGGAAAGAAAATTATGATATTCCCAAGGTAGGAAGTAGGTAAAATACAGAGCTGCTAAAACATCACTCATTTTTCACAGGAAAGGGAAGATGTCTCTTTAAAAGGATTTTCCTCCATGAACTCAGTCTTGTGTTTTTATGATGCTCACCTTTTCACATGGAGAGGTTTGCTTCCTTTGATACCTGATGGTTGATGCCTTTCAAATAAGTTCTCCTCTGAAAGAAGAAGACTGGAGAAGGTTCATGATGTCAGATAATAGCCTGTAGGAAGGCTCATTAAGAGATAAGCTGCTTCACTGGGTCCTTTGAAAATTGAATTGTTTGCACATTAAGGGTCCCAATGATTATTCCATCACAGCCATAGCAGCACAAATCAAGCTCTGATGCTGGATAAGCATTTCAAACAGAAGTCCAATTTAAACAGGGAGTCTGGATTAGGAAACCACTAGTACAAGGAGAAAAAAAATCAATGACAAAAACCTGAAGTTCATGCCCTTATTTTTTTATGATTGCACATCTATATGCAAGTGCTCCCTTTGTTGGCTTAGCAAGATGGTGAATCCCCCAGAATGATAGATTCTAGAGCACGGGTGTCAAACTTGATCACATCACATGAAGTATTGTGACGTATTGTGACATTTTTTGCCTTTGCGGAGCTGGGGTGGGTGTGGCCTGTGAGTGACACATCCGGCCCGTGGCCCACCAGTTTGACATCTCTGTTCTAGAGGATGAACTACCCACAACATTTATCTTTCAGGAAAGAGTCATATGGGTCCCAGTTGTGAATCAGCACACAGTGATCATTTTCAGATTCTCAGTTACACAGAGTGCACATGCAGCTGATTTAATATAGATCATAGTAGAAGGAAACCAGAAAATCTCTCAAATTATAGCCCTCATCAAAGGGCTATTTGTCGGGGGGGGGGATACGAAGAGAGGATGTTAGGTATGCTTCCTTGAGCTCTTGCATAAAAGTCAGGATGTAAAAACAACAAACAAACAAACAAACAAATAATATATAGATGAACATAGTGGTCTCTGGAATAAATGGATAGATAGATAGATAGATAGATAGATAGATAGATAGATAGATAGATAGATAGATAGATAGATAGATAGA
>JANHFL010002142.1:32718-53792 GCA_032468155.1 Oxyrhabdium leporinum
TGTGATTATGGATGAAACATGTAACAGTGATACCCATTGTCATCAGGGCACTTGGTACCATGTCCAAGAATTTTATAAAATACATCCAGCAGAACTGCAAAAAACTGAACTACTCGGAACATCATATATTTTAAGAGGATGCTTGATTGATACCTAGGACCCTGGCAGCAACCCGTATCAACCATTAGCGCTAGTCACTGGTATTTGTGATACATTTTTGAATGTTCAGTTGACTGAGTTTCATGTGTAATGAATAAAAGAGATAATCATTATCATCATCATCTTTATTGTTATTGTTCATATATGCAATGAAATGTATTTGAAAAACATATTACATCATGTTCACTTATTTGAAAAATAAGTGAACATGATGTAATAATATGTTTCTCATGGTTTTTCATCCGCTATGTTTCTCAAGCTCAGTCTCTAGCTTTCAGACCATCGACAATGAACAAGTTTCAATATATTTTTCATGCTGACAACTATTTCTACACTGATTTTGAGCTCAGCAAAAATATGCATTAAAAATGCATGCACATGTTCATGCACACTATTCCAAATTGTCGTCTCACAGCTTAAGTCAAGGATCCTAAGAGACATGAATGCAGTTCAGCTAGATACAAATGAAAATGGCAAGCAGGTAGATCACTGTTCCTGGAACAATGGAACAGTCGATCATTCAGTGAGAGCTGTTCAATCAACAGCATTCAAAGGTCTTCTGAGGTATTGTAAAGACTAGTTGATTTAGATATCCTATTGATTTGGTCCTTTGCCTTTTACTGAAAATTGTGAAGACTGTATTGGGAATGCTTTCTCAATATGAAGAATCAATTAAGATTACATCCTGTGACCACAGAGATTTTGGTAGCCCAAAAGGAGACCCCAAAGGTGATATTTTCAAGATATTTTTTTACATCGTGGGGAGCAAAACTGGGTGCAGTATTCTAAGTGTGGTCTTACCAAGGCATTATAAAGTGATATTAACACTTCACATAATCTTTGTTCTATTCCTCTGTTAATGAGACTCTAGAAAGAGTGCAACAAAGATGAATAGGGGACTGGAGGCTAAAACATATAAAGAACGGTTGCTGGAATTGGTTATGACTAGTCTAAGAGAAAGACTAGGGATGACATGTTAGCAGTCTTCCAGTATTTGAGGATCTGTCACAGAGAAGAAGGGGTTGACCTATTCTCCAAAACAACTGAGGGCAGGACAAGAAGTAATGGTTGGAACATCATTAAAGAAAGTTCCAACCTAGAGCTAAGAAGAAATTTCCTATCAGTGGAAGCAGTTAATCAGTGCAATGATTTGCCTTCAGAAGTTGTGGGTGGTCTATAATTTGAGGTTTTCAAGAAGAAACTGGAGAACCATTTATCTGGAATGGTCTAGGGTTTCCTGCCTGAGCAGTTTGGACTAGAAGATTTCCAAGCTCCCTTCCAATTCTGTAATTCCATTCCATTCTGTTCCATTCTATTCCTTAACATATTATCTTGCTATTCCCATTTTAGGATAAATGGCATTAAGCAGGCTATAGAAAAGGACTGAGAAAGAAAATAAATGTATGAGATAATAATAAAAAGAAATATAGTTAAACCTGGTTAATACCATGATAATTCGCTATAGCTCAACATACTGTTTGATGATTGCAAACCATTCTTGCTTTCACCACATCCATAACCCCACTTCATACATTTCATTCATAATTCAAGATCAGCACAAAGAATTCTTATGTATTTATCCATAAATACTAAACAAAACCGAGGGGGAAATACAAATCGTTGCTTTATGTGGAACAAAGCATTTCATTTATTTTCATGCATGCTTTACTTCTCTCATCTACCAATCTTTTCATCCTCAGCTACCAAAGTTACAGCGATATTCACACAAAGATTCCATAATTCAAGCCTATTCATTTCATCATATGTTGTTTGCATACATCTGGTCCATTTTAAAGCCTCACTATACTTCCCCAATTTGGCTTATTATCATATTTTGTATTATTTTGATCAGAAGTTTGCCCTACATCTTCCTAACCACATTTAGCCAACTAATCTCCCTGTTTTTGCAAATACTCTTGTGTGTTTCCATTTGTATAGCAAAATAATAATGACATTATTTCAAATTGATTCTTTTTCATATACATTAAACAAGTTACATGACAAACCCATAAGCAACCACATCCATATTTTAATGTTACTCCATCTTATCAACAACATGACCATTAAAAAAAAATCCTCACAGCATTTATGACTTTCTTTTCATCATTATTTTCTTAAACACTAAGAATTTATAATAAACTTAGAGATTGATTTCCCTGCATATTTTTTTATAAATGCCACAAGATTAGAACATCTCAGGTTTTTCATATTCTTCAATTTTGTTTAGTTTCATTAATATGCAATTTATTACTCATTGCAATTTGCAATTTATAGCTCATTGATTCTTTTCCTCTTTCACGTTTCCTGATGAGATATATGTGCAGATCACCTCTCTTGAGAGCTACCTAACCCACCTGGGATTAGATAGGTAGCATGTCGTCTCAGAGTATAGATTTGGGAATGGAGAGATTTATTATTGGACATTTTCTCACACTTTCAGTAGGGAAACAGGAGGTTGGGAACTAATGCAGTAATTAAATGCTCAAGGGAACAGACAATGCTTACAACCTACAAGGTTAACCTATAGAGTTTTAATTAGATACAGTTTGCTTAAATATAGCATATACTTATTCATACATATTTACATATTCAGTTTTTTCCCCCACTATGAATTCATCAAGTTGATAAGAAGTGTTAAGAAAGACATGGTGCCAAAATCTGATAGTAAGGAACACAAATGAAGAGCCTCAATATGAGGTCCATTACAACTTTCCTTTTAATCCTTTGTCAGCAGCATCTATCACACATTTTTTCCACTTCACCTCAGTTTTTCATTGATCACTACATGACCCACTGTGGTAGCTGTCTCCCAGACCATGTCTGATCATAATGGGTTACTTCCCTGTGACCTGCACTGTGATTCTTATTTCAGGTATTCAGTACCCAGACCTGGTCTGGTTGTGTCCCTCCTTTTCATCTTCATCTGTAAATCTGTGTTTTTTTCTTGAGTTTAAATTCCATTCATCCATTTCTCCATCTTTTTGTAACATTATCTATTTTTCTTTCATTAATTTATACTTTTTAAGATCATCTTTTTTTGTACCTTATTGCACTCTTCCATGTACCATAGCATCTCCTCATGGGGACCTATATTTGACTTTTATTACCTATAATTGATAAATGAAGACATAATATTGTATTAGTGTTTGTGTATTTATTTGATTTCTGAATAGGCAGCTGTGATGAATGGTGCCTCCAAAGGAGGAGATGGTATGATGGACTACAGTGAAGTGGGAGTTTCCCAGGAAGGATGAAGCATTATTCCAAGAAGTGGGAGGGGGGAGAAGTGGCCACATAGCCCAGAGCTAGATCAGAAAGAGGAAGAGAGTTATTCCCTAGAAATTGGTAGGTATATCCGTTAGGGTGAGTGTAGTATTAGTTTAATCTGGCAAGATTCTGTCTATTAGGTTTGAGCAAATAAAGAATTCTATGGATTGTTCTATGTTGTTCCTAGGCTGGGCCTGATAGCAACGCTCCATGGTATTATCTTTTTGGTTAGGGATGGAAGATGATCATCTGGCCTCAAGAACAAGATTAAGTTAAATTAAAGATACTTAGTCAGTCCTCTCTATTACCATATGACATAAAGTGACCACTACCTGATGCTTTTTATATCACCACAAATGTTATTTATCCAACCCATGTTAATTTTTAATGCAAGTAGCATTATGAAAACTGCTCTACCATTTTGCCAGTGATAATATCCAATTCAAACTCTCATCCAGAATCTGTTTCTTGGCACATTAAAAATATATGGTGCATTCATGCAATTGTATAGAAACAGAATATTGTTACAATACAACAAGCAAGAACTGTTTATCTCTTTTTCTTATAAGAACAGGAGCTTCTTGCACTTTGAGAAGGGAAATCAATTGTTCCACTTTTCTGTTTAGAATTTGGACTGGATTGCTTGTACGGGGATATGTTCTGAAAAGGAAAAATCAGTTTTCAGGCATAAATAAGTATTGAATGTGCAGAAAAGAGGAGACATCAAGAGAAGTCAGAAAAACTGGCCTCCAAATTTTTCATTCCCTTCTCATATTTTACAGAAGAGAATAGAGTCAGAAGCCAAATGTTAGTTCGCCTTTACAGCGGGAATATTACATTACAATTTTTTCATTTTAACATGCCTGTAATGGGCTATGAGAATAGCCTTGGAAGACAGGAAGAAGAGCCAAGACAACAGTCAGACAAGACATATTTCAGCCCCCACAAAAGAATGGAGATGGAGAAAGCATCACAGAAGGAATTCTTCTCAGTTCTTTGGAAAGTAAAGGGAGAGGTAAAGTGTTCAAAATTGCAAGATTCTGTTTCTGTAATCTTATAATAAAACTAGTATTCATGATTTTGATTTCCTCTCTGGACTACCTAGAAGTGCTGACAACACCTGACCCTACCAAATGAGATCATCATGGGGACCAGAGATCCCCAATATATGTGCTATCAGTTGTCCAGTATCCTTCCTGATGGCTGCTTATTGCTAGTGCAGAGACATGGTGCAATAGGATGGAGGTGCTTTGATATCTTATATGAATAAAGTAATGTGTAGAAGATCACCAGGCTAAGCCCAAGGGAGGAGTCAAACACATCATATGTCACAAGGTCCTGCATGCCCGCAAGAAATGTAAGTCCAACCCACCTTGAATGCCTCTCTTATCTCCCATGCACTTCCCTCGACCACTAGTTGGTCAGATTCTTGTAGAGAGCTTAAGCTTGCAAGTAATCTTTATACTAGTTTGAACTGCCCAAATCTCCTGATTTCCTTGACGCTTGATACAACGCCTGTTCACAAACAAGAGCAGCTAGGCTACACAGGTTGAGTTGGGTGCCTGTCTTCCTCCTTGCTAGATCAGGGACTTTGTGCAACAGTTCTGCTGCTGTTCGCTGAGAAGCTGGAAAGAAAAACCAGAAAAGTCACTGTACTTTCTTAAATGACAGCGCCCAAATCTGAGTCATTGGGTTTCAGACAGCATCAGCAACTTAATTCTGAAATGGTATGAATCATTTTGTATGTGTAATCGACATTTGAGCAAAAGCCCTTGAACTGACTTTTTATTACAATAGCAATAAAAGCACATTACCACTGCCATTTTGTAACATGAAATATCCAGAATAACATGTCCCTTAGCACATTTTATTGCCTGGATTGGAGTTTTTTCAGAATAATTTCCTCCTTGGAACAAGAAGCACTACTGCCAAGCCAATATCCTCTGAATCCAGCAGAGCTGAAACTCCTATTTGAACATATAAGGTAGGGAAGACTGTAGTAAGAAAACTCAAAATAAGTAGTTGAGTGTCCCTTGAGGGAAGAGAGGAGACATGCTGAAAATCGTGCAGCTGCAAACACCTTTCAAAGCAAAAGGCAATATGAAAATGCATGCAGAAAATGACTGAAATTTATTTTTGATATGCATTTTATTTATACAGGTTGTATTCTGTTGAATATAAGAGACAGTAGTGCCCCAAGGAGCTTAATAATCAAATGCAAAAATATAAAAACATCAAATGCAAATCAGAATGTCCCCACAACTTCATTTTATAAGACTAGATAGCAATAAATTCCAGGAAATTCTTGATATAGAAGAGGCAGTTACGCATAGTGTGATATTAGTACTGTACCAGCAAAACTTCCAAAACTCTATTTAAAATTGTCGAAGCACCCTAAGCATTTGATTCTTATCCATAGATATATTTCATTAAAATAAATGCACAATTTTTCAAATGTGAAGAATACATGCCCATAAAACCTGGCACATGCTTTTTTCGCCCAATCAATATAACTAGCTTTACAAAATCTGGTGTCTCTTAGATACAGTATATATTACACTGCAAGTTCCCATCAACATAGATAGCAGGATTGGTGGCCACACAGCTAGGAATTTTACTGTTTATATGTATTTCTGTTTGAGAAGAAGTGGTGATATTTTCCACTGGAATATTTATGCTTCAAAGAGTCAAGTGGTGGTCAATTAAATATAACCTGATTTCAATTCAATTCATAATGCTCTTGTTTTTTTTGGAAAAATAGAAACAATGAATAAATAAGTCTTTCAGTGTTTTCAAATACCACTCAAATTTTCATTTATTCACCTCCCCCAACTTAAGAAAAATGGATATATTCTGACCATTTCATAACTTCTTTCCAATGTAAATATGATAGGATTAAGCTGCAGATATATTTTCATTGCCTAATGGAAACCCACTTACTTAAGTCAATTTAAAGTAGTTTATTTTTATCTACTATCAAGTCTTCTAGGCAATTAATTTTAAATAAATTGGCTTTTTCCTGAAGCAAGATGGATGTGGGTGATTAATTCCAAGTTCTCCTATGCAACAGCTTTGTTATTTGAAAGCAGTTTTCTCTTTTCATTTCTTTGTCACTTATTACTAATAATCTAACAAAACTGCTACAACAGTTTAAACAAAATTAGGGGAGTGATTGCTGTTAAGGAGAGGAAATAAGGAATCTGTTGATGGCATTTAGTGGGAGTTGCTTAAAAAAAAACAAGAAAAGAAAGAAAGAACATTAGTCCATTTCCTCTAAAGAGTACATTATTAGACAGTGGGAGTGAGCTTGGCAAATTGGTGAGCCTCATTGGCATCCAATTAAAATGAAGAATTAAAAGGTATTTTCTAAATTACCTTCCCTATTTAATTATTGATGTGTTTTGCATAAGCATTCAACATCTACATATGTTAACGCACTAAACTATGAAAGTTATGGGCTGCAGCACAAGTTCTTACAGACTTCCATTTGTTTCTAGTGAGATGTTTACAGTAAAAGTCACAGCCTCAGCATAATAGAAATGCTATGAGGAGTTAGCTTAGGTAGAATTGCAGGCTACCAATAAAACTGATGGGTCTGATGGATTAACACAGATCAAGTTAGGATTCTTGCAAGAATATATACTTTAGAAACTTGATTTGCAATTACAAATCAGTCTGAAAACGTCAGGTTGAGCTATGGTTTAATCTTTAAAAGGATGACTGGTCTTATTTTATGCTTCAGATGTCAATTAAGCCCTCAGCTAATTGTTTCTATGTTTAATGATTGCAACAGCCTGGACTTATAGGCTTTGTTCTAGTCTGAAATTCATTTGCCTCAAACTTTCAGCATTTGATAAAATCTGAACTTAGTAACATTTACAAAAGATAGGCAATATAAGCTTTGGTTGTGTCACCTAGCTGACCTTGGATGAGTTTGACATGCAAATCAGGTTTGGATTTGGTTTGTATTGGAAGATCATTAGGATTTTTTCAAGATTGTAGCTCTCCCCCAAAAAAATCCTGGAAGAAGAAAAAGTGAAACCATTTCTTTATGGCCTATGTGTTATGTAGTCATAACAGACAATTTAACTCATGGTATACTTTGCTGTTAGGCTTTTGATGCTCTCTGAGCTTGGTTCTTTGCTTGCAGATGTTGCATCACCAAACAAGATAACAACATGAGTGGAAGTAAATGTGGGGTTTGCTTTCTGTTTTTTACAATAGCTTACCTTGACAAGTGTGGTGGTGGTGGTAGTGTGGTTTCTTTCAAGGACACCCACATCCACCAAACTGATTGCAGGACAAGCTACTGTTTATACCTAGTCCTGCTAAGGCTTCATTTAATTGCAAAGCCATAGGGATAGTATGAATGAAACAACTCACACGAGTAAGATGGTTCATTCATGCTATCTATATGGCTTTGGCTTTGGGCTTTGCGCTTAGAGGGACAATCAGAGATCTTTCAAGCCTAGACTAAGCATGGTCAAATCCAATGTAGCAGAACTAGCTACATAGTAACTTGCCCTGGCATCTCATATGGATGAGATGGTTCCATAATAATTAGTTGCTTAATAAATACCTGATGATGAATGATGTAACATGATATATTTGCTTGTTCAGTGATGCAAAGATGATACTTAAGCCATGCAATTGTCTTTTCCTGCCCAAAAACCTATTTTGAAGAATTAAACTATATTTAATGTAACCATAAGAGCCTAGTTTATGGAAAGCAAACTTTAAAAATTGCTGCTCCTAATTTTCTTTATTGAGAGCGCGCACACACACACACACACACACACATATGTGTGTGTGTGTGTATATATATATATTACTCATAGGGGATGACTTATATTTCATGCAAGTACTGAAGCAACTGAGCAAAATCCCCACAGGGCTCTAAAGGCTACTTTTACAGAAGACAAATTACTGTACACAACAACTCTATTTCACTCGGCTGTTTGCATCACATGCTTATAAATAGAAATGCATCTGGATTGTCACTACCAACTTTGGGAAATTATGATTGTGGTCTCCATCTCAAGGAGCCCTGCATGCATTCATGCCTATATTTTAAGAAAAGTTTCTACTTTAAAATAAAAACTGTATTTCAGTCAAAAGATTATCCTCAGATTCATCACAACTGAACTGTTGTTGTTAATAGATTTAATTCTTCCTCCCATTGAGAATATACTCTTTTAAAATATAGGCAGGAGTCATACTTTGTACTAAAGCTCTGAAGTAGTTTGTTTGATTTTGGCTTAGTAGGTTACCCAAAGCTAGCCTCTGTGTGCAATTCTAACAAATCAGTCATCAACAGACACAGAGAGATAAATCCATCTACGTATCATTTAAAAGATAAAACTAAAAAGCAACAAAGGAAATAAACAACCCAGAGGACATTCTCCCTAACAACCAACACCAGATAAGCAGGAAGCACAATCAGATGAATCATAAAAAGGAGCAATGTTATAATCAAGATACTATCAAGAAAAAAATCCACTCCCAACCAAGACTGTCAGGGCATGCTACTATTTATTAAAATCTTCAACCTGTGCCCTCCCAGTACCAAAATGTTTACAAAAAAAACCACCAAGATGGAGAATGCTAAAGGTCCAATGGAGCAGTTCTATATGTTCTTTAATAGTGAAGTGTGCATGTGTAACATTCTTGTCTACGGGTGCAGATATACCTTATGTATCACTGTGGATGTGTGTCTGTATGGGTGGGCATTAGAATCTGTATTTTGAAAAGGAGTTTGAACATGTAAAGTATCTACAGGGCCTGATTTTGGAGATACGTTGTGTGTATGTGTGGTACATGCACACATGGATGCACAAAAGTAATACACTGTTTTTCTACCCCCCAAAATATGATTATTGGTAGAAAGCAATGTCTCAAAAGGAATTCAAGGGACTTCAAGAAGCAGAAGCCTTTTCAATTAATGGAAAAGTAGATGTGCAAATCCTATTTGTACCGTGTTTTATAGACAAAAATAAATTACATATATAGTATGTCACAGAAGTGAGTCCACCCCCTCACATTTTGTAAATATTTAAGTGTATCTTTTCATGTGACAACACTGAAGAAATTACACTTGGCTACGATGTCAAGTAGTAAGTATACAACTTGCATAACAGTGTAAATGTGCCATCCCCTCAAAATAATGCAACACACAGCCATTAATGTCTAAACTGCTGGCAACAAAAGTGAGTACACCCCAAGTGATAATGTCCAAATGGGGCCCAAGTAGCCATTTTCCCTCCCTGGTGTCATGTGATGTATTAGTGGTACAAGGTCTCAGGTGTGAAGGTGTGTTAAATTTGGTGTTAAATTTGGTGTTATCGCTCTCTCTCATACTGATCACTGGAAGTTCAACATGGTACCTCATGGCAATGAACTCTCTGAGGATCTGAAAAAACAAATTGTTGCTCTATGTAATATGGCCTAGGTTATAAGAAGATTGCCAAGACCCTGAAACTGAGCTGCAGCATGGTGGCCAAGACCATACAGCGGTTGAACAGGACAGGTTCCACTCAGAACAGGCCTCGCCATGTTCGACCAAAGAAGTTAGTGCCTATGCTCAGCATCATATCCAGAGGTTGGCTTTGGGAAATAGACATAGGTTGAAGGGGTGGGGGTGGGGGTCAGCCTGTCAGTGCTCAGACCATACGCTGCACACTGAATCAAATTGGCCTGCAGGGCTGTCATCCCAGAAGGAAGCCTCTTCTAAAGACGATGCACAAACGGTTTGCTGCAGACAAGCAGACTAAGGACATGGATTTCTGGAACCAAGCCCTGTGGTCCGATGAGAATAAAATAAACATATTTGGTTCAGATGGTGTCAAGTGTGTGTGGTGGCAACCAGGTGAGGAGTACAAAGACAAGTGTGCCTTGCCTATAGTCAAGCATGGTGGTGGGAATGTCATGGTCTGGGGTTGCATGAGTGCTGTCGGCACTGAGGAGCTACAGTTCATTGAGGGAATCATGAATGCCAATATGTACTGTGACATACTGAAGCAGAGCATGATCCCCTCCCTTTGGAGACTGGGCCACAGGGCAGTATTCCAACATGATAATGACCCCAAACACCTCCAAAACAACCACTGCCTTGCTAAAGAAGTTGAGGGTAAAGGTAATGGAATGGCTAAGCAGTCTCCAGACCTAAACCCTATTGAGCATCTGTCAGGCATCCTGAAATGGAAGGTGGAGGTGCACAAAATCTCTAACATCCACCAGCTCCGTGACATCATCATGGAGGAGTGGAAGAGGACTCCAGTGGCAACCTGTGAAGCTCTGGTGAACTCTATGCCCAAGAGGGTTAAGGCAGTGCTGGAAAATAATGATGGCCACACAAAATATTGACACTTTGGGCCCCATTTGGACATTATCACTTAGGACATTATGTACTCACTTTTGCTGCCAGCAGTTTAGACATTAATGGCTGTGTGTTGTGTTATTTTGAGAGGACAGCACATTTACAGTTATATAAGCTGTATACTCAGTACTTTACATTGTTTTCCAAGTTTCATTTCTTCAGTGTTGTCACATGACAAGATATACTTAAGTATTTACAAAATGTGAGGGAATGTACTCACTTCTGTGACATACTATAAAAATATATAAAAATAAAAAAGTTCAGTGCTCCGTTTCTCAAAAGTTGACCAAAGCAACAAAAGTTTGACAAATTTTTCAAGAATGGAAAGCTGAGCGAGGAGGAATTAACTGACAGATTTACAGAAATGAAAAACCTAAGAGAACCCAAAACGAATAGATTTATTCATCTATAATTGGAACAAAGGCAAATTCCATGGAGTTTACGCAACATTTCCTAGTTTCTTTTTTCTTTTCTTTTTTTTCACACTGACCAAACTTCTTTGGCAGTTTTCTTTACTCGCTGGCCTTTCTCTAATACTACTCGTTACCAAATCCCCTCTCTCACATGTCCAGCTCTTAAAACCCATTTTGGTTCTGGTTGTGATCAGCTTGTCCCTGATTCAATCCCTCTCTTCTCTAGGGATGATTCTCAGGTTCAAAGGAAAGAGATTTTGACGGAGACCTTTTGAAGAACCGTTCTAAATGATCGCAAAGAGTGCAAGAGACAGAGGGATTGTGGCTGTGACGAAGGAACTTATTTTTATCCTTGTGATTGTAGGCACTAGATATACTTTGCGTAGGAGACTAAACTGGCTAAGGTCCAGGTGAAGAATCTGCCCACTCCTTTTTTGTGCCGTCCAACAAATCAGCATACACATTGCTAAAATGTTTGGAGCATTGCCACTCAGGCCACAGTAAATGAGATGCATGCATTTGATGTGATTACAAAACAGCAGCCGTGCAATGTAATTTTTCTGCAAATAATTGAACAGCAGGAATACATTTGCCAGTTTAATGACCAAGATAACCTTGGTAATATGAAGCCTGGGATAAGAATGTGAATATTTTTGGAGTGATATTTAAACAGCCGTCAATCTACTGGTGAAGAGCTGGCACTCCCCCCACCCCACCCCAATTTGGGACTGCTCCAATTTTCACATGTCTGATGAATATGAAATAGTGAGTTGCTGTTCGTTCCAGATCCAGAATTCCATAGGGACCACATTCTCCCACAGCAGCCTGGGCTCATTCGAATATTTTATGGAGAGAATTTTCTCACAGTGTTCCAAATGAGGCAGAGAGAGACAATTGGTAGGGGCAGAAAAAAAGCATTCAGAATGGTTGCATCCAAAATATGGAATCCCTGTCCTTGGGACTGGGCAAATACCTAATACCATCTCTATTTAAGAAGGCATTCATTCAACAATCATTTTTAATTTTGCATTGTAATAAAATATGACCTTAAGTCTTGCTTATACTGAAGTTTGGTCTTCTCACATAATTTAATTTGAGTATTAATTGGGCCTAAGAGGTAAACAAGAAGAGAATCCCCTAGTTAAGATCATCTTTTCATAAAGTGGCCACTCATACATTCCAGAGAAGATGAAATGTTTAGCAAACTAAACTGAGAAAAGAAGACACAGATGCGTACAAGATTTCCAAATTCTTAGATTTGAAAACGCACACTCAGAAATCATTTCTCCCCTGCACTGTTGTTTTCCAGATAGATAGCTCTGTTTGGCCAAGAATGTATGGCTTAGGTCGGAATTCAACAGCTAAAGTGTTTTTTTTATCAAGACACCCTGGTCTACCCAAATATGGGACGGAGTATACTGCTTCTGCTTTAGCCTTTCAGCTCCAATCCAGGAGCCTTCACAGGCATTTCATGACAAACTATTTTTGTGTTAAATTTTCTTTGTCGGGGAAATATAAATGTAACAATTCAACAGCTAGTTACTTTTTTTTTTCTTTTAATACCGTTCAGGGTCTTCATTATTACATTTTCAGAATCATTGGACTGTCCTTTGGAGTGTTATGGGGTCAGTTATTTTTACTAGTTTCTAGTGAACGATCCAAAGTCTAGTGATTGAGGGCGATAGATAAATGTTGTAAGAAATAAATACGTTCATGATTAATTCAGTAAGATAAAAGAAATCTCACCACATTAAGGTGAGAAGACACATGAGTTGTGAGCTTGTTTCCCAGATGCTGTTATTAAGGGATAATCCTTCTCTTTCCCTTCTCAAGGAGCTTATGTTTAAGAAGCTTGGATTGAACAAGAGAGCTTTCAAAGGAAGAACTCTGCTCTACAGGTAGTCCTTGATTTATAAACTTTTGTTTAGCGATTATTTAAAATTATAGTGGCACTGAAAAAGGTGATTCCAATCCTCCCTCACACTTATCACGGTGTCAGCATTCCCACAGACATAGACAAGATCAAAATTTGGGAGCTTGGTAATCAGCATGTATTTACGAAGGTTGTAGTATCCTGTTATCACCATTTGGGACTTTCGCAATCAGCTTTCGACAAGCAAGGTCAATGCGTGGGGGAAGCCAGAGTTGCTTAATGACCATGTGATTCACTTAACAACTGCCTTGCTTAGCCACAAAATTCTGGACCTAACTGTGGATGGGAGTCTGTGGTTGTAGGATACAAGACCTCCCAATGAAATGACCTTAAGCTCAAAGCAAGATTTAAATTAAGGATGTCCTTATTTGTAGCTGAGTCACTTTAGCCACAACCCTAATTCTGTAGCTTATAGCCATGGCTCCCAACCTTTTGGGCACCAGGGACTGGTTCTAAGGAGAAAGGTTTTTCTGTGGACCGGAAGGGATGTGGTTTTGCATGCTGCCTGCATCCCATGGATGGGGCTTTGATTGTTTGCATGGCCCGGTTTCTGGGATGTCACGGACTGGTGCTGATTCATGGACTGGGGGTTGGGGACCCTTGGCTTACAGAATTAAGCTATAGGACCCCTCCTAGATCCCTGGAAGTCTGCAGTGTAGATTTCAGAAACCTCCAAAATGTGTTATAGAACTGTAATGTCTAATGTGACAAAAAGGAGAAATGTGTGGCTGGATGCATTACAGCTAATCTTACTGTCTGTTTATACTTTGAATTAAGTTCAAAATATTGGTGAAAACAGAGTTTTGCACTGAGATCATCTACTATTTTGGACAATAATCAGGAATCTGGTAGCATTTTCTTCCCTCTAACACCTTGCTTTCAAAGGCACAAAACAGGGGTGTCCATCCTTGGCAACTTTAAGATCTGCGGAGTTCAAATCTCAGAATTCCCCAGCCAGTTGGATACCACTGGTGTAAAATAAGGGTGAGTTCCTGAAAGCATATGGCTTTTTACTAACACAGCTCTCTTCTTACACTACCCGCATTAGGCAATGTGATTTCTGGCGCCCTGAAGTTGTGTACACAAAGCACGAAGGAAATTCTCAGCCTGGAAAAAAATTTCATCTGAACAGAAAGCATCCGATTTAGCAGACTTTGAACATGATTTTGAAAAGGTCCTCTGTGTGGCTTGGGGACAAATGGATTCATTACGATTTTCACAGGGCTCTAAGTTTACTGTAGCCGCGGTGTTGGGGATGAGTAGATTTTTGGTGAGATCCAAGTAACGTTTCTAATGAGGTATATTGGATTAATATACTGATGTAAGAGTATTGCTTATAAGCTGTAAACCGCTCCGAGTCTTCGGAATGGGGCGGTATATAAATGTGAAAATAAATAAATAAATAAAATAATAAAGCAGCTTCACTTGGAGTTTTCCAGTCACACCAGGTTTTTCCCTCCCTCTGGCCCCATCACAGGCTGCCAGCTGGGAGTTGAAGAAGCAACCAATGTCTGGGCTTTGTTTCGAGAAAGAAAGTAGATCTGTTAACTCAGCTGGTTGCTATTCCAAGAATTCCGACCTCCACACTCTCTCTCTCTCTCTCTCTCTCTTGTTCCATTTCAGGGAGACATTCCCAGCCTTCTTTAGTGCTTGAGCAAGTCAGGGAAAAATGCTGCAATTTGCCCAGGGGGAAAAAAAAAAGTTAATAGGATTCGGAGGTCATTGCATAACTTTCGGATATTGTTTATGAAAGATCTAAAATAATGCATTGGCCTTATGTATTTGTTTATTTAGCATATGGCATATGTATTAACATTCTCCCTAGATTTAAAAAAAAACCACAATGAAATCAGATTGCTAGGACTTGACCATTGCCTAGGACTTTAGGCCATCTAACCATTGAACCGCAGCATCATTTATATGAAGAAAATCAAATACAGGTAGCCGTCAATTGATGTTGCTAAGTGAGAAACTTGCTAAGTGAGTTTTGTCCCATTCTATGACTTTTCTTGCCACATCTGTAAAGTGAACCAGAGCAGTTTGTTAAATTAGTAACACGGTTGTTAAGTGAATCTGGTTTCCCCATTCACTTTGCTTGTCAGAAGGTTGCAAAGGCTGATCACATGACCCCAGGACATTGCAACCATCATAAATATGAGTCAGTTGTCAAGTATTTGAATGTAAATCATATGGCCATGGGGATTCTGCAACGGTCATAAGTGTGAAAAATGGCCATAAGTCACTTTTTTCAGTGCCATTGTAACTTTGAATGGTCACTAAGTGAACTCTTGTAAGTTGAGGACTTACCCGTACTGGACCAGTATATAGGTAGTCCTCAATTTATGATCAGTTGCTTAGAAGCAAAAAATGCCCATTCGGGAAAGTGGATTTAGACTTATGACCACGAGATTTGCTGAACAGCTGGTTGAAAAATCAAGTCCATTTACGTGGTGCCTTAACTTATGACCGCAACAACGAATGACCAGAATTCCAGTCCCAATTGTGGTTGTAAGCCAAGGACTGCCTGTACACCCCCAACTCACATCTGGTCACGATGTGATCTATAGTTTGATGTGGGACCCCACAGTCACACTGAGGGGAGGATACTATGCCCCGCTTATACAGAATCCCAGCAAATGCCGTGTGAGGTATGAATCCTATTCAGGATTATGTGTGACATTGTTGAATGGACTCATGATCTTCTGTTGGAAGTTTGGAGTGGAATAGAAAGATTGCCAACCTAGAAAGAAGACACTCCTAAGCCTTTTTTCCCTCAGCTACAACCAGGTTGGTTTTTCTAGATACTGCTGCCTAAATCCAAGTCTTTCAGGTGGGGAGGGGCAAACTGAAAGCCCCCTCCAAGAGATGGTTCAGTATTCAAACTGAGCAGAGAGGCTAATGTCTGAAAAGTATTTCAGGCAGCAGGCAGTATAGTCATATGGTGGGTAACTATGGCGGGTTATGACCTGTGGACTTCAACTCCCAGAACCTGTGGACTTCAACTCCTAAGCCAGCCATGGAATTCTGGGAGTTAAGTCCAGAGGTCGTAAAGATGCCATAGTTGCCAACCCCTATCATAGAACATAGAATAATAGGGGTGGAAGGAACCTTGGAAGTCTTCTTGTCCAACCTCCTGCTCAAGCAGGAGACCCTATACCGTTCTGGACAAATGACTGTCCAGTCTTGTCTTGAAAACCTTCAATGATGGAGCAGCCACAAGTTCTGGAGGCAAGCCATTTCACTGGTTAATTCCTCTCACTGACAGTAAATTTCTTCTTAGTTCTAGGTTGGCTCTCTCTTTAATGATTTTCCAGCCATTACTACTTGTCCTGCCCTAGTATTAGTTACAGTAGATAGTATTTATAACTTTTACAGTAGATAGTATTTATAACTTATAACTTTTCTACTCTGGTCTACCTTGAATGACCGATAGCTATCATTCCCTCCATTTCTGATATTGGGGCATGAACGTCACAGATTCTGTGGCAAAAATGGAATCCCTGTGTCATCCGGTCACTAGAAGTAAAGCACAACTCAGAAGAGACTTCACCTCGATGTGCAACAGGAAGATCTCAGCAAGGTTGATGGAACCTTAATGTTTGCAGTAGGATAAACTTTGGGGGGCAGGGGTAGGAAGCTCCCAAGGAAGACAAAAAGATATTCCCACAAGATCCCACTCATGACCACAGGCTTACTAGCGACCCAGTATGGACTGACAAGTGAACGGACTGCTTGTGAGTAGAGGGGTAATGGATTGTTATAGTGTAGAAGATGGCATGATTGAGACTGAGTCTGATCTGGTGGTTAAGGCACCAGGCTAGAAAGCAGGAGAGCATGAGTTCAAGTCCATGAAAGCCAGCTGATGACCTTTGGGCCACTCACTCTCTCTCAGCCCAATCCACCTTGCATGGTTGCTGTTGTGGGGAAAATAGGAGGAGGAAGGATACGTTTGCCATCTTGAGTTCTTTGTAAATGTAGTAAAGGTGGGATACAAATCAATCAATAAAAAAATAAGGGAAATAAATGGCTGGCTTACTGACTGGTTGGTTGGCACAAAGAATAAGATTTTTTGTAGTTGCAGCTTTCTTTGGTAACCTCTCATACTTTCCTTTCAGCTCCTTCCTCCATGCCTAAATGCATCTTGCTACTCAATTCTCATTGTCACCTGAGTGATATGATTGGAAAGAACTACACTGACTCACTTTTTCCACTCCACAAAGACCCAGGAATTCATCCATGAGATCTGTCCTATGCCTTCTGCACTGGGACTCACCGCTGCAGGGCTGGGTGGAAGGTAATGTTTTTTTTTGCGTGTGTATCGGTTGTCTATCTCTTACAGGGTAGGAACAGGTAGCCGATTAGTCAGAGGGATGGGAAAGCCCAAGCAAGCCCAAAACAGAGACCTGGTGATAACCAACAGATACATTCTTCCGCCTTGGTAAAAATCACTGCACTCTTTCCCATCGTTCATTGACTTTGCACAGATCTGATTTCCACTCTGATGTTAGCAAGATGCTTAGAATATCATGGCTATTCTGTGCAAACAGCTGATTGGCTTCGGTTTTATCCTGGTTTTTCTGGCTACCTATTTTAATAACGAGGTTCAGCCCAGGAATGTTTGCAGCTTGTAACAGGGATTATCTTTAAGCAGGTAAAATGGCATTCTAGTTCCCTTCTTATTGGACAATTACAAATGCTTCCGACTGGAGTTCAATTACTTCTTTTCAATTTGGAGGATGTGACATGCTGGGCTGTACCCTAACTTTCTGAAAGTTAGCCGTGGACAGTGAAGTGTCTGCTCCAAAGCATAACGTTGCTGCAATTGGACAACTGATATGCTTGCTAGAATTTCATTGTTCCTCAACCATTGATCTGCTATAGCTAAACTTCATTCTGTTTGGAACACGGAAAAAGCACTAAATTAAACACAATTGGGACAGTTTGTATAATACCCTCAGTTATTGTTGACTAAATGAAGGAAGCATGGTATTTATGGTCCTTATGGCTTGCAAATCCTAGTCTTGGATGGAATCATGCAGATGTAGTTTCCTTAATTATCTTCTGTCCTTACGCAGGAAAGAGAGACACAATGCCTATAAGCACAACATTTTATAAGTATTTCATTTCTTTTATTAGGCTTTTTATACCATTGATAGATAGCCTTGATGGCAATCCGCTCTGCAAATGTGCAGTAATGTTTTGCTGACATAATTTAAACCAGACATGTTCCTATTTGGGAACCAAGGACCGCATTTGACCTTTTAGGGTGCACTGCGAGAGAATCTACAGATTGATTCCCTTACATTAATTAAATGCAGTAAATACAATTGCTCCAGTATGTCTAATATTGTTTTCCCCTTCCACCATATTAAAAACACGAGGAGGTGGCAACCTTTTCAGGCTTTGGGAGATCCTCTTCAAGGAAGTTCTCCAATTAGGCAGCTCCTGTTGGACTGTTTGTGCCAATATAAGTTGTCTTCAAATTACAACCATTTATTCAACAACCATTCCAGGTTACAACAGCACCAAAAAAGTTGACTTGCAAGCGATTCTCACCCTTCCGACTGCTCTGTTGCAGTATCCCCATGGTTACATGTTCATAAATCCAGGTGTTTGGCTACAAGCATGCATTTATGATGGCTGCAGTGTCCCAGGGTCATGTGAATATCATTTGCGACCTTTACAGCTGACTTCCGACAAGCAAAGTCAATGGGGGAAGTCAGATTTGCTTAACAACATGTGGTTTACTTAACGACTGCAGTGCTTTGCTTGACAAAACCATTGGTAAAATCGGGCACAACTCACCTAACAATCACCTTGCTTAGCAATGGAAATTCTGGTCCCAGTTTAGGTCATAAGTCAAGGACTACCTTGATGGGGTTTTTTTGACTTGGCTGTTTAAAGACACTGGAAAAGTACTCTTCTTTGTTAGATGTTCTGCGACAGCTTCACTTCCTGCTAGTTGCATGGAAGAAACAAGTCCCTGCAGTCCCTCGGCCCAGTAAAAGGTAGAAGATCAGGAGATACGTACCTACCCAGTCTTGCTTTGCTTGCCCCTTTGCCAAAATCTCAGACTTTCACTCCATACTTGTCGTCCTCAAAGTGCTTAGTATTTTCCACTGCTCAGTAGTTGGTCCCCAGCCATTCCTGACAGCTGCTTCCAGCCAAGCCAGACTTCCCTCCCCCCCTTTCACAATCTAGAGAAATGTCCTCAGCCGCATGCCAAGAGAAACAACTCTGTGTTAGCAACTGCAGCCGAGGGAGTGGCAGGCAGGGTGGTTGGGTTGCAGCAGGCCTCGCGATGAGGCTAAGCTGGATTGATGATGTTCATAACGCTCCTCAGATAGGCCGTCTCGGTTGCTCTTTGCTGGGGATGAGTGAATGGAAAACAGAGGCGTTGCGTTGATCTATGCATTTAACAGACATTTAGGTTGGCTCCTTGGAGGAATAACATCTGGGAAAGGATAAGGTCAGCGTTGCCAGTTCCCAACTCAAAGGACGTGGGTCCTTCAGACTCAGGTTTCATCGTCTCATCCAAGAAGCTGAAGAAGCTTCTTGGATGAGAAGCGAAACGTCTTCGAAGAAAAAACAAGAAAAGACCAGTTGCCTCCTAAAAAAGCACCTTTGGGACAACCATGACCTGCATGACTGAGAATCCCCATAGAGTTTCATCTTCTACTAAATCATGGTTTCTCCACCCCCATTTGTTAGAATTAGCTACAGGTCATCCTCGACTTACAATGATTTGTTTAGGGACTGTTCAAAGTTACAACAGCTCTGGAAAAAGTGACATATGACAACCATTGCAGCATCCCCATGGTCGGTCACCTGATCAAAATTCAGATGCTTGGCAACTGAGGTTGTGTGATCACTTTGTGTGACCTTCTGACAAGCAAAGTCAAGGGGGAAGCCAGATTCACTTTACAACCTTGTTACTAACTAAACAACTGCTGTGATTCACTTAACAACTATGGCATGAAAGGTCATAAAATGGGGCAAAACTCCCTTAACAAATGTCTCACTTAGCAACATAAATTTTGGGCTTAATTATGATCGTAAGCTGAGAGCTACCTATTGTTGAGTTTATCCTTATGTTAAACCCAGCTCAAACAAATCATATCAGGGCTTAATATAGTGTTGGAACCAGATCCCTCACTTAAAAGTTGTGTTATAATTACCGTTACCATCTTTTCTCAGAAAAGAAATAAAATAAAAGACAGCCCTGAGAAAGGAGCAAAGCTGAAATAGGTTCATAAGGATAAAAGACAATAATAATTGTTTATGTTTGCAATTTTGCTTTGCAAAGGAAAATTCAAGGGCGAAACCAAGACAGTAAAAATTAAATGAAATAAATCTAATAATAAAGGACATAGGATCACTCTAGTTATAACTGGTTTCCTCCATTTAAAAAATAGCCAGCCATGTTTTTATTACTGTGATGAAAAATGACGACCCAGAAGGAGGAAGATTTAATCTCTGGTGATCTCAACCAGGCAAGGTTGAAATAGAAGGGGAAAAAAGTTTTTTAAAAAAGAAGTTTGTGGAACAGCAGTGGTAGAAGTAGTGTACACACACATAATAATATGTGATTAAAGTGATTTTTCCATTCCTAAACTAAATCTTTAACCACTAGACAAAACTGGTTGTCCTCATTTAACCATGACATTCATAATTCAGTCATCATAGCTATTCTAGTTGACTTTTTGCCATGAAAATATTGGGACTGGTGGAAACATTAGGTAGCATCCATCCTCAGAGCCATATGATAAAAACAGATGAAAGCAGAAATCCAAACCCACATTCTTAAGATCTAAAATGATCTGTCCAGACAAAACTGTTTCTCGTTTTTCATAAAGAAAGAAAGAAAGAAAGAAAGAAAGAAAGAAAGAAAGAAAGAAAGAAAGAAAGAAAGAAAGAAAGAAAGAAA
>JANHFL010002142.1:56732-72702 GCA_032468155.1 Oxyrhabdium leporinum
TACACCCCCCCCCACACACACATATATGACACAGAGAAACATCACAGTCTAGTTCAAATGTATACAAATACATGGCAGGGGAAAAAAGAATCCTGCAAATTTATAAGACAGATGGCATAAGGAACAAACCTATTACAGAACCTAATAGTCGTGCTACAAATACTTTGAAATCTCCTCCCAGGGGGGAGCAACAGAAGGAGACCGTGAAGTGAGTGCGTGGGGCCTCTAACAAAGATAGAGACAGCTGGAAATAGACATGACCATGATCAAATACTGCTCAATTTTGTCAGTTTCAGAAAAGTCATGTATAAACAGATATGAAAAAAAAAATAAAGTTTGATTGTTGCTTATCATCCTGCCAGGACCTTTGTAGGAGAATTGTCTTCCCTGGAAGATAAACCAAAACAAGCCACCAAAATTGCCTACCTGATAGGGAAATCTAGGGGATATTATGAATTTCTCTGACCAGTACTCTATATGGCACTTCAATGTATGTCCAGCTGAATTGAATTTTAAGTTCTCACAAGACTGTTAAATATTATTTCTATATAGGTAAACTAGACATGTCTACCTTCCCTAATAACCATCAGTTGGTTGGAATTACAAAGAATATAAAGCGGTGGAAAGCATATTTATTTAGAAATAAATCCTAGTAATATCCAAGAATTTTACTTCCCCATTAGCCGATCTGCTGACATTTTAGAATCAGAAACAGGGATGTGGTTAATTCAACTTCTCTTACATAGAACAATCCAAGTAATGATTTCTTTATGATTTATTCTATTTGGTTTACAGCTTATCAGTTGTAGGAAAGATTTCAGAGGTGCTATTCAAATTTGATGGGGGGCTCAATCATACTGAATAAAAGGGAGGAGTCACTTCCAAAATAATCAACAGCATTCAGTTGTAAATACCACTTTCCTACACATTTGTTGCATATATCACAAATAAAGCCATTATATGATACACATAGAACAAGTTAAACATTTGAAGATCATTCACAATTCTTCCTTTTGCTGTTTCTCTTTGCTGCCATCTAGTGGTCACATGGAGTTACTCAGCCCTGATATGGCATTCCTTTCTATAAAAAACAAACAAACTTAAAAATCAAGCAGAATCAAATAGTGGCAATTTGCAGCAGTTAAGAACAAAAAAAAACAACACCTCCAAGTACAAAAAAAATCCTATTTCCTTTTTTCCTTACTGACCATTGGCTTACACTGTACAACTAACAGCTTAAGAGCCTCGGTGGTGCAGTGGTTAGAGTGCGGTACTGCAGGCTACCTCTGCTGACTGCTGACTGCCTGCAATTTTGCAGTTCAAATCTCACCAGGTTCAAGGTTGACTCAGCCTTCCATCCTTGGTAAAATGAGGACCCAGGTTGGTAAAATGAGGACCCAGGTTGTTGGGAGCTATAGGCTGACATTGTAGAACCTCTTAGAGAGGGTTGTAAAGCACTATAAAGCGGTATATAAGTCTAAGTGATAAATGCTATTATGCTTTATGTTGCATGGATCAGATATCTCAGCTCCCAAATTGTTGTATTGTGATTGCTCAGGCAAAACATGAAGCCCTTAAAATGAGATGCTCAGAACTGCCAGTTTTAAACTTTAGATGAGAAGGAATTGGACAAAATTAGTAAATGACTGTGATCAGATTGTACTCAATAGGGTGAAAAACCATCGTGCTTCATCTGTAGGAAGAATAACTTGCCTCCAGAAATTGCAGGTGCTCTAACACTGGAGGTTTTTAAGAAGAGAATGGACAACCATTTGTCTGGAATAGTATAGAGTTTCCCACCTGAGAAGGGGACTGGACTAGAAGATCTCCAAAGTCCCTTCCAACTCTATAATTCTGTTATTCTGAAACTGAACCCTCCATTGATAAAAACGAGGCATTAACTTGACCAGGTCTTTGGCAAGAATGATTGATAGCCCTTTATTCCTTTTTCTTGCCTCTATCTGCGTTTGTTTTCTCCATTGCTCCTTTTCTTTTCTTTTGTGCTGTTCTTGTTTTTCTTTAAATGTATTTTTAGCCTTTCATAAGCTGCCAGAGTCATTGGAAATTGGGTGGCATATACATTTAACAAAAGTATGATCAATTGCACAGTCAGCCATATATTTAAATTAGATTTGATATTTTTATCCATCTATCAAGTCCTTCTCAAGGACCTGCGAAAGGCAGAGGTTGTTGTATGATGGAATTAAAGATATTGTTGCAAGGTGTAGGCTGTAAACGGTTCCAAGAAAAGCTGCTTGGTGGTTGCTGCCAGCATCCTAGGTATCAACCAAGTATCTTCCTAAAATGTACGATGTTCCGAGTAGCACAGTTTTTTGCAGTTCTGCTGGTGTTATTGCAGGAAGCTGCAATTTCTTGATGTATTTTGTAAAATTCTTGGACATAGTAGCAAGTGCCCCAATGACAATGGGTATCATTGGTATATGTTCACATTCATATTATTATTATTAGCATCAGTATTATTATTATCATCATCATCATTATTATTGCTGTGTTGTTGTTGTTGTTATTGATCATCGCACAGTCAGCCAGATGTTCAGACTGGATTTGGCATTTTTATCTTCCTGTTTTTCCTTATATTCTGCCTTTGTTTCTGTTGTTTTAATAATGTTCTTCATTTTCACAGCCTGCAGCAAATTTTCACATTTCAATTTGGTTCACATAGTCATTCAAACTTCGCTTTTCTTCTTCTACAGTTTGATGGACTTGCTATAGCCCTCTTCTAGTTATTATCATTATCATTATCATTATCATTATTATTGTTGTTGTTGTTGCTGCTGTTGTTATTCCTAGAAGAATTTTTTTTGAGAGAGGGGGCAGGAAAACAATAAAAAAAAGAATTTATTAAAAAGAGTAAAAAGTTATTCAAAGTAAGTTTAATAATTAGAACTATTGGCTGAGGAATTCATAGAAACTGATACTTCTGATAAAATGACACAAATGTTGTGCCATAAGCTCTGCTCCATCATGTACAACAACACAACAACAACAAAAAGGTGCATTTCACTTGCGTAATGTTGTTTTAGCTGTCTGTCTAGGAGCATAATGGCTAGAGTGGTTGGACTGCTGGGCAGGAGGTTAGCAAGTCCACATTCAAGACCTGAGAGCTACTGTGTGGTGGGGTTAAGCTGTCGTCTTTCATTCCAGCTCCTGTCAGAGACATGAAAGAAGCCCCCAACTGGGCATCCACAAGGCAGTGGTAATGTCACCGGCTAATCCTTTCAACTCGGAAGTGCCTCAGTGCTTCTGACACAAATGCAAAAAAAGCGCTGTCTCTTTGATACACAGCCATACACACACACCTCATCCCATATTCTTGCTCTGGCTATGAGGGACTAAAGATTTTCCTGGGACCAGATTTTGCTGTGGAATGCTAATTATAGTTAAGGACGCATAAATGTATAAATGATTGATAACTCAGTGTTTTAAATTAAACACCTTGTCCCGAAATGGAAGACCTTACTGCTTGGCTATGATTATTGAAAGCAGCATATCATACAAGCTTCCCAGCCTAGCACCAATGGTAATCTTTTTCTCTTGACAGAAGAAGAAAGCTAAATAATTACTTTATTATTGCTTTACTCCTAACAGTCTTAAAATGGCATAGATCAGAATGTGCATACCATATTTTAATAGAGTTTGGAAAGAAGAGTGTGGAGAGTTAACAATAATGAAAATATTCAGTTCTGATTTCTGCTCACATTAAAGAAAAATAATGATAGCCTTCAGTCTTGGAAGCATGAAATAGCATGACGTTAATACATAATTTTATTTGAAAATTAGTATTTGGGATTTAATATAGTCTCAAAAAGCCTCCCAACCTTTGAACCATACTGCCTAACGCTAACTGCCTAACCCTAACCCTAACCGTAACCCTAACCATACTGCCAGAAAAAGCAGAAGAAAAAAGAATCCAGTTAGACTAATCCAAAGGTTATCAGGTTTGAATTGATGATGGTTGTTTACTAAATACAATAAATCACTGGATCCTAAGCCAGGAAAGTAGTGTCCTAATGTAAGGCTATAGTGAGTATCTATAAATTAGATACATTCATTGTACATGAGTATGTTGGTATATAGGTAGTTCTTGACCCATATCCATAAAGGAGCCTGCCAGAGTGGGCTGCTACCAGTTCATCCTGGTTCGGGCAAACCAGTAGCTAACCAGTAGCTAATTTTATAGCTGGTTTAGCGAACTGGTAAATCCCACCCTTGGCTGGGCCCTGCCCATCCCACCCCAGCCCTCCCAGGAGTCCCGACACAGCCAGTTTTGGATCCCAGGTAAGTGCAGGGCCTGCATGGAGGCTTGGGGAGCACAAAAAACAGGCTGCTTCTGGCCTCCAGAGAGCCTCCAGATCCCAGGGATGCCATTTTCACTCCAGAGCTGTGAGAAGGTCACAAATCCTGATGGCCATTAAGTGAAACATCTTTGCTTAATGACTCCCATCCCCTGCTTTCTCCGATGCAGTAATTAAACAACTGTTAAGCAGGGCACAGGATGCCTCAGGAGTGAGGGAGGCCCTAGGAGGCCCATCACCCAGCTAGATCCAAAAAGGAAGTATACATGTAGAAAAAAACTTTGCAAAGCCAAAGACAGTTCAGCAGAGGATGGGGAGGGGGGAAGAGCTCAGATAGATTAGTGCCACGTTCAATGTCAAAGAAACTTCCAGATAAGCCTTGGTGTTTGGCCGCAAGAAGCCCCAATATTTGAAACACCAGGGTTGAAGTCCAATAATCCACCCAAAGATAATGTTTCACAAAAGAAAAAAGCCATGCTCGTGGTTAGGCCTCTACTCAGATTAGAGGGCAGTTGGGATACTGCAGGTGTTGGAATTCATTGTTGGAATGTATTTCATGCAACAACCACAGTAGTATTCAGCCAGTAGATGGCAATATTTGCAAGTTTGGATCTATGGTATATACTCTGTTCTTTTGTTTTAAGTAGAATTGTGTGTTTCCTTTTGGAGTTATATACTGTAGTTGAGCAGTAAAGCACATGGTGACTGTACTCTTTGTTTTCTCTGTGGTGATACACACACAGAGAATTTCTAACAGCAGGCATCTCCTGGCTCTTGCTAGGCTTTGGGGAAGCCAGCCCCTGAATGAAAAGGTAGAAACCTGAGGATCCGCTTCCTAAAACCTTACCCACTCCCTTCCTCACACACACACACACACACACAAAAGCTGGGAAGGGAAAATTTCCCTCTCCCCAATTAAGTGGTGAACTCCCCACCTCTGCCCTCCAGTCTGAATCCTCTTTAACCACTTAATTTGCTACATTAATAGAATCTGTCAGTTACTTATCTTGATGAGTGACTGACAGGCTGAAGAGTAGAAGAAAAGAGTGGAGAACTGAAGGAAAATACTTTGCCTCAGTAAATGCAGCAATCAGCCACACAGAAGTTGGGTCTTAAGTCATAGAAGCAGCAAAAAAACACACACACACCTTTCTAAAGAAAGTTTCCAAGCTTTGCACCTGGCTCATTTCTCTCTTGTCTCCTATTTAAATATTTACATGAAGCCTCTGGATGAAGTGATACAATGGTTTGAGATGAGGTATCATCAATATGCTGATGCTACCCAGCTTTATATCTCTATCCCCACAGTGCCTGAGTGATGTTGTGTATGTCTTGTTCCAGTGCCTGGAATTGGTAAGGGTCCAGTGCAATGGATTTAATTTGGTCCAAGCAAGACAGAATGGCTTTGAGTATTTGGACCTCCTAACGACAACGTTTTTTTACCAGTAGTCCTGGATGGGTTGGCACAGCCCGAGACAGACTCAGTGTATAATCAGAGGGTTCTCTTGGACTCATGGTTTCTAATAGAAGAGAAGGCGGTAGCCATGGCCAGGTCTTAGGATTGTGCACTGGTTGCAACCATTCCTGAATCAATGGCTTTGATTTCAGTCACTCATGTTCTTGTGACCTCTTGTCTGGCTTACTGCAATGTGCTCTACTTGAGGCTAATCTGGTAAAAGCTTTTGGAAGCTTCAACTAGGGCAGAATGTGGCTGCACATGTAGGAAATAATGCTGAGTTTTTTTACAATGTAACATCATTGCTACATGAGTTGCATTGTCCGTCAGTGTGCTTCAATTCAAGAGGCTGGTTATCGGCTTTAAAGGCCTTCATGGCTTGGACCAAGGTTAAGGGACCATTTTCTCTCAATCATTTCTACCTGTCCGGTAAGTTGGCCATGCTATGGGTCTCATCAGCCAAGGAACGTTGGCTGGTGGGGACCATGGGATGTATGTGCCTTCTCTACCATAGCACCTGTCCTCTGGAACATTCTCCCTTCAGAGGTCAGGATGACCCTGACCCTGTTGGCTTCTTTGTGCCTGGGCTTGGTGCTCCAAGTGTGCTAAGGGCCTGTTTCTTGGCTACATTTTCATGCACGATAATGATTCTATTCAGTGACCGTATATTTTTATTTCCCATTGTTTTAATGGTTTTAAATTTGTCTTTATGTTTTTCTTATGTATGCTGCAAATAAATAAATAACTAAACGCAGCTTGTCTTCTTTACACAACTACAACAATATGGTCGTTGATATGGCTAGACGTGTGCAGGCTGAACAATAAGACAATAATTAGTTGCCTGCTTTCACCCATAAAAGTATCATTCTATCTGTGGTTTAATTTGTCTTCTGATTTTGCTTCTTTCCCTTTATGTATAAAGTTCTGCATATCACTACAGTGATTACAGTGAAAGGAATGCAACAGAGGAGAAAATGGAGTGATACATTTGGAATTAAGTTAAATGCCCTTTTGATGATGAATGAGCTGAACAGAAATGTATCTTATCACTTCACAGAGCTACTCATTTTGCATGGCAAAGGAATCAAGAAGTATATTCAACCAGTGCTGACTATTACAGAAAGAAACTGGCATTGGGATCAATGGGCTGTCTAGCTTGCAAAGGAAGTAATTCATAGATGGGTAAGTCAAAGTAATAGAACTTAACCGTCCTGCCCTAATCAATTATTGTTGCTTTAAAGTCACTTACTTCCAAATTTTTATTTAAAGACAAGCTTTTGAATGATTCAATCCAACTGATTTGTATTTAGACACTTCTTTGATCTCCCTAAATAATCCAACTAATTGCAATGGACTTTATGTCCAAGAAATCCTACTCAATTCAGATTTTGGTGGAAGGAGGGGAGGATCTAAACTCTCATACGTAAAGATAATTCTCTGAACAATGAAACTGGCTATTAGATTCTAGAGTTTAGAGCTGGAAATTATTCGACCCAGAAAAGTCCATGGTTATATTGTACTGTTCAATGTGCAAATTGGCTCTTACCTCCAATTAATCGCTTGAGATCTTCAAGTGCTCTGGTTTAATTGTGCAGACTGAGCTGAAACATTGTATTCCTCAACCAATTACACCACAGCTACCCTCTTGACTTCTCCTGTATTCTTCCTGAGACTATAAGAATTGCTATTTGTAGGTTGCCTTTTAATCGCTTGGTTCAAAATGGTAAGATGCAAGCTTCTAAAACAAGAACAATGTTCAAAATGTCAAATGTGGAATCAAGGATGAGCTTATACTTTTGACAAGGAAAAATGCAGCAGCAGCACAGTCTCAAATACCACTTTCTTTTTTGTAGCTGCTGTTTCACAAAAAGAATATAATTGACTGCCAACTGTTAATGTGTTGTATTTCACAACTCATTTATGCCTACTTGTCTATCAAAAATGTGGGTGGAAAACAGGCACGTTGCCAGTGAGTATGAGCACTGCAGATATACATCACAGTTTTAACATTTTTATGTATTTAAATTAACTAGGTTTTCCAAGTTCCACTTTCAGAAATAAAATTAAATACCAAAATATCTGGGGAAAAAATGTTCCATGTTTCATCTATTCATTTTCAAGATGTTCATCCCAGGAATATAAGAGAAATCTGTGGGTTTGAAGGGAAATAGGATTTGGATGACATCATTAAATAAAATCTATTAACCTAATTTCTTTTCCAAATGCTATTTGACTGTATGAATCACAGAATAATGTCAGGTTCATTTGCATTAAATTGTGTTTTTTTTATTCTACATGAATGATGATGATGCTATGGGAGAATTTGCATTAAAAAGTTCCCTATATTAGAGAAAGCCTTACACGGACACTGTGCAAGGAAACAATCTGAGTGTGTTTTTGGAATCTGGGAATGTCACCTAAGCAAGGACTAGTGAAGCAGCCGTCTGTAACATTAGCAGAAAGGAGGTTTGTTATGGGAAATAGGTGAAGAAGAGCACAGTGGTAGTTGTTATTCAATCATAAGCCTGAACATGAGTTCTGCAGGAATGTAGACACGGGAAGGAAGCATGCTGAGATTACCAATCTCACAAGGATGTAGCAGAATGACAGAGAAGAAAAGAATCCAGAGGACATTCCTGATTCTCTGGGTAACATGTATGATGGAATGTCTCCCTGGAAAAGAGGTGGAGGACACACAACAATTACAGGAGCGGGCTTACAGAGCAGATTCCAGGAGAGAGGAAAGTTGAAATGTGGCATAGAGACTCAGAGTAACCCTACTGAATTATGTTAGGTATAAATGGAGTGAACAATTATTTTGACAGGTATTTCGGATTCTGCTACAGTACCCCACTAGCAATAATATAATTGGCTGTAAGAGTGACCTTGGGGAATAGAGGATAAGTCGCAACCAAGACAATGGTCAGACAAAAAACATTTGAATCCAAGGAAGAAATGTAATTTGCAAAAACATCTCAGACTTGACCCTCCTCAGTTCTCATGAAATAAAGAGAGGGAGGGGAGAGGCGCATTCAGACTTTCCAGATTCTGTTCCTGTAACTTTATAATAAAAATAATATTAGCATTCGTAACTTTGGTTTCCTGACTGAGGGCTACATCAGAGGGCTAATAAATAAATGTCTTTCTAGAAATCCAAGAGATGCTTGCTTCCTGAGTCTTCCTGCTGTCATAGGTTGGACAATACCCTTGAAATAAAGATAATGATTTACTATACCTGGACTCTTTGTCAAAATTTCAGATGTCTTGCTCTCCAAATAAATTCGAAGAGGACTATTAATGAAAGGTTTCATTCCATTAGAATTAATATGTTATAATAAAACCCTAATTATACAGTTGAAAAGGATCAACTGTTAGAAAGATTTGTGGACACTTGGATAATTTATGATGTTTACATAACTGGTGCCTTTAGTTTCCTTTCAACCCAAAAACAAACAAAGAAAGGAGAGTTGTAGGGGGAAAAAATCCCATTTAAGCAAACAGAGTTAAAGGATCCCAGCTGTACACATCTGGCATCTTTCACACCAAGCACCACCTCTAAAAGTTATAACAGGATTAATGACTCATGCTCCAACTTCCACTGATGTACAGAGGTGGGCTTCACATAATTTAACAACCAGTTCACCTAGTGCAGAACTGAAAATGTGAACATGTGGCTTCAAACACATGGTGATTTCATGCGAACGGCTTCCAGCACACATTCTTGGCAGTCGCGGTGAGTAGAGCGGGTGAGGCGTGGAAACCAACTGGGCTGTGTGGGCAAGGCGAGAGAGCCAGAGAGGGAGATATATAGGATGGGATAGCACCAGGGCGGCTGGTTGGGCCCAGCCAGTGGTTGGAACTACTGGTATGAGCGAGCTGATTGAACCGGCAGTAGCCCACTTCTGCTGATGTACCAAATCAATGCACTTTTGATGGGGTTTTTTATGGTGCCTATGTTCTACTATTCAACAGCATCTTGGAATATTCTCTATTAACTGATCAAAAATAAAAAAGAATGGGGAAAGTGTTCTAATTTATTTCTCCAATTAGAATAGAACATTTCTTTTAATTATAAACAGCATAAATTGTTACATGTATGACCAAGAGAAAGGACCTTGGTAAGTGTTCCACCTCCCCATTGAATCCTTCAGGAAATAAACCATATTGAGTCAACATCTTTTAAGACAGAACTCTTTTAAGGCAGATTGGATACTGCTTATAAGTGCTATGTGCTTAGAGAGATCAAAGCATTGTTAGAGACCCACACACACCCACTTTACAGTCTGTTTCTGTTGCTCCCCTCTGGAAGGGGTTTTTTAAGTATTTCTAGCAGGACTGTGCAAGATTCTTTTTTCTCTCCATGTACATATATACATACTAACTAGACTGTGTTGTTTCTCTGTGTCATATAACATATGTGGATATATGCCTAATTTTGTATTTATTTATTTATTTTGTCATGTTTATGTAGTTATATTGCAGGTGGTGACCCTTTGAGAGCTGTATGCAACAAAATTTCATTTTAATGTATGCCGATTAGTGTACATTCAAAGTAACAATAAAGTTATTTTAAGTCTAAAAAAGTCTAAGTTTGTCTTGTTCTACAGTGCGGAATTTAAGGTCAGTTTTTTCAAAAGAAAATCCATTAGAGGAGTTCCATCTTCTGATTCTTCAAATGTTCTCCTATCCTAATTTGCCTTCATGGGGTTTACCCTCTAAATTTATTTTAGTGCTTAGAGATCATAATGGAGTTCTTGTTGTCACATGTTGTGCAGCCTAGTAAATGACACCTTTCCAACTGCCTCATTACTTTGCAGATACATTTGCACTGGACATAAGGGGGGAAATGTAGCCATGACCTCAAGGCAATATAATGATGGCTCTGTGTCCTGGATTTCCTTGTGATAAAATAAAATTAGCACAATAATCACTTGTAACCGTTATCTTCATATTCTTTATACTCTTGGATCTTCTAATGGAAGAAAATAGATTTCTGTTCAGTCTGCATTGTCCTGAAGTAGGTTTCATTTGTTTTATTTTTCAACACAATCCATTTGACATGATTGCATGTCAAAACACATAATTTAATCCTCCTGTTCATGTTCTCAAACGTGTTTTCATAGCATTTGCTGACATTCAAAGTACTGATGATTTAGAAGTTGAAATCATCCTCTAACTGGAAATTGGTTTGTGATAATTCCAGAATACTTCTGGTACATCTCAGGCTAATTCTTAGAAACTGTTTATAGGACAGTAGTCTCTTATTTTTCTAAAATGGGACTCACAATATTGTGCCTCAATAAAGAACTGTTGGTGAGTTTTCTATAGAAGATTGTTTGTACAGTGGTACCTTGGTACTCAACTGGTTTGAAACTCATCATATTTGATACTCAACACATTTTGATGTGAAAATTTTGTCCCAGTACTCATCGTTTGTTTCCTATTAAATGTACAAACTAGAACTTGTTGATGTTGGCAGCCTTACAATTCACTACATTATTCCTTATAGGAAAATTTTGTTTTGTACTCATTGTTTTTGGTACTCATCATGCCTCCAGAAACCAATTGAGTACTTAGGTATCACTGAAAATTGTTGCTTTCTTTTGACATCACTAATTTCATGAAATTGTTTGACTGTTTATCGTACTTTATGCTAAACTAAATGCTGAGATCTGACTTCCTCAGCTTCTTACATATTTTATTCAGAGTTTCTAAAATTAATTTCCAGATGACAAATATATCATCTATTCACCTACATCTCTCTTTTATGAAGCTGAAGCTATAGTTAAATAAGTAAATGTCACATCCACAACCCTTGAGGTATGACCACATCCATGATTTGTTAATGATCTTCAAAACAGAAAATAAAGTCCTGGTGAAGAATAATTGCTAAAATAGCTGCCAAGAAGTACAATTCTCTCCCTCTCGCATTTTTGTAAAGTATGGATTGTCATATGCATGTGTAACTTGTTTTTTTAAAAACAGATGCATAGAAGTTGGAAAAAAAAAGAAGCATCATGGTGAGGAAAACTATTTAGGCTTGTAACCAGATTTTTGTTCTCTCTCTTTCTCTATTTAGCAGGATTTGTAACCATGTATATGTTACCATCAATGTGTGAAATTAGGCATTTTATAGAATGCCTAAGAAATCTATAGAATGTCAAAAATGGGATGTTAAAAAATGAAATGCTTAATATTTCACTCATTTCCTAAGCATTCTATGCAAAAGGAACACCAACAAACGATAAAATACTCCCACTAAAACACTATTCTAGTCTTCCTTGTTGCAACAAATTAACATTTTTGCAACAAATTGATGTTGTTTTCTCTTTTTGTTCTGGCAAGAAAGTCCTATATTTGTTTTTTGCATTTCTTCTATCATTTTCACGTACAGGTAGTCCTTGACATACCACAGTTCATTTAGTGACTGTTCAAAGGTACAAGGCACTGGAAAAAGTGACTAATGACCACTTTACACATTTACTACTGCTGCAGCATTCCCATGGTCACGTAATCAAAATTCAGATGATTGACAACTGACTCATATTTATGATGGTTGCAGTGTCACAGGGTCATGTGATCTCCTTTTGCAATCTTCTGACAAGCAAAGTCAATGGGGAAGCCATATTCACTTAACAACTGTGTTACTAACTTAACAAATGCAATGATTTACTTAACAACTATAGCAAAAAAAGACGTAAAATGGGACAAATTCTCCAACAAATGTTTTTCTTAGCAGCATAAATTTGGGGCTCAATTGTGGTCGTAACTCAAGGTACAACTTTTCAATAAAGGTTTAGAGGTAGGGTTAGGGTTAGATGTAGGGTTAGGATGTGGGTTAGGATTAGGGCTAGATATTAGGGTTAGAATTAGGGCAACTCTAACCTTAGCCCTAACCCTTTTCATGACTTCATACTTTACCTAAATGGTTCTTGTGATTTTTCATAATGCTTAGGTATTATATATGATGCCTAGTGAAAGTATATAGCATATTAAAATAACACAGACATATCATAGTTCACCTAAAAGCATCACACATTCTAGATTTCCTATATAATGCCAGCTTTTCACACATTCCCAGGAACATATATATTAAAATTAAATCTATAATTTCAGATTTTAAGAATACTATGAAGAAATAATCTTCCATGACAAAAATAGACAATCTCTATTTCACTGAAGTACACTGCAGGAATTTGCTATTGGTATGACATACTTTTAGAAAATATTGTTTTCTCTAGACTTGGCATGTACATGTGAATACATGATGCATGGTAATAATAGATCTGTAAATATTTATACATGGCCTACATTTAGAATGATTGAATAAGCATGTCTTTCGCTTTCTATATACTTGCATTCTTTTGACATAGCCACTGAGGTACGGTATTAGAAATTAAAATGCCTTGTGTTATTTCTATATCAATTGTATTTATGCCTCCTGCCTGGTTCATTTTTAATTGATTGTAATTCTTTCGACTCAGCAATGTTGATGAAGTCTTGCTTCTCCTGAAATCATCATTGTCTGTATATTGATCACATAGAAGTGATTAAATTCTTCTAAGGAACAAGTTAATGTTGATTTAAAGGTGCAACTATTACAGGATTGCAAAGACAGCTGTTCAAGCATGTATTTACATTTCCTGCCCAAAATTAAATAAAAATACCAGGGGGATTTGAAATGTTAGTGGGGGGGAAATGGTTTTGAAGGCGTTTTTGCTAATTATATGTTAGATTAAGTCATTGAAGTATATAAAAGATCCAGATTTAGCCTTATGTAGACTAGAAGTATTAGGAGCTGTGGTGGCGCAGTGGTTAGAATGGTTAGAATGCAGTACCGCAGGCTACTTCTGCTGATGGCTGGCTGCCCTCAATTTGGCAGTTTGAATCTCACCAGGCTCAAGGTTGATTCAGTCTTTCATCCTTCCAAGGTTGGTCAAATGAGGACCTAGATTGTTGGGGGGCAATATGCTGACTCTATAAACTGCTTAGAGAGGGTTGTAAAGCACTGTGAAGTGGCATATAAGTCTAAATGCTATTGCTATTGCTATTAATATACGTCCATGAAAATAAGTCCATTAACATCAATGGGAAAAAAAATCAGTATGGCTTAGCTTAGGCCTAACACTCAAAAATCCTTTTGTGTTACAGTTTTACTCTGCCAAATTTTTACAAAATTTAGATGAACCCTCTCATAATCACTGTGCCCCCCCGCCCCATATTTAATATTAAAGTAGGATCAATTTAAAAAAAACCTGAATCAGGTTGATTGGATTTTAAAGTTTTGTTGTAATCCTTTGGTTTGTAATAAAAAAAGTCTGGTTTGATTAAAAAACAATAATTTTATTGACCTAACCAAATAACATATTAATTTGATTAGATTCATTGAGTTGGCATATTAGATAATCAAATCTTTATCAAATTAATAGAACAGTTTGCACCATATTATTATTTATCCACAAAATGGAAGCATAGTCACCAAATTTATGTTCAAAGAAATGGTGAGTCATTGAGACCTTTGTATACAACTGATGTCTAATTTGGAGATTCAATAGTGCACTCATTTCTTTTTCAAGCCATCCCAATCATTTATCAACAATATATATTATAGAATTGCATATCTTGACTTGGAAACCTAACAACCAGGCAATGATGTGCTATCTGGAAAAGTACTATACTCTTGAAGTTATTTTCTATTAATTTGTTGTAAAACTCCCAAATTAGTTTGTATGGTATCATAGTTATTCTGGGTGATAGATGGAGATACAAGTCAGTATTTCTGGAAATTTTCTGTACATATATTTTTTTTTAGATGGAAGCCCTTTTCTTCAGGCCCAGATGTGTTAGATAAGAGTAATATATTATGTACCATTAATATATCCAGTTAAAAGAGAGAGAGAAGAGAGAGAGAGAAGAGAGATAATTTAGGCGTTTACAAAAGCATCCTATTTTTTTTATAGAGAGAGCTAAACTTTGTAATTTAAAAGACAGATTCAGTTTTTAGAAATTATTCAAAACAACAATACATAATAAGCAAGTAGAAATTAATGCTTTGTTCATGTAATTGTACTGTCATTGCTTGCTATGACATATACTACTAAAGTTAGGTAGATGAATGTTTTGTGGCTCTGTGATTGTAAACAGCGACAAAACACACATTTGTTTATTTAAGCAGCAATTCCTTTCATGGTGCTAACATACCATTCAGAGTTGTTGAGAACAATATACATAAAACAAAGTGCCAAATTAGCCTGTAAGTGCTGAAACACCCCTTTTCTTGCCTTTATCAACTTGGTTTCCACCATATTTAAGACACAGAAAAAGATTTCTCTGGGCAAGGCAGGACTGCCCTGGAGCACTAAAGATTATTGTAACCATTTCAAATATACCTGGAAACAAAGCATTTATCACCACAATGCCTAAAATATTATCCTACAAGGAAATTTGAACCACTGTTCTTGGAGTTGTATTTAGAACCAATTTCAGTTTCTAAACACCTTAATACAGTATTTCTCAAACTCAGTAAATTTAGGATGTGTGGACTTCAATTCCTAGAATTACCCAGCATGCATGCTTGCCAGAGAATTCTGGGAGTTGAAGTCCACACATTTTAAAGTTGCCGAGGTTGAGAAACATTGCTCTAATGGGTGTCAAATTCCCCACATCACGTTGCCGTCACGTGACTTTTGCGATGTTTTTCCCCTTTGCGGAGCTGGGGTGGGCATGGCCTGCGTGTGACACATCTGGCCCACGGGCCACCAGTTTGACACCCCTGTTCTAATGGATAAAAAGAATAACAGAATAATAGAATAACAGAGTTGAAAGGGACCTTGGAGTCCAACCTCTCGCTCAGGCAGTAAACCTCTGTATTATTTCAGACAAATGATTGTCCATTCTCTTCTTAAAAACCTTCAGTGTTGGGACAACCACAACTTCTGGAGGAAAGTCATTCCACCAATTAATTGTTCTGTCAAGAAATTTTGTCCTTAACTCTGAGTTGGTTCTCTCCTTCATTAGTTTCCATCCATTGCTTCTTGTCCTTCCTTCAGGTGCTTTGGATGATAGATTGACTCCCTCTTCTTTGTGGCAGCCCCTGAGATATTGGAAGACTGCTATCATGTCACCCCAGTCCTTCTTTTCATCAAACTAGATTTTTTTATTTTTTTTTTACATTTATATACCGCCCCATTCCGAAGAC
>JANHFL010002142.1:87475-97796 GCA_032468155.1 Oxyrhabdium leporinum
TATCTATCTATCTATCTATCTATCTATCTATCTATCTATCTATCTATCTATCTATCTATCTATCTATCTATTTGCTACCATCTTGCTATTCAGCAGCATTAGAAATCCCAGAATCAAGTGTGCCTTGTGTAGGGAAGGGCTTGCTATGAAACTCCTATATTGCAAAGCATCAGAAAAAGAACAGAAATTACCAATTTACTCCAGCACTAATACAGCACTAAGACTACTGTATGAGGATTAAAAGCAACAATGATCCCAAATGAATTAATTCACATTTTTATTTTTATTTTAAAAAGGGCTATTTGAGAAGAACTGGGTGAAGGGGAGTGAGAGAGATATTTACAAGCTTTTACTCTATTAAAGTTAATAAAAAGCTCCTGTTCATTGAGGTGTGGCTGGCTGTTATTTCATAAAGGCAAATGTGTTGTAGTAAGTCAGAGAGAGATATTTATTTTTGTCCTCAAAAGCCAGTGTTCTGAAGTCTCTGAGATGATACATTATTTATCTGCGTCTCTATATTTCACATTTCTGAACTGCCCATCTCCCTCCAAAAGTAATCCGTCATCAGAACACCCTAATCATAATATAATGATTGCTGCTTACATTTAAATTCTGAGACCTTTAATTACCAAATCCTGCCCAGATTAAAAAGAGCTGGTCAACAGTGCTGCTGTGCTAAAGGAAATTGAGCAAAATAGCCCCTGCTTCTTGCTGTAGCTGCTCAAATAGCAAGAGCCATTAATGGGTGGCAGTCATACTTTAAAGTACAGTAATTGAAATGGACTTCTGATCTGTGATGCTCTCTGCTTCATGAACACAAAGGGCAATTTCATTTACTCGGCTGCTGTCTCCCACAATACATTCCAATTTAATGTCTATGAGATGTGCCGGACGAACTCCATAATCATTCAAGCAGTCAGTTTGATAAGCTTGCAATTTAACCGATCAGTTTGGATAAGGGACTCTAATCCCCCAAGTAAATAAACAACACCAGTGAGAAGCCAGGAATGGATGTATGGGGCAGACACTCCCCACCAAATCTTTCTCACCATAATACTGATATCATGCATGTTATGGGTCTGTAGACACGTAAATCATGGTTTGGTGATTAATTGGCCTGAAATAACAAAGAGAGATATTTCCATTATTCTGAGGGATAATAGATTAAGTATGCTGCTCACCTCACGGTCTCATCTGACATATTACCTCAGCATTGTGTTTACATTTGAACTATACTCTATTCCACTTTAAAATCCTTGCAATTGCTTTAAAATAGCAATAGCACTTAGACTTATATACCACTTCACAGTGCTTCACAGCCCTCTCTAAGTGGTTAACAGAGTTGGCATGTTGCTCCCAACAATCTGGGTCCTCATGTTACTGACCTAGGAAGAATGGAAGGCTGAGGCAACCGTAAGCCTGGTGAGATTCGAACTGCCAAATTGAAGGCAGCTGGCAGTTAGCAGAAGTATCCTGCAGTACTGCACTCTAACCACTGTGCTACCCCAGCTCTTAGATGAATATCTATTTATATTGTGTAAAATATACAATATATAAAATATCTATTTATATTGTGTTAAATATAGAATCATGAGTGAGAGTACTATCACACAGGTGCAAGATTTTGGTTTGTAGGTTGCTTGTGTTTCATATAATCTCTAAACCATTTGGATTAAGAAATGGTTAAAAAAGAGTTTGGCTTAAAACAATTTTGTTATCGCACAGTTCTGAACCACTGTCCATATAATGCAGCTCATTTGAATCTTAATCCAGATAGCATGATTCATATTCTGTTAAATTATGTGGTATTGAATAATTAAGGGTGAAAGCTACAAATGATTATGACAGAATATTTCTCTAGGCCTTCTAAAAATAAATTGCTGTTGTGAAAGTACACTTATGTTTTTATTTATGCCTGTCGTAGCAACTGATTCAGAAGGAAGAGACTTTCTCAGAGTTTCATGTTGGCAAGATTAAAATTCAGACAAGTGGATGGTCATCATCACAATAATCATTTTTAAAATATATCATTCATTCTAGAATAAGCCCTGAATTGGTTTGCATCCGGTGGAAAAGAACATTCTTTTGATGTGATGCCCCAAGAACACTTTTATATGAGTTTATCTACTCATATGTTTTTGCAGAATATTTCAATAATTAGTACTGCATCTACTATTTAAAACAGCCCTAACATGAGCACTTCTGGGTTATCATGGTGGATTTTAATCTGGATGCATCTCCTGTGAATCTGTCATGAGACTTAAGTCACCCATTGATGTTTCTCGCAATTATGAGTTTAATAACTTCCTAGAATGTCAGAATTCTATATTAGTCTGTCATTAGATTCTCATCACTGAGGATTTATTATACATGTCATAACATCAAGAAAATATTTATACAGCAACTATTACATCGATCTTAGAATACTCTGGGCTCAAGTAATTTCTCTGCCCTCCATTATCAAGCATAACAAAAGCTAAGCATTAAAGTTGAGTGTAACTTTTGTTTTCTTAAAATGAGAAATTTGTTATCATCCATGAATCCAATAGACCTTTTTTTCCTTCCACCCTACAAAGGCATTATGTGAATACACCAAAAAGTATTATTTTATTTCTGCTCCCTTTTTGCTACCCGGTGCCTCTTTTTCCATTCAACGTGGAGGATTTTTAACTGGAGCTTGTTAGTTCTTATCCTACCTTGAGTGAATTAATCATCCCAGATTTCATCTCCTCCACATTTTACTTTTACTCACATGGAGAAAAAAAGAACTTACATGTAGACCGAACAAACTGCAAATGTGCAGGTCCACAATTTTCAAGCAGATTTTGTTTATTAGTGACAGTAGTAATGGGGGTTGAAGAAAGCTGTTAAGGACCAGTAGAAGAGTAATAAAAGCAAGCATGTGGTGATAAAACTAGACAAAGAGAGTGGTTTGTTTTTTCTCTTATAACAGCAAAAGCACTATTGCTGGTGGCTTATATAGATAAAATAATGGAATTCATTATCATTTAGACCAATGTAAATGTATTTAAAATAAGTTTAAATAAGCTTATAAAGAAAAAACCTAAAGGATTATAGTGGTAGCAGAACTACATGGCTGAATAGGAATAGGACCATGAATAGGAAGGTGTCATTGATTTGGTTCCTGATTTTTGGCTTTTCCAAGGATGTGGTTGGCCACTGTAAGAAACAGAGTGCTGACTTCGATAGGACAAATTTGGAATCTTGTTATTTTATTCTTAGTGCATTTCGTGGATTAATTCAGTCAATTCGCAGGCATTAAAAAGTGCAGTCCAATCAATCCATATAGCAGCTAGCTTCTCTGTTGCAGCCTCAAAATAAAAACTTCAGCGTCAAGCTGTGTTGACTAAAAGATGTTACCCCCCCAAAAAAAAGTCTAATTTCTAACTTTTTGCCCTAGTGGTCATCTGAAGTTTTGCAGCACAAAACTGGCAGTCTTTGAAGCCCAAAACATCTTGGCTTGGCTTGCCACGCAAAGCCAAGTGTGATCCTGAAACCGACAGAAACTGTGCACACTGCTTACTCATTAAAAATAATAACGCAGACTATCATCTACAATTTTAAGTTGAGTGATGTGGTCAGATGTTTTATGACAGTTTTCCTGGACTTCAAAATAATCAAATCCAATAGTGAATTCCTCCCCCACCCTTACTTGCTAGCTTTATACAAACATGACTTTTAGGAATAAAGAGGGGCTTGATTTTTGTACTTTGTTCTTTGTAAAGAAACTAATTTGAAGACTATGATTCTCAGATTTATTTCTGAAGAGTCATATATGTACAGTGAAATACGCTTTTTCTAGTCAGTATTTGTAATTTTCCAATTGCTTCTCTCATGGATTCAGACTGGAGTTACTTAATTAAAACTTGCCCAAAGTATTTCATTTTAGTGAACTACTTTCTGCTGGTTATTTATCTTCTTGGGCTCTTCTTATATTGTTAATATATTATTACATAATGTGTTATGATATTATTATTATTAAGCCACCTTTTTTTAAAAAAAGGGAACAACTTCATTGAGGTACAGGCATTCATACAAATTAAACACTGCAGTTAATTTTGGATTTCTGAGTCTATTAGAAATGGCGGTATAATGAACTAGCTAATATACTCCCCTTGATAACATTTCTAAGGCAATTTTAATAATGTAATATGTCAATGCAAAACATTTCTAAAAATCCCATGCTCACTGCTTTCAAATTTCTGGCTTTGTATAGGACTGTGTGTACTTTCACAAATGATTCAAAAGCATATGAGCATAGCATGTCTGCTTTTTATCTGTTTACTGCAAAAGATAAACTGCTGCTTTTTTAAGGATTGCATTCGAGACACACTGCCTTAATGAGATGACTCACTAAAGCAGCAGTATCTTTCTAAAGCTCAAAAGGGAGCTTTAAAAAGGATAAGTGTACTTAAATGAATTTAATAAAGCAGAATGAAAGTACTGCAATCAAGCTCACGAATTGTCCAAAGCAGTTTGTTTATCTTGATAGGTCTTCCAGTATTTCCATAAAATACTATTATGCTTAATTATGTAGGGACAATAACTAGTTTCAATTAATAAGCATTAGATTTCAGTTTGCAGTGAATATGCTATTATATAGTTTGGATCATTGGTAAAGAACATCAAGGCTTTACAATGGAAGACTGTGAATCAATAACTGCCTTTATGAGCAGCTGTTTTCTGAGTCTGACCGGTACTGTTCAAGAAGCATCAGAGAAGGCATCAGGCAACGTAAAAGGTTAATGATTACACTGCAATCAGCTGAATTTAATGTCAAGAAGGTATTGCTAAACAGGATGTTAATTGGATAACATGTGAACTTCAATTAGGAATATTTACAATCTGTGGAATGGAATTAGTTTGACATGTAGCTAAACATTAACTTGTTCATCCAGCTCTCCTGCCCATTTGTTAGATAGAAAGAAAATTGATGTGAAACGCCTAAACAGTGACTGTTTCTTATGCCACTGAAAGCTCAGGAGACATTCATCCAAACGTTCAGTTGTAGTAGCTTGACTGAGTCCAAGTTTTAGAACATTTAAAAACCATATTATTCCAGATTTCTGAGTTTTAGGATCTCATCAGTACATTCATACATTTCTTACTTGGATTCTAATTTACCAGGCATGCGATTTTAGATTGTATCCAAATAACAGTTATCAAGTGGGAAATTCTCTCTATTTATAGTACCATAGGTAGTACTAAAATATTTATTCAGATTTCTGGGAGATCTTCTAGAGGGGATATGGAAACTGGCTATAGGAAAAAGGGAAGGGTGGAAATTCACTTGCTGAAATGGTATAGGGTCTCCTGCTTGAGCTGGGGTGTGGACTAGAAGACCTCCAAGGTATCTTCCAGCTCTATTCTGATTGATTGATTGATTGATTGATTGATTGATTGAAATCACTTCTCAGAAAGGACTACCCATTTGATAAGAGCAATGTTGGCTTTTATCCCTAATGATTTTCCAATACATTTTTTGACAGGAATGGTACCATGGAAGCTATGTCAATTATACTGATTCCTGAATGCATCTTTGATGATTTATTGATGGAATTTGAAACAGGTATGAACTGATCTCCATTCTTATTTACCAAGAAATTATCTGGAATATTCATACAATTCTTTGTTATAATCTTCTTGATTTCATATAATCAAGAGTTAGATTCCCAGAAAAACAAAGAGGACAGTTAATAATTGGAATATGTAGAGGGGAGTGTAAAGAGTATCTCTACTCAGTCTCTCTCATCCAGCAAGGCCTACTTGAATAATGCAACCATTATCATCACCTTTAGGTAATATTAACTGTAGCTACCATCCTTGCTCCATTCTTCAACTGGAAATAGAGAAACAATGTCAAAACACAATTAATTGAAAAGCACAATGATAGTTTAAAGCCAATATTTCAGTACAGGTAGTCCTCAACTGATGACCACAATTGAGCCCAAAATTTCCTCGTTCCTAAATGAGACAGTTGTTAAGTGAAATTTGCCCCATTTTATGACTTTTCTTGATATAGCTGTTAAGTGAATCATCACAGTTAAGTTAGTAACACAGTTGTTAAGTGAATCTGGCTTCCCCATTGACTTTGCTTGACAGAAGGTCACAAAAAGGGATTACATTATCCTGGAGCACTGCAACTGTCCTAAGTATGACTCAGTTGCCAAGCATCTGAATTTTGATCATGTGACCATGGGGATGCTGCAACAGTTGTAACTATAAAAAGCAGTCTTAAGTCATTTTTTTCAGTGCCATTATAACCAGGGCCTTTGAAACTTGCCTTGCCAGATGCTCCTGTTAAAGCTAGGAACGATCTTCAAAAGACCCAGGTAAGCCTTACAGAAGACTTAGCTGCTTTACCAATTCAAAGGGAGATACTTTGTTAGTTCTCTCAAAAATTGTGCAATTTTGTGAAAATCTTCTCTGGAATGCTATATGCAGTCCTACTTAACACCTCTGGCTGCTTGGCTGATATCACATTAGTCTGTAGCATAAAACACTTCTGGGAATATTATTTTTTTTTCACAATATTTTATTTTATTTATCTTATTCTCGTCTTTAAACATCATTTTGTGAAATATCACCTAATTTCTGTAACTAGGCAATAAATAGCAGTAAAGTTAGAAAATAGTATTGTACTACTTCTATAGTAATTATCCCAGTAGATGGCAACACCTAGCTTACCTTGTTTGAGCTCAAAGCTAAGCAGGTTCAGATCTGATTCATGTTTGGATGGGAGACTACCAGACACCACCAGATCATAAACTAGCCTGGAAAATGATGAATCTCCTAGAGGCAGCACCAAACCAGATCCATAATGTTCTCAAGAACCAACACTATCTTCTTCAAGAAGTCACAAATAATTGAGTTTGGCTTAAGAAGTAGCTTTACTTTTTATATATAGTAATAATCACTCACACAATTATCTCTATAAATGCTAGAAACCCAGTGATTATCATGAAACCTTCTTGAAGTTCTGTTTAGGGAAGGACTTGAATTAAGCTTCTCCTAGACCAAAGGTGTCAAACTCAAGGCCCACAGGCTGGATCCAGCCTGCAATGTGGTCGGTTCTGGCCCACAGAGCCGTCCTGGTCTAACCAGTGCAAAGAGGAAACATCCCAGTAGTTTGGGGAGTGGCATCAAGCTGGCCACACCCACTCAGTTGGCCACACCCAGCCATCAGCCACACACGCCTGGCCCCGTGAGGTCAACTACAGCCCTCAGTGAAATTGAGTTTGACACCACTGTCCTAGGCAATCTTTCCAAATAGAAATAATTAGAAAGTGGGTTCATATGAGCCCAATTAATATTATAGGAACCTGAAAATAATCAGAAGAACTGAGGGTAGCAACTATCATGTAATATATTAATTTAATGAAAACATTTTTTTTTCTCTTAAAGAAGCTATTCCTGCCAAACCTAATTGAAAATACATGGTGGAAGTAGAGTCCATAAATTAAATAATATCATTAAGTCCTGCTATTGAAATGGAAAGATGATTTGGATTTTACTACTTTTTCCATTAAAAAAAATGTTTCCATGTGTGCTTCATTTCTACTCACAGACTATGCTATATACGACAGCTGAATTGTGTGATATTTGGAATATATATATAATGTTTCAATGAATCATTTGGCATTTGAAGAATGTAATAACAATGGCTTCTCAATATGTGCACTGATCATAGGAATTTTAGTTTAGTTCTTACAATCACTGATCGAAGGGGAAAAAAACCCCATCAGTATATTAGTACAGGGGAAATATATTTTCAAGAATTACTGTTTACCTGACAACTGACTCTTTTTCCCAAGGTGAGACACCTCCCCCTCCCCTTTCAATGACAGGAATGGAATAGGAGTGCAGATGGGTCTCCCTGGACTTAAATTGCTGTTAAGATAATCCAGTTTTCTCCCAGATGACATCAAGCCGCTTTTCTGAACAGAAGCCAAGTGTAATAATACATAGGAATGGGCAATCCATAAAAGGTCATCTCATACTCAACTAATGCAGCATGAATGCAGTACTGAATTTCTGATTCAGGGCACTGAAGACTTGCTTAAAACAAACAAAAAAATCAACAACCCAAAGGATTTGGCCTGCTGAGAGAATTGTTTTTAAATCAAAATGATTGAAATGAGATTCAAACTCGGTGTTTCCAAAGCAGATGATATGTCCCATTATCTGAAGGTAGAAAGGTCTTGTTCCCTTTAACAGATGCGGAATAGAAGACTTTAAAAAAAAAACCAAACCTACATTCACACTGCTGCATTCTGTACCAACCAGACTGTTTTTTAAAGGCAGCTTCTTTTAGAGAGCATTACAGTAATTTAAATGGTTGGTAATGATAGTAGGAGTCACTTTCACAAGGCCTCTGTCTCAGGAAAGGTCACAATTGATCAAACCTCTATCTGTTGCTCTAGCAGAAACTTTGAGTTCCTGAGGACTCTCAAATAATTGACCTGCTCTGACAAGGGCAATGCCTCCTTACCCAGAGTAACCATGGGGGTCAAAAAAATAGTGCTGTTATACAAACAACAATTATTTCTTGCTTGTGTTCAGTTTCTTCCTCTTCTCCCTGTCCCAATCTATCAGTTTCCAAACATCAAAACAGAATTTTGGTAGCATTCACAGTAATACTACAGCCAGGATATAAAACTGGGTATCATCAGCAATTGAAACTGATAGATGACTTCTCCTAACAACTTTATATAGACATCATTTGCACTTTCTAACTCCTTCTCTTTTGAATATCCACTGCTTCATAAAGTCCCATGACAGATCTTCATATTAAAGTCCTTACCACCATCTATATTTACCTGTTTGAAAGGACCTTCACATGGAGGTCTTTTGGTGGGTTATGGGATAGTCCAGCCCATGTGACATCAATTGGAAATTAGAAATCAAATGTAAATAAGTGTATGCCATGTTTGCAATACAAGTTCATTCCTTTTATTTTGAAGGCAATTGCTATCCCTCCCCCCCAATTTATATATGTGCATGCTTGTGTGTCTACACACCTTCACAGCCCTATTGGTTCAATCCTCCAAAACAGTTTTTCATGTGACTCCTTGGGAAAATTAATTGTCCACCCTAGCTTAAGATATATCCATATAAATGAAAAGTCATAATTACATGTGTTATAGTTATGTTTGATGACCTGGGACAAGCACAAAGGCCACACAGCCAGCTGAGAGTTCAAACCCCCCTTTAATGCTCCAACTTTCCCCCAAACACTCTCACGTTCATGGCAAGTCCCAGAGCAAAGGGCTCACACACACAGTGTCTGGGTGCGAGCAGTCCAGCAAAGCAAAGGAACAGGGAAATGAATCCATGAAGCAAGGAACAAGGCACTGAGTCCATGAAGCAAAGAAAAAGGCAAGCTGTCCTGCAAATGCCAGACGTCTGCAATGGCACACAAAACTCCACTAATTTAGCATTTGTTCCCAACAAATGCCCCTCAGTCCCCAGATGTGCCTTGTGAAGAGGGGCAGAGTGCTTTTTTCCTGAGTCATCAGGTCGCCTGCTCTATTCCCACCTCCTCTCCTCTCTCCGTGCTCAGGAATCAGGAAGGGGCGGTCCTTGATCATCACCTGAACTCCATCACTCCTTATTTCCATTGCTTGCTCTCTCTCGGTCATCCTGCGCCCATTCCTCTCTGCTAACAAGCCATCCCAATCCTGAGGGGCCCTTGGATGCCTCATCCTGGTCCTCCCCACATTCCTCATAAGCCAACAAAGCTGCCCCCTCAATCTCTGTCAGTTCCAGCTTGTAGTCCTCCACAGGTTCAGGCTCCGATGGGGGCATGACAGTTATGCTTTTCTTCTTGCATCATTGCTTAGTTGCAGGAAAGAATTCAAAGTATTTAGGCTGAATATCTCTAACAGTCCTAGCTGCTCCTAGATCAAATGATGCCTCTCTGTTAAACAAGTTCACACATTTATACTGGTTAAAGTATAGTATGGTAGCTTTTACTTTCAAGTTCCATATTACAATTGCTCTGAATTGTACTTTTACTGTGCAAGGACCCAAAGTATCATATTTAAGTCTACTTCAATGTCTCATATGATTTAAAAAAAACATTTTGGTCTAACTAATCAAAGTTCAGTTTGTAGCATGAAAAGAGAGAGATTGCAGTTCCTATGATTGGAACAACATTCAAAGAAACGTTGTCAGTGCTACACAATAAATGAATATTATTAATTTAGATAGAGAAAAAAAGTTAGAAAATATATATACATATATATATATACATATATATATATACATATATATACATATATATATACATATAGATCTA
>JANHFL010002142.1:106106-128955 GCA_032468155.1 Oxyrhabdium leporinum
AGGAGTGGGATTTGGGGTTCAGTGAACCACACAGAATTTTCGCTAATGGTCTGTCCAAACCCCTGCGAACCCCTAGCAGACCACCCTTGGAGAGGGCTGTAAAGCACTGTGAAGCGGTATATAAATCTAAGTGCTATTGCTATTGCTATATATCTAATGACTGTGGGCACTGAATGCTGTAAATACACCAGGCAGAAGAAGAAGAAAAAAAGAGCATTGGAAGAATTTTTAGGACAGCGAAGAAGATGCACTGAAGATAGTATACCATGAAGACTTACTGAATATTGGAAAGACCAAACTGGCCTACAAGAAAGAACAAATGAGGAATAGAAAATGACACAGGGAAACAAATTATTACATGGCAAGTTTTCATTTTTTAAAAAAAAAATAGCAGGTAATGCAGATAACAAGAAGACCAAGGAATAAAAAGAAAAAATATCCAGCAGATGACCTTTATAATGTCATATGCATATACAGTTTTGTACATAGTTCAATTTTAGGAAATCCAAAAAAAGGATTCTTTTTTTTTTTTACAAAAAGTCATAGAGATGTTTTGCCATCTCTGAATAGATGTTAGGGTTGTTGCTGTTTTTCATTTTCTTGTTAGTATAATCTTTACCTTTTAGTTGATTAGTATTTGTTGGCTTAAAACACTCAACAGTTTATGGTTAGCTGGTGGAAAATCAGACAGAATGACCCCTAAGATAAATGATCTACTTGTCTCTACCTCTTTCTCTAATATGAAACTATCCTTATCTATTCCTCTTTTCAAGTCCTAAATTCAATCAGCATGGTGACTTATGACTGGTGTCTCAAAGCAATGCTCCTTAGATGAAGATTTATATAGCAATGTAACCTCCTTGGCTTAAAGCTAAAATGAACACACTTTGCTTTCCTAGTTTCTAAATTGAATTCAATAAGGGGAGTTCCCTTCTATTCCATTAAGGATGAATATATCTAGAAGAAGCTTTGGTTAGAAATCACACTTTGTCCTTTCTTTGGTCAAAAATGATTGACTGAGTGCAGAGAAGCATTTGTGGGAATGATGTCAGTAGTGAACAAAATGAAGTTGAACCCACAATTTCCTAAGAGGTCACCTAGAAAGCAGAGGGCCACTACATTATCTAGATGGAAATGTGAATGCTGGTTTGGGAGGCCATTAATGCCTGTAACCTCAGAGGAAAAGGACTGTCATTTGAATTCTGCATGTCATCTCTTCTCCTTTTTCTTCCACCCCTTAATCATTTTATAAATGTTGAAACCCAGAATTGTTTTGCAAATCAAGCCTGGAGCTTGGTCTGGCCTTTGCACACATTTCAATCAGTAAACCTATTAGCTATAAAGAAGGAATGCTTCTTACAGACTAAGTTTTGTTTATCCTTCTCTACTTTTCCATTTCCCTATAATTAGTTTAAAGGCTTGCATTTATAGTTCAACAAGCATAACTGAAAATAACTGAAATATAATCGTGATGTTCATGCTTTGTTAATTTTAAAAACAAATCTATGGATCCTGCCTGCTTTTTACAAAACAAAGACTACAGAATTCTACCTTTCGAAGCTCCCTTTTAAACTGAGGCATTGATAAAGAGATAATGGGAAAAAGCTACTCCTCCTAAGAGGGATTTAGAGGATTTATCAGAAGTACTTGCTATTTTTAAGTTCTGTGTCCTTTGTAGTTATGGCTCAGACAGCATGATAGACCTGCTCTAATTACATTAGTGTCATTTTATGTGAGGTCTCTACTGAAGAAACTGTGTACTTGTGTTCTATTTTGTCAGAAAAGAAAAATGGGAAAGAAGGATAGGTCACTTTTGAAATTCTTGAGAAGCATCAAAATAGGCATTCATGTTTAGTTTCGATTTCAGCACACATACCCCAAATTATGTGCGAAGCCATTATTGGCCAGAAAATAAATGCCACATTATTACAGATGTAATAATATCCCTGTTCTGGTAATTTCATGTTGAATTGCTGCAGTGTTTTTGATAGTAATGTCAAGATGGTTGTTAACCAAGTTTTCATGGCTCGGTCACTCAGTTCTCTTCAGCAAAGGAAATGGATCATAACCTATTACATAGGATATGGGAACAGCTGATGATAAGAGAAAAAGACATTAGCACAGCATATATATATGAGCCAAAAGAAGAAATTTCAGCTTAGAATTAAATAGAAACCATTTCTTGAAAATGTCTGTGAAAAATGAGTTGGAAAAGAAGAATACCTGGACAAGTTCTAATTTTAAAACTATCATCAAAACAATGGAAATAAGTCATAACTGATTTAATTTCAGATGTGTTACCTTTATGCCTTGGTTCTTAAAATTCAGACTACTTTTTTATGACTATGCTTTGAATTCCAATTAAACATTAGCTTGTAGAATAGTTGAATATTCAACATTTTGTCTCCTGATTTAAGCCTCTTTTGTTTGAAAGACATCCTGAAATTAATTTCTGGACTGATTGTAAACTCTTTTAAATTACTAACTCTGACATAGTTGCGACCTTGGGCAGGACAGCAACTGATCAAAAGACAGAAAATCACAGAGAATATTGGAATGTATCTTACAAATGCTTTTCCTCAAAGTTATCTCCCTTTTCTTTTCTAAGACAAATTTAAATTGATGCTTTTTATTTTTAAAGGCTCTTCATTGTTGAAGTGCTGTTATTGTCCTATGTACTGAAAATGTCATACAATAATCAACTTTGTCTACCTACCTGAAAGGTGCTTTTTCCAAAGGCAACTGGCCTTCCTTTGTTTCTCCTTGAAGATGTTTCACTTCTCATTCAAGAAGCTTTTTCAGTTCTGAACTGAAGAACTTCTTGAATGAGAAGTGAAAGATCTTCAAGGAAAAACAAAGGAAGGCCAGTTGCCTTTTGAAAAAGCACCTTTGGGACAACCAGGACCTGGATGACTGAGAATCTCCATAGACATTTGTCTACCTGTATTAAATAGGGAAACAGTGAGTTCTCATCTGAATATCCTAATTTAAAAAAAGAAAAAGACTAACCTATTGTCCAATATATACATGCATACATAGTAGTTGCATAACACAGATTTATACATATCCAGTCTTTGGTTTTGCCCTGAGAGTTGAAGAACCAATCAGTAAAAATTGTGCCACTAGGAAGCAGCCAATTGCTAACCCAACTCAAATATAAAGATTGACTCACAGTTTAGTATGTAGTTTTATGGGGTTTGCCACTCACATTTTTTATCTGTTGCCATTCACACTGTTGCCAAGGTTTATGATGTTTAGTGCATATTGGCCATTTGCATACAAAAGCCTAAGCATCAGCTGCACAGTTATAAATATTGAAAGCTATGTTTTATTGCTATCCAATGGTTCAAAGCAAAATGGCCTTCAGCTTTTGATCATATCCATGAAGAAATGCTTGCCAAAGACTTAACAGGAAGTTTGAAGACTTGTGCATTTTCTCACAGTAGTTTACACAGATGCCCAAAATAGCTTTAATGTCATGCTAGCCATCCTGATTAGTACTATCCAATTTAATTTGTACTTTCCATATAGGTAGGTAGACATGAATGGGTAGATAGGGAGAGAGAGAGAGACACAGAGAGACATAAATAGAGACAGACAATCATACTTTCATGCTTCCTTCATGACACCCCTGTAAATCAGGGGTGTCAAACTCACGGCATCACAGCGGTGTCATAACCGTGACGTATAGAGACTTTTTCCCCTTCGCTAAACTGGGTGTGGGCATGGTATCTGGCCCAGGGCCAGGAGTTTGACAGCCCTGCTGTAAATCAATGTTGTTCAGTGTTTCTCAACCTTGGTAACTTGAGGATTGTGGACTTCAGCTCCAAGGCTTCACCTTCAAGCTCCAAGATTGAGAAACCCTACTCTAAATTCATCTATTCCAAAACTGTCATAAGGAACAGTTGTAATACTGAATGGTAGACCTACCAGATCTGAGTTGCAGAAATATGGAGGATAACAGACATTAAAAAAGACTAAATGTTTGCTCTCATCTAGTAGCCATTTAGAGCTTTGCAGTCTGGATTTGTTAGCTTGAGAATGAAGCAATAGGTCGTCGCCTCCTGCCCCCCCAGTGAGTCCTAAATAAAGACATTAATTCAGAGTTTATACCTCCCAGATTGAAAGCTTACCAGTATAAATCTATCAGCAAGAAATAGCTATTTAAACCTGATGTTTCAAGGTCCTAATTTACAATGTTTTGCCCTAAAAGCAACTTTAGTTTTAAGATCTAAGAGGTTATTCAGTTTCCTGATTTTTTGTTTTGTTTTGTTTTATGTATTCACTAGACTTAAACATTCTCTTGTCTCTCTCTGTGCATATCTCTCCCTCCAAGCCTCTGAGTTGTCAAGATTAAATATTTTCCATTTAACTTTCTGAATATTTTCTTGAAAAGACATGATATAGGGTTAGTGACTAAAATCTAACTGCAGAATACAGTCTTGGGACACATATATTTACTTTCATTCACATAAAATATAATTGTTCATGAGCTGTCAGTTGAGAAAAGAAAGTTTAGGACAATAGCATTAATTCAGTTAATTAATTAATTCAACTTTTCAGGCTGATCAAATGAGATCCCATTTTTTCTCTAAATTGGCCTGGAAAACCACTCCCCAGTCAGAAAAAAAGCAAATAGTTCTACAACAGTTTGTTTCGTGACTGTTCAAAGTTACAATGACACTAAAAAAAAATGACTTATGCCATTTTCCACACTCAAGACTCCAAAGTCACATGAACAAATTCAGATGCTTGGCAATAGGTTCATATTTATTATGATTACAGTGTCCCTGGATTATGTGATCAGCTTTTGCGATCTTCTGACCAGCAAAGTCAATGAGAAAGCCAGATACACCTAACAGCCATGATCCTAACAAGTGCCATGATTCACTTAATAAATGTGACAAGAAAAGTTGTAAAATGGGGAAAAATTCCCCTAACAAATGTCTTACCTAGCAACATAAATTTTGGGCTCAATTGTGACCATTAAGTTGAGGACTATTTGTACACTGAAGACAGCATGTTGGACACAAACAGAAGTAGATCGGATTCACTCCTTTGCACCCTTATAATTCTTACAGAGATCTGCTAAACTTTTATATTAGTGCCATTTAAAACGTATTTCTCCTGCATTTTCTCTCCACTCTTCATGCAGTCAGAAGAAAGAGAATTTTCTTTGGAAATTATCTGAAAGGAGATGAGAATTTTCAGAGCAAGTCCTTATCCTTATTTTGTCAAGGAATGTGTGAACATCGTTCCTTCACTGTACAATTATCCTTCCAGTGTTCTCCAGCCTCTCTGAAGGAGAGATAGTGATTCATCCATGGGCACCCAGAAATGTGGTAATCTGAAATTAGATTTAGATTTGAGGAACATCAAAGTGCCACCCATATCACCTCCAATAAGAAAGTGAAAAATACACCCAGGAAAAAGTTGGGTTGGGGGGAAAAAATCTCAAGGACTCAATGGCATCTAAAGGAATTCACTGCTCTCATCACAGTGCCCAAAACAACATTGTTCCATTGTGGTTGAAGCTTTAGCCCCTTTTGATGATACTTGTCATGTCAACGCACCTACAAAAAATGAGTAAAGCTTGTGTTGTGATATCATGTTGTTGCTGACATAAATCTGATCCTCTTGCCGACCCACAACCTCCACTCCACTGCAAGCATCTCATAAAGCCAAAAAAACCCACAGGTGTTTTGTTTTGTTTTTAATCTTGGAAGAAAAAGATGACTTCAGAAATTGCAAGTTAGATTTTGGCGGAGCTTTAATTTAAATGGCAGCTGTATGTAATCAGAGATAATTAGTATGGGAAGAGAACATTTCCTGATTGTTAGAGGACAATGCAAAGATTGTAATTCTTTTTTTCTGATTAACAGATAATTTACTGATGATTTTAACTCTTGTGCTGGTGCTTTGCATCCGACAACTGCTTTAAAAATGTCTTTATTTTTCCTCATATATAAGAAATCCCAGGGGTTGCAAACAGTGCTTAGTCAGGTTAAAAGCATTAAACAGCATTTGGGCAGTTTGATCAACCACATAAGAAAATGCTTATGACAAATATTTTAAGGGTAGAGAGGTTAAAATATTGCTTTTGATAGGGTGGTACAAATGCTTTAGAGAGATTTTAAAGCATTAGCATCTCATCTTGATATACCTGTTCCTTTATCACAGAGGATACATTTAAATATAGAATTATGACAGAGATTGCAAATAGTATTCAGATATATGGAAAATACCACACATAGTCTACTTCTCAGAAAGGCACTCCTAAAAAGAAATAAATCAAAAGCCTAGAGGAACTATATTTGATAAATGTTGTAAGTCAAACTCATGACTACTAAATATTACTCTCTGACATTGGAAAGATAAGAAGAAAACTAGTTGGCAATGATATTCTCATTAAAAGGGGACCATAGACAGGTTTAACATTTTTTATATTATTTTATCTCCCTACCAAATTAATCAAGAAATCCAGCATTTTAAAAAAACAAACAAATTCTATTTATATAAATCCTGAACAAACTAACATTATTAAGGCAAACAACACACTGCTCCAATAATCAGTATAGTCAATCTGCTATCTGAACCTTGGATAATGGCTAGCAAGCCCAGAGTCTCTTCTACAGAGGCACCCTCCTCCATGAAATGCAGACAAGGATGCTTCAAAACTGAGTGTGGAGTCTTCCACAAAGTGTCAACTTTTGGACTGACATACAATTCCTGATTTCACACTTTTCCAACTTCTGTGATCTGAGCATAATTTAAATATGTTTGGCAATTTAAATGCATAAAAATGCATTGTTTGACTGGCAGTGTAATTTCGAACATGCTCTAGTAGAATGCAAAGTACAAAAATGAAATTTCAACCACCAGGTTTACAAAACGATCACATGAGAATAACAGTGCAAAAACAACAACAACCCCCAACAGCATAACAGATTGTTATTGTGAAATGAAGAAATACTTTTACATATTGGTTATTAATTTGTTAAAGCAGATATTCTTAAAGAAATCCTAAAGCCCATCAACTGATCTTGTATGAGGTAAAAGGGTTTACAAATAGTGGTAAGGAACAAAATATTGTCAAGCAGCCTGAAGCCTTGCTACACTTCAAAGGTCCAGCAGACTAAGAAATTCAGGTCAAGCAGGCTAATACTACTTGAATTAAGTTCTTAGTAATAGAATCATGCAAGTCTGAATCCAATCCCATCCCGTCCCCCCTTTTATCTTCATGGGAACTAGGGAGAATCTTGTCTGAGATGCTTTCTCAAAGTACACTTCTGTCCTGGACTCGGGTTTCTTTTATCTGACTGTTGTCTTGGTCAGGAGCTCTTCCTCCTGCTCTGCAGATTCATTCCTTATACCTATTTATAAGTTCAAAGGCCACATGTTGCTATTCACTACATTTCATGCCTCCATTTTAATTTCAAGAAAAATATAACTTCAAACCTTTCATATCTGACAGTTTGTTCCTTGCTTAGAAAGAAGAGAGTGTCACATGCAGAATGGAGACACAATGGGAGGACATTTGTTCTTGGTGGGGGGTGGGGGGTGAAGAAAGATTCCAGCCCATTTTAGTTCTGTTCTTCCAGATGTTCTGTTCTTTCTGATGTTTACATCAGTTGTCTCCAAGATCTCTAGTTTCCAACATATTTTTCATAACTTCTGAAACACAATGGGAAAAATGTTGGCAGCCACAAGAACTAAGGGACACTTCATTGATGTGCTAGGTGTAGATTGCAAGAGATTCAACTTATTGAATTCAACTTATTGAAGGATTCAACTTATTTTCATCCTGAAGTAGGCAATAACAATGGGATCCTTGAAACAGATGACATTTTTATTAGCAACACTTAAGGATTTTTTTAAAAATATTTTTTCTCCTTAAACTTAATCCTAACTCTCTGTCCCTCATTAACTATAGTTTAAACAGTTCATTTACTTTGGATTGCCCGCTGCGCACCATTCAATTATTGTTCTATTAATAGATATTTGTCTATTAATATCTAGATACAGCAGTACTTCATCTCATTTTATTATCCCTAACACAATAAGCTGCATTTTTCAATGATGTTATTGTATAATTTTCTTCATTTCTTTGTTTTAATTAGATTGTTAAACATTTTCTATGTGTCCTCTTCTAAACTTTCAGAAGCTAGTTAATGATGGAAGGATTCATGTTCATATTAGTGTCTCTACAAAAGACAACTAATAAATGAAAGTAATTTTACCAGATCTTAACATTATTCATTACATTCATTCCAGAGGGGGTTCATGTTACATAATATAATACGACCTAATACTATGCTATAGTGTAATGTAGAATACACCATAATTTTTAAAATTTGAAAACCTTTTATTTCAAATAAACTATTATGTGCAATTTCTAGTTGCACTTGAAAACCCAGCAAATTGAACATTAAATGCTTAATACTCTCTAACTTTAAAAAAAATTGTTGACCCTCATAGGCTATTACGGATTTATAAAACTGAGTTTCTTTCTTATCTATACGGATGTAACTTCCACTGTTCCCAACAGATAAAGCAGCTTCTACTATTATATTAATTGTGCAGACATTTAACAGGTCCACAATTCCACCACAATGTTTCTCATGTTACGAGGATTAAAAAGGGGAAAAAAAACCCCAGATTGGAAAATGAACCCCCAAGGAAACGATCTGCTGCAATTTGCAACACCAGAATGGACAGAGAGACCAAGCTGTTCCCCGAACGATATTTCTAAACCTGCATTTTGAATGAAATTTCCAATATAAAAACTGTTAAAGGCAATTCAGCATTTCAGATTATATATCCTGAAGGTGCTTTACAGCGGGCATCCCCAAACCGTGGGCCACTGACCACTACTGGGCTGCGACCATTGGGAATCAGGCCACCAAAGTGGCGGGCAAGCAAGCAAAGCTTCATTTACGCATGTGTAGAATTTAGGTTTAGTGCGCAAAGCCATTCCTCAACCACCACCAAAACTGTTGAAGCTGCATGGAACCAAAAAGATTGGGGACTCCTGCTTTAGATAGTGAGAAGGCATGAAGCATCACTTGTCTTCAATATCTTAAAGTAGTTGCATCTTTTCCTGGGATTTTGTAACTGCCCTTCCCAATTGCCATATAAGGACAGCTGTTTTAAGCTTTTGGAGATCTGAGTCTTTCTGCCCTTCTCTTGCCCTTCCTTATCTGCCTTAATTTATAAATTTAGTTTTCTCCACTTGTACTTATTAACTAAAATTTCACTTTTTCTTCTGAAGTGAGGATTGCACCTCTTCAGGCTCTGCTTGGACCATCTCCCTATCAAGGCTGACCTGAAAAGCCAATGATATGATGAGCAGAAAGAGAAGCACTTCTAAATCTCATGGGAACCACAATGATGTGTTTACAACCATCATCGCATTATTATTTAGTACTGATTTACTTTACGGTCTGTAAGCTTTGTGAAGCACAGGTAGTTGTAGAATATACCAGAGTTTAATGCATGCTGATTATATAAGCAGGGAAAATCAAGCTTGGCAGAATTTTATAGGCTTGTACAAAGTTTTGACGATCTTCAGTTGACCATCGTCTTGATTCATTTCATTCCAGCAGAGCAAATTCAGAAATGAAATCATTGAATTGAATTAGGAAGCTTTATAGCCATTTGTAGCCCCTCAAAATCATTCACAGGTTTAGTAGTATTTCTATTGCTTCTATAGCCATGACAGATAATATAGGATGTTACAAGTTTACTTCCATATATGGAAAATGCTTAAGAGAACTGAGTGATGCGATCTGCTTTCAAACAGTGACATGAGTAACTAATCAATGAGTTTTAGCATTAAATTCTGGGTCGCTCAGAGCTTGTTTGTAGTGATGAGGCTAACATTACTTTGGGATTTATTCTCCATCTAGACTCCTAAGTTCTTCAGTGTAACTAGATGCAGGATTTAATTTTGCTCTCTCTATGCTATAAAATGATTATCTCTATGCTAGTTCTGCCAACCCCAGCTGACTTTCAGCATTCTGAAGATGAATTTAAAGCTGACTAGCGCAGGATACAATCTTGTATAAGTCTTTAATTTTAATTTCTGCATGTTTGGACAAGTTCAGATCTCTAATCACTGAATGGGTATCAGGGTAACACTTAGAGACAGCTGTCTAACATTTCTTGTTTTTAAGAATTATTCTAGAAATGCCACTTATCTTTTACCATTCTCTGTGGCTTATCTCGGTGGCATTGTACTTTATTATGCCAGCATGTGTGTGTTGACTCTGCTAATTAAGTAATTAACTTACATAAACTATTGCTAAGTAGCCCAACTGAGTCTTACCAGCAATAGGAGGATATTCAGGAGGGACCAAGCTTGCCAACTGGCTGTGCTAACTCTCTTGTTAGTGCTTCGCAAAGAAATAATAATCAGAGTCAGCAAAGCTGTGTAATTCCAGATAGATTAGTCTTTCTTTCAATACCTACACAGATCAGTTTTGCCTGTCAGCATTCCGAGTAATGCACCCATTGAAAGCATAACTCCAAGGCAGGTAGATTCCTCAAAGAATATGTTTATTGGATACATCATATCTGCACAGCTGGTGAAAACAAACTCTGACAGTTTCCGTGGTTTTCACCTAATTAAAAGAATCAAACTCTCCCGTCCCAGGTGTCACTGGTCACACTGTTCAATGAAGATGGAAGGCATGCTCTTCTCTTTCAACAGCCACCAGTTTCAATAACCTTGGTTCCCACAAGAAAACATTTTGTTTTGACTGGCTATCTACTTTTCCCCTCCGTTCCCCCTCTCTGGCTTTGTGGCAACTATGACACAGCACAAGATGGCTTCAGCCAGCTTCGCTTCAGAGTTAACATTGCCATTGTGTTTTGGATAATCCGTAACCATTAGGACAATTGCCCTGGTATCCAAGAATCTCCACTTGGGTCACTGAGTCAACTCTTGCAGAAACCTCTAATTTTTCTGAGGAATCCAGATAATCCTCGACTTACAACAGTTTATTTATTTATTGACTGTTCAAAGTTACAATAGCAGTGATAGAAGTGACTTATGACCATTTTTACAAACTTATGACCACTGTAGCGAGTGATCAAAATTCAGACATTTGACAACTGACTCATATTGATGACAGTTGCAGTGTCCTGAGGTCACGTTATCACCTTTTGCGATCTTTCAACAAGCAGAGTCAATGGGGAAGCAAAATTCACTTAACAACCATGTTACTAACATAAAAACTGTAACAATTCACTTAACAACTTTGGCAAGAAAGATCATAAAATGGAGCAAAGCTCATTTAACAAAGGTCTTGCTTAGCAACAGAAATTTTGTGGTCAATTGTGGTCGTACATTGAGGACTACCTCTATAAGGTGGTATTAATAATTGTCCTTTTCTTCTGTGATAATAGTCTATATTATAAATTTTAACAATGGGTGACCACTGATAGTAAACAAAGTAGTAGCAGGAAAGAAAGAAAAAAGGAGACAGGAAAGAAAGGAAACATGATATGTGTGGAAATAGAGCTCCAAATTAAATTCCCTCAACAATCACTTAAAGATCCCTTCTGTCCCCTCCCACCAACAAATTCCATTTCATTTCTAAAAAAAAGGTATAAAAACTGAACTTCTTGATATTTTTTTCCTACTCTTTTATTGTTCCATAAACAATATAATATTTGCAATAATTATCAAAATAATATATTTTGTAAGGGAATCATCATTTTTATTCATATTTACAAGTGTAAAGATATGGCTTCCTTAAGAGAAAAATTACAATTCATTAATGCCTGAAATAGATGGAACTGATTTTCTTTAGTGTCACCTGAGCTCGTTTTAAATCTGAACAACCATTGAACCATATTTGCTACTTCAACAGAAGATGTTTGAAATCCATCCAAGCCAGTTCCACATCAGAGACACTGATAATAAGAAAATGATTGATATTTGTGTGTTAGCCCATAAAAAATGAATTTGACCAAAATGTCTCCTTTATTTAGGAGTTTTGATGATGACAGGTATTTAACCATTTAAAGTCTGACTGAAGTGAACTTGTCTCCAGAAAGAACTATAATGATCTGTCCAACTGACCTTCAGGAATTCCTTTGGCATCAATATAAGAAACAATGATATTTTTACTTAATTCTTCTCTTTCAAGCATTTCCTCCCCTTCTTTCCATGCCAATTATTGACCTAACACCCTTTATTTTCTTTATGAATAATTCACTTTTGCTGCTTCACTGCCACAATATGTCCATTTAAATACACACACACATTGAAAGTTCTGTTGAGAACTATCCTACCAGTAGTCCCAAAGGTGCTTCTTCAAGGGGCAACTGGACTTTCTGTTTTTTCTTTGAAGACATTTCGCTTCTCATCCAAAAAGCTTCTTCAGCTGTCTCAGCTCAAATAAAAACCAGAAAGTACAGTTGCCTCTTGAAAAAAGTACCTTTGAACTAATTATTCATTCATTCATTCATTCATTCATTCATTCATTCATTCATTCATTCATTCATTCATTCATTCCTTAATACCATTGAAGGAAGACAAAATGCTAGCTATCTCAATAAACCTGGCTGGTTCCTACTTTCTAGACATCTGAAAGCGGGTAAGATATTTATTCTGAGAAAGATGATGGACCAAGCGTGAAAAGATTTAAACAAGATTTATTATCTATTGGAAATGTGACTTCAATTGTAATGGCTCTTACTCCTTCTCAACTAACTGACCACAAGAGTCAGTTTGTTGAGAAGCTGTTCAATTGCTTCTATTTCATCTTTCCAACTTAGTTTCCTTTCTCTCTTTATCCATACTATGTGCCTTCTGTACTTTTTTTATCTCTTTGCAGTACAGGTCCTTCACAAGTCTCAGAGGACAATAAACTGTAAGAAACACACATCAGTAAGTAGCCTTGAGTCTTTTCATCCATAGAGAGAATGACAATATCTATGTGAGAAAAAATATATGGTATTCAAGTTATTGGTTCGTGCTTCAAAACTGATGCAGAGCTCTGAGTAGTAGTTAACCAGTTCTAGCTCATAAAGTGCATTCCAATTCTTGCTTCGCTAATTTTCATGTTCACCCACAGCAAATCCTGATGTCTGTAACCACCAGTTTGAGCAGCTGTTTCATTCCATTTTATTAGGAAAACCTTGGGCATGAATTCAACAAAATATATCAGTTTTCTTTATTAAATCTTAAGAATTAATAGTGCTGTTGTTGTATTCCAAATGTGGAGAAAATATATCACTCAGTCTGACTAGCACACAAGGGCTTGTTGTGAAAGAAATCATACTTGGCAGGAAAAAAATAAATCTTTCTTTTGGTCAGTTCAAACAGCTGTCATTTTTGGCTTGTCTCTGTGGGCAAACAGATACTTTCCAGAGCAACATAGCTGCTGATTGCTTAAACCTGTTATAATAAAAAATGGTGGTAAAAGATTCCCCAAAATGTGCCAGTTTATGTGCTAAGACAACAAAACAACAACAAAAATGAGTACAACAGCAACGATGGCAATAAAATCTCAGTGACCAGTAGAATTACTTAAAAGATACTAATATGTATTTAGACTATTCTACATAAGTTCTATCAAATTTCTGATCAGTGTTCAGTCTCATATAGCAGCTGCTATTTTGTTTATGCTGAAATGTTACATAGCAAAATTAATGTGTCATATTTTGAAACGACTAAACAGGATAAACTTTGATGTCACTATTTTTACCTTTGCCATTTTAGTGGACCAACAGCCAAAATGTATTCCAATTAATTTTAATAACTGAGTAAAATGAGTATGCCGCAGTCTTCTACATTCTAATTATTTCACTGCCGAATTTGGCTGAATCAATATTATTGATGAATTCTTTTAATTTCCTTTAAAAAAGGACAGCAAATAAATAAATATAAAATAAAGCATTTGTTGTGATAGAGTTTTACTGGAACAGAGAAATCAGTTTTGGGACATTTCAAGTTTTTTTTTTTTTAATGGTAAGATGTACTTTAAGAAAAAATATTGTGGTAATTTAATGAATTGGGACATCAGCCAGTTTCAAACCAGTTGGTAAGACGTAACTTAATAATACATAAACATATTTTATTGAGAAGTGTACATTTGCTTTTTGTTTCTTCCTGCAGCAAAATACAGTATCTCCTTGTCTGCTAAACAAACCACCCATTTTAGGCAACGAGGTTGGATCCTGCAGCACAAGTGCTGATCCAAATAAAAAACATAGGCAGAAAAATAAACATTAAAAGAATGGTATTCTCATGTGTAGAATTTATACTTTGTTTTAAGGAACAAAGAAATATTTGGTTATGTTATTTATTTATTTTCAACTAACATGATGTGCTGAACTTTATTACCTGGTCTGACCGTGTAAGGGACATGTATGTGAAATGATTTTTTAAAACTTACTATCCTATGCTCAAAAGCATTCAGTGATCTTCTCACAGTAACATGGTCAAAATAAGCAGAAAAGAATCACTGGAAAAAACAAACCACCCCTTGTTACTCTTCCTTAGTAAACTTGAGTCAAGTAGGGACAGTACACAGGGTATGTCCTAAACTGTTATGTGGGGCACACATAAACCCAGGTAGAGCTTTGAGCACATTATCGTGGCTGCCAGCTAGACTGTTTGGCCCAATCCTATGAACTTCCTGGAGCCAGGAACTGAGTGTGGCTTTCTGCTTGCAAAGCCTGTTCTGTGATCACTTTTTCCACTAGTCTTGCCATCACCTACCAGGCAAGCAATGTAGCAACATAGATTGGTGGCAAAGAAACAAGAAGAAATGGGATGAGATTGAAAACACATTATGTGGCCCACTATTTTTTAGCAGAAAATTGTTTCCACTGTGACAATTCATTTGTGAACTGCTTCAGAGGATTGCATTTGATATGTCAAATACTGAAAAGCTGAGGTTCTGATTCTCCCAGGAAATATTTCTTCATGTTGCTTTGTTCCTGGAGGTACCTCATTTTCACTTCTGATGATTCATCTACTGAAAATCTAGCAGCAATGATAATGGGCTTCACAGTGGCCTATGTCTAATGTATCATTTTTCCCCCTTAAAAAAATCATCAAGCCTCTTTCCTGCTGTAGTTTGAAACAATATTATCAAGTAATAAAAAATGAATAAAACCTGTACAATTCAGTTAAATGTATCTAGTAGAACTCTGCATTTATAGCAAAATGGATTCCTGAACACATAGCTTTGTGAGAATCAGTTCCCAATGAATAGGAAATGTAAAATAAGAGAACTTTGAGAAATGTTAGGTTCAGAAGTTGAATCTATCATGACAAATATAAATAGATAAGAATAAGGGTTTAGTGGGGTAGTTTTGCAGAATTGAGTGACTTACTATTGTCTGACTCATTTTATATAAAAATTAGCCTCACCTTGTTCATTTTTGAGACAAAATTGTAGAAATTTTTGTGGAAAGAAAAAAAAAGGCAGAATGCTGAAGGAATCTTTCTAAAATGTAGGCTTTAGAGGCACAACTGAAGTCCCTTTATTCTGCTTTTCCGAATGAGTAGGGGAAAAAAGGAGGAGATTTTTCTTCCAAATGGATACATCAAGGAATTCTAAGAGCACTACTCTCTTACAAACCTTCAGAAGTCAGAGGGGAAAAAAAATCACAGAATTCAGTACATGCTTCAGGATTCAAGGAAAAGAGATGTATCCTCATCACCCACAGCTTCTAAAGAATCTAAGGAATTTATAAGTGAAACATAAGTCCAATGCAACCAGTGGAGCTCAAAGTAGTAGCTGATATATTTAGATTTTATTTTGGGATATCATAGAAGAAACATTCACTGTAAATACTAAAAGTGTTAGACCAGCAAGCTGAAACTATTTTGTAAGCATCAGGTGGCAAATGTAAACTTTGTCAGGCAGAAGTCAAATATTGAGACAGATGTCCAGAAAAGTTGTATCCACCAATTCAGGCAAAACTGTCCCCTCCACACATGGACAAAGTAAAACCCTCAGAATGAGCTGTGTTTAGTTTTGTGCTATTGGAAACTAGCTTAGGAATGGTTTGGAAACTATATATGTTTTTGAATTGGGAATGTCAACAGATGCCTCAACTTGTCATATTGATTTTTTATATATATAAATCCAGCTCCCTATCAAATGTCTTAACAAACAATAGATAATAAATGTTGCTAGGTAAGAAAGTTGTTGTTATTTTCCTGTGAAATGATGGGGGAAAGGAAAAGCCAGATTTTCATACCATCTGCTTACCTACATCCCTCAGATGCTGAAAAGGTTTTTGAATACAAAAGGGCCATTTTTAGCCAATAATTAATTTGAGCCACAGCTTATGCTGAAAGAAAATAAATACAATTTTATGTCATTGACAAAGACATGGAATAAGGAAGGGGGAGTGCTAAATGCCGTAACTACAGGACATTATGAGATTTAGATAAAAGCAGAAAAGCTAGAAAAGATTAAAGTTGCCAAAGATAGAACAGTTTCTTATCTGAAATAAAATAGAAAGTATTTGATATGATGCAAGTAGATGCTTATAGTAGAAGCTTATGTCTTCAAAGCAAATTGTGAAGACTTATACTGTAGTATATATAGATATGCAGTCATTAGTAGCAACCTTACTGAAGATAATTTAAATAAATTGGAGCTTTTCATTTAATTGTCAAAGGGGTACAGGTTTTACATACATTCGGTTAGAGAAAACATGAGCAGATTTCCCAATTTGTGTTTGTTTCTTTATCTTGCAGTGCCACAGTAGTGTTTCTCTTCTCTTGGATCCATTCAAAGTCAAAATTTTCAATAGATTGTGTTTATAGTCTCATTGTCTCCTCAGCTTCAAGGTGTGCACAATAACCTTCCTTACTGCCAGTTCTTTATCCAATTTTCACTTTTGTAATTCTCCCAAGGCGTGCCGAGTCAATGAAGTGCTTTTATTTGACAGCTGCTACATAATATTGAATCTGCCTTGTGTTTGCCTTTGTATTTTTAGGAAAGAATGGGTACACCTCAAATGTTTAAAAGCAGAATCCACAAGCTATTGTTTATGATTCGGACTGAATTCTTAACACATCATGTCACCACTAGGTTGTCAAGTGGACAAGAGGTTGGCCTTTCCGAGACTCAAGTTCAAGTGCATATGACTTGTCCATCATGGTTTACTATGGGTTAGAGACTTTCTTTTGGGGATCTTAGCAGCCAGTGAACTTATGGTTTGCCTAAGCTAGATATTCGAAAGTATCTGAACTGTTCTTATTTCTGGACTTCCAATAGTAACTGCAGCGCTTGTTGTATTATTGGTTTCACATCATGTATAACTAACAAGAAGATTATAAACTAACAATTAAAAACAGAATGAAAACAGCAGCTAAAATTGTAAATTATAAAAATAGCATAAAATAGTAGCCAAGAACATTCATAACATATCACAATCAGAACAAGATTCATCTAGGCTTGATGGCAAAAACAGGTATTTAATGCTTTTGGAAGGCCAACAGGATCAGGCCAAGTCTGATCTCTGAGAGGATGATATTACAGTTGGGTGCCACAACTGAAATTGCTCTAAAGGCTTATCGAAATTTCTAAAGGCAAATTAAGCACTGTAAGCAGAATAATAAATCAAAAGGCCATGTTATAATACTGTTAAATAAATGCACACTTATGAAGTTTATGTAATGACTTTTCTAAATACAGCAAATGGTATTTTATTAAGTGAAAGTTTTTAAGTGCTGTTTACTTTAAACATAAATCAATCCTACAAAAATGGACCAACAGAGTCATAGTTGCAATGAGAAGAAAGAAAAGAATTTCAGGACAAAAAAGTAGAGACTTGTCAACCATAAAGTCAACACATCTTCAAGGGCTCTTGATTCATTCCAGCTGCCATCAATTTGCACCAGGTCATATATTTTGATCCTGAGCAGCAATAGTGATTTTGTTGAAGATCTGTCCCAATGCCTAGAGGCTGTTAGGGTTTGGGTGTGAAAATTCAACCTCAGACTCAATGTGGCTAGACTTAGAGGATGTGGATTCAAAGAACCATGGATTCAAAGGTCTAGTTTCCAGAGTTATTCCAGCTTTCATTCTTGATGCGGTTATATTTTCCCAGGCAGAATTTGGATGTAATTTGAGTGTCCTTCTAGATTGATTGTTTTGTTCAATGAGCAAGTGGTCATTATTGCAGCCATGGCAGCCATGGACAGGAACCAGCTTTCTCTCTAAAGCAATGCCATCTTATAAAACCGTAGAGGAGGGTTTTCTCTGCAGCTATCCTTTCCTCTGCAATAGTATCCCATCGAGATAGCCCTAGAGAAACCCTTGAACATTGATACGTGGGACAAATTGTTTTGTAATCCTGCTTTGGATGTTGATTTACTTCTGATTGACCTATGTAGGTAGGCATTGCAATTACTTGGTTCTGTTTTGATGATTTTGCTTTCATTGTTTTGCTGGTATTACTCTTTGTCTTTGTTTTTTTAAAATATCATTATAATGTTGTTGAAACACTTGAGGAGGTAATAAAATAAAACAGAGAAAAGCAAACTAGAATAACCCTGGTCGATATGCTTGGGATTTCTAATTTGGAAACTATTCTTATTAGAAAATAAGGCTATGCATCTCCTCACTGTATTACATTGATAATCTGTCTGTCCCCTCCTCATCTCCCCAGACTAGATTTCAGAACCATCTATTTATTTCAAAGATTGTATGCTTTTTTTTTTTTTTTTACTGTGCAACAAATCTCTGCTAGGGAAATGTGTGGCAATTCTAATTTGACTTAGAAAATGAATAGTATCATTTCTCTTTCCAAGAAAAGGCTAATCTGTTTTCCAATCCAATCCAATCCAGTCAAATCCAACACAATACAATCCAATCTGAAAAGACACATACTTCACAGATATTTACTCTGATAGATATGTTTAAACTATCTCGTGCAATTCATTATGGCCATTAGCTTGTGTGGATTTAAAAGGGGATTGAAAAATATAAACGGGGAATAGATCCATTAAGGGTATTAGTTTTGAGAATTCTATGTGACTTCTAAATCAAGAGCACCATGCTTCCAAGTAATACTTAGGAAGTGATCATGGAAGGCAAAGGGTATGTTGCCATTTCCTGCTTGTAAGATCCGTTAAGATGAGACTAGGTGGGAACTATAAGAAATAAAATGTTGTAAAAGATGGATTTGCCCTGAACCATCAGGGCTGTTCTTATATGCTTAAATATAAGAATTTTTCACACTCCATTAATATTATTAACTAATAATCCTTTAATCAGGGGTGTCAAACTGGCGACCCGCAGGCTGGATGCATCATGCACAGGGCACGCCCATCCCAGCTCTGTGAAGGGAAAACACGATATGTCACATGATAACATGATATGGCGAGTTTGACATCCGTGCTTTAGATTGTTATGCATGATGTCACTTACATCAACATGTGACAGACCATGTTTACGAACATCCTGCTCATTTTCTTAAGTAGTGTCCTCAACTGCTGCTTTGGCAACATTACTTGGGGAACATTATAAAGATCATCCGTCCATGATGGGCTACAATGGGTTAATTGACTTACAAGATATTTTGTAGCGTCTTTCTCCAGCTGAACTGAAGAACCTCACACCAGCAAAATGGAGCCTTTGCTCTGTTGCCCACTTAACATTCTAGACACCAAGTGGTACTTACACATTATTCTAAGCTATGGCTTGTATTATCATCATTGATTGAATAGACAGCAATTGTCTGGTTTACATGTCATGCTAAGCCAAATTGTAGTTTAAAGTTGTCAATGACTGGAACAGAAAGAATTTGAGCCGAACCATTTTCAAGACCCAATTGCATTCTGTTCTGGGTTCCAAAAATCAAACCAGAACATCTTTTAAACTGTAGCTCTCTATAGGAGGTCAGTTTGCACATGTGGAGATTAAAATTGCATTGGGACAAAGAGTGTGCTTAACAAATCCCATCCAATATCATTGTATCTCTGCTGCACTTCATTTATTGAATATGAAAGTTTGCGGAAGGCTCATTTTAATCTGTTTTTAATACAATCATGTTTGTTCTTCCATAGCATATGGCTTTGAAAAGATGGCTGTCTAAATATGTATTAAATCACAGGAATTGCTGCTCATGTGGTGACATCAGATTTGAGTGGGTTTGTTCACACATACTTGCAGCTGCCAAGAGGTTCTTTCCTGCCCTCCCTTCACATGAAATTACACTTCATCCCAGCAGTTCAGTGTGGGAAGAGTGTTGATTATGTAAAGAATCAACACAATGCTTCCCACATGCTTTTCCACTTAATGTGATTACAGAATATGCACAGGTATTGTGGGATAGCACTGCAGTCAGTGAGTCAATGCCTGCAGAAGTAGATGGAAGGATTACCTTGCATTATGAAAATTGCAGGGAAGGAATAAAGGAATATGAATGTATAATTCCCAGAGGCTGGAAAAACAATGTTAGAAAGTCACCCGTTCTAGAGAGATGGTCACAGAAAATACAGACCTCCCTATGAGCAATGGGCATATTGAAAAAAACTTGATATAATGTGTTAATAACTTGCATGGCAGGAGGCATTTGATCTAAAGGCACTTTTTACTGACTGTTATGGGAAAATATCTCTTAAAAATTTCCACCAGAGAACTGAAGAACCACCAGAATACTGAGAGAGTTATAGCTAAAGACCACAAGGAATCAGATTGCTTCCTCCTTTGGGGAAGTAGGGATATTTTGAATGAAATAGAGCTATCAGTTCTAGCTACCAAAATCTGGAGAATTATCAGGTCAGAGGAATTAGTTTTCTGTATTTCTTTACTGGCATATAGTAATTATGTACACATACACAGCCAATATTGTACCTTTAGGAACATCATTATTAACTTTCTCATGCTCAAATAAAATCTCTGGATCTACAGATCGGTCTAGGTGATAAATATTTCTGCAACTACATAAACCTGATCAGTATTCTGCTTCAATAGTAGCAAGACACCAAGGCCAGAAATCAAGCCAAAACCAAATATTCATTTCAAACAGAGGCAAGATCAAGCCATGTAAAAGACTTGTTTTCTGGCATTTGCTGCTATGGTTTAGGAATCCATATAATCCAGAAAGGTACCCTACTTTATTCTGTCCTATTATGACGAATGAATTCTCCTTTAAATAGGTATTTATTCTACAGACTTTTTTTTTTTACTCATGAAGAGAACTATTTCCAGGAAAACATAAGGCCTTTGGGCCTTGTCTCTTCAATTGCCTGGTTTCTTTGGAGCTGGATCAGTTTTGGCTTCTTGAATTCTCTATCTAAACATTAGCAAAGACTTATTGTTGGGAAGATTTAGAAACATGTTCTTATTTATTTATTTTGTGTTAAATGAACTTTGGTACTAGAGAAACGAGGCATTTCTTTCCACATTCTTTTGGGATTCGTAGAATTTTTCAATATAACAGATTTGGCTCCCAATGTAATTTTCTGCTCCTGCTTGTATACTTTGTCTCATTTTCAGCTTACAATAATTAGTTCACAATGACACAATAATCTACAAAATAAAAATTATTTTTTTAAAAAAACACTTATTTTCTTAACTGTTGGCTGTTTATGCTTAAAATATATACCTGTTCTGTGGAATTATACTTTGACTTCACAGAAATACAAAATACTGAATGTGAAAAAGTATATGTGAAATAGTGAACATGAAGCAATTCAGAAAGCTTAAAAAGAATGCATAGCACTTCTATGATTGTCTATTTCTTCACAAAATGTAATGTTTGCCTTTTCTTCACGACCTCAAGGTTGCACACCTGGAATCTCCATGTAATTTTATTCTCACCATAATAATATTGAAAGGGACAGGGGGAAATGACTGGAGAGAAGTAATTATGGAATGTGGTTCAGAATAATAGGACGGAGGGGCTGTTTCCCAGATGGTAAAGAGACAGTAAAGCTTCAAATATCTGGTGGGCAGAAAAAGGGTGAAAATAGACACCTCCCTAAACATTCACAAAATATATCTAATAGTTATGCAGATAGATGCTTTGGTCTGGCAAGATTCTGCTAATAGCAAACAAAAATAAAAAACTATTCGGCGGTAACTCCACATGTTATTCATGGCTTTTTTGGGGAGGCCTGAAATAAAAACCCAGAAAACTGATGGGGCAAAAAGACCTAGTGATCCATCAAATCTATCCTTTGACCTTATGTAACGAAATAATATGAATAACTATGATGCCAAGTAAAACCTTACACTTAGGACTTTTCAAGTCCAACATTTTATGGATTAAAGTCCCTTAAAGGTCAGTTAAGTTGTTGCTGTAGGTTACAAAAAAATGCTTTCAGATTAGTAATAAATTTGTTAAACTTGTATGCTGCCCAATTCTCAACTCTCAACAACTCAAGTCTTTGTCTTGTAACAAACCTTATTGTTATGTATGAGGTAGTCTAGTCTGAGTGACATTTGGAGTCCACCTATGTTTTTCCCACTATTGCCCTTTTTAAAATGCCCAGCAAAGCAACTAAAGAGGAAAAGACTAAGTACCTTTGTGTGTGTGTGTGTTGTCAAAGCATGTTTAATAAAAGCTTCAATTTGAAAACTATGTCTGCTGCTCTTATAATGCCTCTTATAATGCTAGATAATGACCATTTACATCCACTTTAAAAGAATTGCACACTGTTAGGAAGCAGGTAATTTATTCTTTAACATTTAGCCAAGCAATTTAACAATTAACAGGATAGAATTGCATTTAAGGATTCTAGGTCCTTTTCAAGGTTTTTATTAACAAATATATTTAGTTTTTTCTGAACTAGTTCTGCAATTCTTCTGAATCATTATTTTTCACTGCTTTCCTGTCATAGCAGAGAGTGATTTTATGC